>CABEGB010001359.1:0-83395 GCA_901521435.1 Crematogaster levior
GGGGGGTGGGGGTGGTGGCGGGTCTGTGTGGGTGGGGTGATGGTTGGTGGGTGTGGGGGGGGGTGGGGTGTGGGTGTGGGGTTGTGCGGGGTGCGCGGGCGGGGGTGGGGTGGCTGTTGGGTGGGGGGGGGTGTTGTTGGTGGAGCGTGCGCGTGGTTGGGGGGGGGGGGGTGGGGGGGCGTTGGGTGGGTGTTGGGTTGGTGGTTGTGTGGTGGGTGGGAGTTTGCGGGGGTGGGGGGGGGGGGGGGCGGGGGGGTGTGGGGGGGGGTGGTGGGGGTGTGGGGATTGGGGGGGGGGGGGTGGTGAGGTGTGGGGGGGGGGGGGGGGGTTTGGGGGGGTGGGGGGGGGGGGGGGGGGGGGGTGGGGGGGGATTGTTTTTGGGTTTGGTGGCGGTGGGGGGTTTGGGCGGGGTGGGTGGGTTGGTGGGGGGCGGTTTGGGGGTGTGGGGGGGGTGGTGGGCGTAGTGGGGGGGGCAGGTGGGGTTTGGGGTGTTGTGGGTGTGTTGGGTGGGGTGGCGGGGTGGGGTGGGGTGGGGGTGTGGTTGGGGTGGGTGAGGGGGGGGGGGGGGGGTGGTGGGGGGGTAGGGGTCGTGGTTGTGGGGTTGCGGGGGGGCGTTGGTTGTGGTGTGTGGGGTGGGGGGGTGGGGGGGGGCGGGCGGCGGGTGGTGGGTGTTGGGTGTGGGGGGGGGGGGGGGGGGGTGGGGGGGGGGGGGGGGGTTGGGGGGGGGGGTTTGTGTGGTGTTGGTGGGGGTGGGGTGGGGGTTGGGGGTGGTGTGGGGCGTGGGGTGGTGGTTTTGTGGTGGGGGGTGGGGTTGGGGGGGGTGCGGTGCGGGGGTGGGGGGGGGGTGGGTGGGGGGTTGGGGGGGGGGGGGGGGGGGGGGGGTGGGGGTGTTGTGGGGGGGGGGGGGTGGGGGGGAGGGGGGGGTGGACAGGGGGGGGGGGGGGTGGGTTGTGGTGTGTTGGTGGTGTTGGTGGTGGGGGGTGGTTGTTGGGGGGCGGGTGGGTGGGTGGTGTTTGGGGTGGTGTGGGGGTGTTGTTGTGTGGGTTTGTGGTGTGTGGGTTGTGTTTGTTGTGGGGTGTGTTGGTGGTCGGGGGTGGTTTGGTTGGTTGGGTGGTTGGGGGTTGTTGGGTGTGGGGGGGTTTGTTGGTGGTGTGGGGGTGTGTTTGTTTTGTTGGGGTGTTTGTGCGGCGGGGTGGTGTGGGGGGGGTTGTGGGGGGGGGGTCCGTGCGGGGGTGGGGGGGTGTGGGGTTGGTGGGGGGTGTTGGGGTGTTTGGTGGTGTGGTTGTTGGTGGGTGTGGGGGGTGGGGGTGGGGTTGTTGTTGGTGGGGGTTGTGGTGGGGGGGGCGGGGGGTTGGGTGGGTGGTGGTGGGGGGTTTTTGTGGGGGTGGGGTTTGGGGGGTGTTGGGTTGGTTTGTTTGGTTTGGTGTGTGGTGGGGGTTGTGGGTTGGGGTGTCGGTGGGTGGTGTGGGTGGTGTGGTTTCGTGGTGGGGGTGGTGGGTGGGGGGGGGGGGGTGGTGGGGGGGCGGGGTTGTGTGGGTGGGGGGGTGGTGTGTGCTGTGGGGTTTGGGGTGTGGGGGGTGGGTGGTCGGTGTGGGTGGGGGTGGTTGGGGTGGTGTGGGGGTTGGGGGTTTGTTGGTGGGGTTGTTGGTTGGGGGGGGTTGTGTTTTTTGGTGGGTGGGGGTGTCTGGGTGTGGTGGTATGGTGGGGTGGGTGGGGGGTTGTGTTGGGGGGGGGGGGTTTGGTGGCTGTGGGGGTGGGTGTGTGGGGGGGGGGTTTTGGTGGTGTGGGTTGAATTGTGGGGGTGGGGGGGTTTTGGGGGTGGGGGAAATGGGGGGGGGTGGGGTGGGGGAATAATTTGGGGGGGGGGGTTTGGTGTGTTGTGTTGGTGGGTTGTTGGGTGTGGGGGTTGGTTGTTTGTTGGTGGGCGGTGGGTTTGGTGGTTGGTGTGGGTTGGGGTGTGGTGGGGGGGGGGGTAATATTGGGTGTGGGGGGTTGGTTGTGTGGGTGGTTTGGTGGTGTTGTGGGTTGGGGGTTGGGTGTTGGGGGGTGTGGGGTGGTGGGGGTTGGGGTGGTTTGGGTGTGGGTGGGGGTGCTGGGGGTTGTTGGGGGGTGGGGTGGTTGGGGTTGTGTGTGTTTGGGTTGGTGGTGGCGGTGTTGGTGGTGGCGTGTGTGGGGGTGGGGGGGGGGTTGGGGGCCTGTGTTGGGGGGTGGGTGAGTGTGGGGTTGTGTGTGGTGGGTGTGGGGTGTGTGGGGGGGTGTGTGTGGGGGGTGTTTTTTGGTTCGGTCGTGCGGGGTGGGTGTGGTGGGGGTTTTGGGTGGGGGGGTGTTTGTTGTGGGTTTGGGTGGTTTTTGGCGGGTGGTGGGTTGTTGGGTGTGGGTGTGCGTGGGGTTTTTTGGGGTTTTGTGGGTGGGGGGTTGTTTTTTGGGGGGGTTGGGGTGTTGGGTGGGGGTTGGGGCTGGGGTGGGTTGGGGGTGTGGTGTGGGGGTGTGTTGGGGGTTGGGTGGGGGGTGGGGTGTTTGGTGGGGTGGTGGGTGGGGTTGGGTGGTGGGGGGGGGTTGTGGTTGGGGTGTGGGTGGGGGGGTGGGTGGGGTTGTTGTTTTGGTGGTGTTTGTTTTGTGGTTGTGTTGTGGTGGGTGCTGGGTGTGTGGGTGGGTGGGGTGGTTGTGGTGTTGGGGGGGGTGTGTGTTGTGGTTGGTTGTGGGGGGGGGGGGGGGGGTGGGGTGGGTGGGGTTGTGGGGGGGTTGTTGGTGGGTGGGTGTCTGTTGGGGGTGTGTGGGGTTTTGGGTGTGGTGGGGGGGGGTGGGGTTTGGTGGTGTCGGGGTTTGGTGTGGGGGTAATGGGGTTGTGTGGGTTTGGTGTGTTTGGGGGGGGTTGTGGGGTGGTGGTGTGGTGGTTTGTTGTGGGGTGTTGGTGTTTTGGGGGTGGTTGTGTTGGGGTTTGTGGGTTGGGGTTGGGGGGGTTTTTGGGTTGGGGGGGTGGTCGGGGGTTGGGGGGGGTTGGGTGTGGGGTGGTTGGTTTGGGGTGGGTTTGTGTTCTTTGGGGGTTTTCGTGGGTTTGTTTTGGGTGGGGTTGTGTGTGGGGTTTGGGGTGGGGTTTGTGGGTGGGGGGTTGGTGGTTGGTGGTGTGTTGGGGGTGGGGTCGGTTTGGGTTGGTGGGTGGGTGGTTGTGTGGTTGGTTGTGGGTGGTTGTGGGGGTGTGGGGCGGGGTTTTGTGTGTGTTGGGTGTGGTGTGGTGTTTTGGGGGTGGGTTGTTTGTTGGGGGGGGTGGTTGGGGGTTGGGTGTTAATTAAATGTGTTGTTGGGGTTTTGTTTGTATGTTGGTGTGGTGGTAACTATTGAATGGTAACTAATGGTCGAAACATAGTGGTTTGAATAAAGATATTTTATAGCTAGGTTGCCGTCACTCCCTTTTTGGATTGTTATTCACTGGCGAAGAGATTTTATTTGTAACTCATTACACATATTACCCTATATTGTATTTTTCTACTCCATAAGAAAAATAGAGCTTTAATAAAGATAAAGTAAAATAAAAATATCTTTATTTTACTTTATCTTCATTGAAGCTCTATTTTTCTGACTTTATTTTAAATTTTTTTTTGTTGCACTAAATAGATTTCGCATTTAATTCTGAAAATGTATATTGAAAATTTCTGGACAAATTACAATACGCTACACATGTATCTTACTGTTGTTTTATATGCACATTTTTATTTTATATATAACGTTACATGTGTCACTAGGATAATCCATTTTGTAGTATGAGAAAATAAGAGGCATTTATTAAGTATAATGCAGTTGAAAAAAAATAGCGCATCTCCTACAGCGTGTTGCCTATAACACGACATTATCATTTTGCCAAAAATTGAATCGGAAACATATTAATATTATACATGAAAAGATTTGGTATTTGCACTTTAATGTTTGTCGTTACAAAATTCTTAAATTTTACAAAAATAATGGGAAGGTAAATTAAAAATTTGAATTAAAGAATTTTCGAAAAATGTAAATATTTTAAAGAGTATAAAATATCATTTTACTATAACTTTTGTATAAAACATTTTTTTATATATCTTATATTTTTGAAGATATTCGCTAAAAATTTAAAAAAACTATTTATTTTTTAGTTGTTTCAATGTTGAGATACTTTGTTAAAAAAAATATGAATCTAATATTTTTTTATGCTCTACAACATATCCGAACCCAAAATTGATGAGGGATCAGTTCTGATCGGTTTCCTTATCAGTTATTACATGTAGTAATACAGTATTACAGTATTATGATATATCATGTGTTGTTTGGAAAATAGGAGATTTGAAAGATAGCATCTGCTTAGTTTTTGCAATTAATTGCTACTTTATATGTATTTTGCTATCTTATATGTATTTTGTTAACAGGTTTGCTATATTTCTGACATTCTACTAACAAAGCTTGTACATTTTACAAAATCTTTTCGATAAATTTGAATCTTTGGAACAATATCATCGTGTACTTATAGTATTTTTCAACAATAATTTATTCAATGACTTTATTACTTTTAATTAATGACAATTACTTTTAATTTTTTTAAATAAAGATTTTGATATATTAAGAAAGTCTCGATTTCGTTTCTGATAAATAATCAATAAATAGATAAAATGCCAATGTATGTTTGAGGTTGGATGTTTTGTCTAGTAATTCATGTGAATTTAGGCACATTTCCCGTCTTAATGAACTATGCGCTTTTACTTTCGGTCTTGAGACGTAATCTTAAGTCAAAGTTAGATTTGAATAATATTGTACAAAAATTAATGATTTGTAATAACATAAATTTTACAATATTTTTATAAACAAATTAAACTAAATTTAACAAATTAAATTTTTTATTTAAAACAAGTTTTATTTTGTGTGACTTTATTCTACTAATAAGCATGTTAAAACATGATAACATTTTTTGCAATAGGAGTCGCGTGATGTCATGAGCACATTTCCGTTTAATTACGGAAACATTACTTTGTTCGTGTATGATGCGTGTGAATATAGAGAAGCACATGCGTGTCGGGAGACTGTATTTTTCATAACGAAAATCGTGTGAATAGAGACTCCAAGGTGAAACACGTATGACACTAAACGCAGGTTATGTAATCCTCTTTCCTGAGTTATGCCAAATATTTTGACAAACGCAAAATGTTGGTGAAAAAGAATTTATTATCCTACTTCCAATGAGAAAATTATCGAAACGATGTCTTTAACATTGAAATTAGCTCGATAATGGCAAAGATAAAAAAACATTTGTTTGAATTTTGACTTATTTTCGAGAAGCCCTTAATAAACTAAGATGAATGGAACAAAAGATAGGACAATGATTGAACAAAACAAAATCACTTTAGTTACTATTTTGTTCAATTTTATTGTTGTAAGTCTGTGTGCACCCGCTTATGTGTAAAATTGATTCGAAATGGAAATGATACAAGTATCAATAGAGATTTTAGATCTGATTTAGAAATGACTCATTGATTTGACGGTGAATCATTTATTCTTACTGGGTGTATGGACACTAGAACTATTCGTATATTACAAGCACATATATACTTCCCAATAAGTAGCGAGCGAGAAAGAGAGAGAGGAGGGGGGGAGAGAGAGAGAGAGAGATACTGTGGTATATCGAATTCGCGCTGGTTTTGATGTCAAATTATTTAAAATTTAGTTGCTTCTGATGTAAAAAATATTCAAAATCGAGTTGATTTCGATATTGAAAATTTCTCGAAAGCCGAATATGAATGTCGAATCGACAGATCTCTACCTCTTTTTGATGACTACATTTCGATATCATTTCAATATCATTTAGACTTCTTATTTCTCACTGGGACCAAATTGTTCTATCTTTTCCGTGTATTATTCGCTTGCAAAGGCGGTAAAATTTGTATTAGCTTATATGGAACAAGTATCAAAATTGTATCAATTTACTATTAATTGGGATATTATCAATAAATCTATTTTTAATATTTGTGACCACTATGTTGTTCTTAATGTTATTTCTTTCGACACATTTACAATGTTTGTATGATCTTACTGTTTAACACTTGACATATACATATATACTTATTATTTGCTATTTTATTTCCTGATATTCGTTTCTATCTTCATTGCGTATTTGTAACAGTCACTTGGGAAATGTCGTTATAATGTGATGCGTCCCACACGAAGTAATATCAGAGATTAGAAGAGATTAAAAGTTTTTACTCATTAACCCTGATGGAGTCATGTCTACGACGCATAAAAAATATGAGTTCTATAATATAATATAATTGTAATAATAAATATTGTACACGTTTCTATCCGTCACTGATAGTCCCCGATTTAAATTAGCTTCTAGAGTGTTGTAGCTTGGGCGCAAAATCAACAAGATAGATATCAGTGTGCGTTTTCCATCTACAGAGTTACATGTAGAACTATACACTTGATAAAGATCCAAATCAGAGGTCAAAACGTTGTGTTAACAATCAATAGAATTGGCTAGACGGGTCGAAGAAAATTGAGAAATCTGTTTATTCTTATTCACTGGCGAAGAAAAGATTTGAAGTTATTATCAATAAATGTTAGCCAATAATGTAAATACCTGTACATTTCCAAAAAATATTTTATAAAAAAACTACTTTTAAATGTCTATTCAGAAAATCTTAAAGACATCTTTAAAAACGTTTTGTAGACATGTGTGTTGTTTGGGTATGTATTACATATTGCTTATTGTTAACTTATGGTAGAGTAAAAAAGATTCCCAGTAAATTTTTTTATACACAAACATATTTAATTATAAAATACGTCCATATATGTTTTCTTTTTCTTCTTTTTTTCTAATTTATATTCATAAAAATAATACGAAGAAGAATTAAAAATAATCAAGAATTAAAAAAGATAATTTTTACATTATTTTTCGATAACAAGTAAAGTTTGAAGAAATGAGAAAAAATTGCAAATTTTCAAAAAATAAAATAAAATAAAAGTGAAAAAAATGCAAAAAAATAAAAAATAAAAATTTTAAAAATTTTAGGAAGTAAATCAAAATAAGACAACTTGTATAATCATACTAGCTTAATCCGTCATTGCTAGGACTTCTTCATCACAAAGTATCATAGGAAAGTGATAGGATGTTCAAGTTTATGATAGCTTATATTTTTCGCAGGATCCTAGGGAGTAAATGCAAAATTTGGTTCAGATCAATCAAAGAATTTAGGAGTTTATTTGTCAGGAGTTGAAATTGGGAAGGAGTGGAGTGTTTAGCCTATATATTTTTTGTAGAGTTTTAGAGAATAACTATGCAAAGTTTGAAATTTGGTCCAGATCAATGAAAGAGTTTGGAACTCATTTGTTAGAGGTTAAAATCAGGAAGGAAGTAAAGTGTCCAAGTTTATGGCCTACATTTTCAGTAGGATCTTAGAGAATAACTGTGAATAATTTGGTCCAGATTGGTCCAAGGGTTTAGAAATGGACAGAGGACATATATAGATAGACATTCTATTTTATATAAAATACATAAAAGATATAAATATTGCAACCGTATATATAATGTATGGTATACAATGTATGTATGTATAGAATCTTGTATAATCTAAGCTCAATTTTATTTTTCATAAAAAATGTAAAAATGATTTTTCTAATTATTTTTAAATAATTAAAATTAAACCTTCTTTATCTCTATGTATGGGTCTACATGATACAGCAAAAGTTTCCAAAATCTTTCCTTGAGAAGGATAGATGTGAACATAAATTGTTCATATTTTACATATATCTTTTCTGTATAATTTGGTACAAAATGTATAACATTTACAATGAATCTTGTATGTTTTGTCACATCATAAATATGAAGTTGTATACACCGTGCATGATTTCGCTTTATACCCCTTTATTATTTTTTATTTCAGATTAGTTAAGAATCACATTTTAGACATTTATTTCAGATGTTAAGTATCGACTTTTAACTGTAAGACATTTGGAGAATTTACTATAAATGAATATTTAGAAGAATTATAAAAAATTAGCAGATTCCAATTTTTTTCGACCCGTCTGGCCAAATTTATTGATTGTTAATTCACACTACGTTTTAACCTCAGATTTGGGTCCTTAAGTGTAAGATCTTTACATATAACTTTGCTGAAGGAAAATGCACGCTGATATCTGTTTCATTAACATTGCGCCCAATCTACATCACGCTAGAAGCTAATATACATCGAGGATTGTCAGTAACGGATGAAAAAACGTATACAATTGATAATATTATAAAACTTACATATTTTGTACGTCGTAGACATGACTTCATCGGAGTTAATGAGTAAAAGTGCCATTACTCTCTTCGTGTGAGACATCTCGCGTTCTAATGACATTTCACAAGTAACTGTTATAACGCGCAATGTTAAAAATCAATGTCAGAAATAAAACAGTAAATAACGGCAAGCACTATGTTCACGAATATTAAAATTGGTATGGAAAGTATATTAACATCTAAAATTGTAACAGTAAAGAAATTGCAGATATTACATTTGATGTAGAAAGACTAGATGGTGTCAATAACTGTGTCCTACACTGCAGTGAGTCTCTCAGTGTCACTCTGTAAATTGATGGTATCGTGGTATTTCTTTATGAAAAGTATTTCTGCGATCTCTCTCTTTTTAGTGTTCGGTTCTTTATGTAAAATTTATGATTTTTTTTCAGTTAAAATCATGAGACTGAGAGGCTCGGTGCTTGCTAATGACTGAGAGACCATCATTATGTTTTTTTAATATTATTGCGATATTTGTTTATGTGCGCTTGGAGATGTCTCTTTGTCTGACAAATATATGAGACATTACACTGAAAGCAATTTAATTTGTAGACAATTTCCGTTTGTTTAAGATTTACTAAACCGTCTTTCTATTTTCTGATAATGCCGTTAAGTTTTTTGGGAACGAAAAACAACATCAATACCGAAATTTTTTATTTTTTTTTTGTTCAGATTCTCGCTGAGGCCTTTTATGTCTGGAATAACCATTCCATACAACTATAAAAAATTAAATTGTAAATATTAGACTGACAAAATTGAGCACATTTATTATTATATATTTCATATAATTATTACTTATATATATTTTTGTATAAAAAATTACTGGTTTATGTTGTAAATATCGTTCAATAATAATAAGAAATAGTAAGAGATATATAGGGAAGAAAAACTTAATATTTCCGAGGTTTATTTTTGGATATGTCCTTTGTTGCAATATATAATAAAAGTTGGAATTTCTTAATTTGTAGTCTCGTTATTGCACACATATATTAGGATTTGTTAATACCAGTTACGGAAGTGGATAACATTATTTGTAAAAAACGTTTGTGCATCTATGTATCTTTGTCAATCGTATCAAGCATTTGCCTATTTTTACCCGAACAGCATATGCTGTAAAAGGGAATTGAAAGAACTAGAGAGTTTCCCACAATTGTTTTCGCGCACTGTTCTACTTTTATGTGAAGATATGCACGCATACACATATATTAGTGAAACTGTTCTTTCATAGGACCAAACCATTATTCAGGAAATAAAATTATAAAATTAAGAACATAGATCGTGCGCGCGTGTCTACATTTAGATTCGACCGAGGGTTTCGCACAATGCACTCATTAGCCAGATTCGACGACAGAGATCTCGGACAAAGTTCCGAGGAACGTGTCGCTTATTAACACTGGTAATGCATGCGGCCTTATTTACAACGTAATTGAATATTCCAGAGAGAAAAACGAGGCGTGACTCATTCGATAAAAACGCTTGAAACGGCGAGCAGCATTGCGATGCATTCTAGAATTTATTTACCACAACAGAATAAAACAAGAACAGTGTGTTATGAAATAAATAATTTATTTGGAATTTTTGTTGTTGTTTTGATTTGCCAATAATTATTATATTAATAGTAATCACAATAATTTTAGAATAATAATAATAATATTAATTTCAATAATAATGATAAATGATAATGATATATTATATATAATCATATTAATAAATATTTTATACGTACATACATGGAGATTTAATATAAATTAAATAATAACTTGATAAAATAAAGTTTTTTCAGGATTAACATATATATACATACGCACACGCGCGCGCGTGTACATGCTAATCCTGAATAAAATTTTATTATATTTTTAACATAATAAAAATTTTGTTGGCTTTTTTACCAACAAAATAATTATTTAAATGTAAAAAAATATCTGGAATTAATTTTAAATATTATTTAATTTATAATATAGTTAATCTTTTCAGTTGTGTTCATTATACAATGCATTTGAATCTTATACATCTTCATTACAAGCATTTTCGTTTCAAATATTTTCTCTATTCTGAATTTTCCCCTCAATCTCTATTTTTATTCTAATGGCGCAGGCCAACACTGGATAAAAATGTTCTACAATTATTTTAAACATAAAAATATAAGTATATTATTTAAAACATAAAAATATAAGTAAAAAATAAATGGTATTATACGAAGGTATCATGTCTTTCAAGTAGTCACATAATTATAGGAATTGTGTGATTATGAATACATGGGAGAGAGAAAAAGTACAGCAGAAGTTAGTGTAGAGAAAATGACTCTCAGTAAACTGTCTATAGTATAGATTGATAGCAGAGATTGATAGCAAATTCTATCAGAAATTGCTAATAAATTGACGTTCAACTAATATTCACATTAAGTTACTTTGCCAACGGAGCTGCAGATATAACCTGACATGCAGATTGTACACTATCTTTACTATCAATTTATGTGAAAATGTATAGCAAATATATTAAAATCTTGATTTCTGCTATCAATCTATCAACATATATTTTATTAATAAGCTTTGCTATTATATATTTCTGTCGGCATTCCTGCAAATAGCATATGCCAGAATCTGTATTAAAACTATATTTTCAACAAAATATGTAGCAAATACTTTGCAGAATTTGTCTCCAGAGCATAATATACTAACAAATAAAGTACAATATTTTTTAACGACTAACTTCACGTATGTGTAGACAATGAGATTAAAGTATTTTTTTTGATTAATTCTGAAATGTATAAAAGTCGCAAATTACTGGACTACGCAATACTATAGATTAATATTATGAGCAATTATGACTCTTTTATGCATTCCGGGAAGTACGCGTGCGCATGCATGCGTGCGTATGTGTAGTAAAGGGGGGGTAGAAGATTGATTTAAAATAGACAAAAACTTAAAGAAACTTACAGAAAGAATTTTAGAATAGAGAGAGAAGCTCAATTACTTATATTTTTTGATAATTTCTAGTTACATATGTAAGAGCGTGTGTTAGATGCTGCAACTCATATCTTAAGTCTACATATTTACGATTTCTTAAATTTTTTACAAATAGTTTTTTTTTTGTTAAACATAATGGATTACCCTTTTATCTTTTTTGTTCCTGAATTTCCATACCATAATCAGTTACAAAGATTACTTCTATTTTATGGATTATGGATTTTTGCACCATATACCAATTTTTCTATTTTATTTTTCTCCTAAAAAATTACACTAATTGCTACTTATGATATTAGAACGCATCACATTACTGCTTATTAAAAAAAGAAATTTTTGAAAGAAGAAATCAAATTTCTTATAATGTAAAAACAATTCTCAGCCATCTTTTGAAGCAAATTCTTCGATTATTGTACTGAATAAAGTCATAGTGTAAGAGGATAATTGTCTATTTTATTTTATTAAAATGTCGCATCTCGTAAGTAAGCAATTATGCTTATATTATTGTTAAAATTAAAACCTTTTTATGTGATTTGAAAGATTATAAAATATACTTTTATGCTATTACTTAACATATAAAGTTATTCAATCTTCATTATCAATTATCATTATGAATAATATTTCTTCGTACTTGCCACTAAATTTTTTTTAAATATGATACTAAGCAATTGTTTTTATTTGGAAACAGATTTTCAGGAATCGATTAAGAAAAAATCTACAGTTTGTTAAAAAGTTTAATGATTATAATGATTTAATGATTTATAATGATTTAAGAAACAAAAGAAGTATATGTAATATTATATGTAATACAAATTTTAAAAATCTTGTAAATAATCTATTTAATGGAGTTGAAGGCACTTTGGCAAATCAAATATAAATCCTTTTGGAAGAAAAAGATGCTTCAGAGAATACTAAATTCAATTCTAATCTGAATTCTTGCTTATTTTCTTTCGATATTTTTGTGACAATAATAGTTTCAATTGTGTTATTATGTTTATATTAGATAATAATATGTGAGAATATATCTATAGATAATAATATGAGAATACATCTATAAGATTGACAACTAAGTAATTGCGGATTTTTTTAAGAAAACAAAAGAATTTTGTCATGGAACAAAATAACTTTATTCAGTAATTGTCCATTTTTATCAATAATCTTTTACCATCTTTCAGGCAACATAATTCCACGTTCATAAAACTTCTGATTTATCGATCTTTTTTGATTGATATTGTAAACGACCCATTTTTCATCACCAGTTATGAATCGTTTCAAAAACGGATCATTTTCGTTACGTTTCATAAGCAAATCATAGATGCTAATGCGTTGTGTTAAGTAAATTTCTTTAAGTTTATGAAGAACTCATAAATCGAGTTTTTTACGTAGCCAAGTCCTTTTAAACGCTTTTCCATGCATGTATGTGATACATCGAGCTTTCCTGCAATCTCATGTTGTGCTATGACGATCCGCATCGATTACACCGGCACACAAAAAAAAAAAGTGGTCTGTACATTTGACTAGACCCACCTAAGCTTATGTATTTCGATGCGCGGATTCCAAATCTGTAGTCTGTTTTACCCGTACACCCTCAAAATTTTGAGTAAATTGCAAAAAACCGCAAAAAATGGCAAAAAATCGCGAAAAATCGCAGTTGTGCGAATGGAAAAATTTTTCTCGAACTATATCAAGTATATTTTTTATGTATTTTGATGCGCTGAATCCAAATCTGAAGTTGATTCATCTCGTTGACCCTTCAAATTTAGAGTAAATTGCGGAAACCGCTAAAAATATTTAAAAAATAAAAAAAATAGTCATGAAGTAGTAGATAATATCAAAAAATAGTATTGTTCTTACTCACAGTAATGAACTAAATATGATTCCTTTCAAATTATGCTATAAAATTTATAGATTGTAATTAAATTTAAAAAAAAACGATCTTCATTAAGTTTACACTGTTCTTCGCTTATATCGAACTCTTTTCTCTTCGAATGTTCTATGCAATGGGTTTCTCTTTCGTTTTTTATTATTTGTGGTTACTTCTCTCTTCAAAGTCCAGCAAAAATCTGCCATCATGTTGACGTTCCACCTTCCTTGATACCTATTCTCCATTTCACTTATGTCTTGGTGAAATCGTTCTCCTTGTTCTTCACTGTAGTCTCCAAGGTTTTGTGGAAAGTAGTCTAGATGAGAATGAAGAAAGTGCAATTTGAGATTCATCAAGCAACCCAAATTTTTGTAATTTTCCAATAACTCTTCAACCAATTCCTCGTAATTCTCACTCTTATTATTTCCCAAAAAATTCTGAGAAACATTTTTAAAACTTTTCCAAGCTGCTTCCTCAGTGTCATCCATTTGTCCGATAAAATTTCCGTCTTCAAATAAACTCCGAATTTGTGGACCATCGAAAATCCCCTCTTTCAACTTGGCATCGCTTATCGCGGAAAATTTTTCTCTTAAGTACCGAAAACAATCACCATCTTTGTCATCTTTGTCTTGGAGACTGCAGTGAAGAACAAGGAGAACGATTTCACCAAGACGTGAAATGGAGAATAGGTATCAAGGAAGGTGGAACGTCTACATGATGGCAGATTTTTGCTGGACTTTGAAGAGAGAAGTAACCACAAATAATAAAAAACGAAAGAGAAACCCATTGCATAGAACATTCGAAGAGAAAAGAGTTCGATATAAGCGAAGAACAGTGTAAACTTAATGAAGATCGTTTTTTTTTTAATTTAATTACAATCTATAAATTTTATAGCATAATTTGAAAGGAATCATATTTAGTTCATTACTGTGAGTAAGAACAATACTATTTTTTGATATTATCTACTACTTCATGACTATTTTTTTTTATTTTTTAAATATTTTTAGCGGTTTCCGCAATTTACTCTAAATTTGAAGGGTCAACGAGATGAATCAACTTCAGATTTGGATTCAGCGCATCAAAATACATAAAAAATATACTTGATATAGTTCGAGAAAAATTTTTCCATTCGCACAACTGCAATTTTTCGCGATTTTTTGCCATTTTTTGCGGTTTTTTGCAATTTACTCAAAATTTTGAGAGTGTACGGGTAAAACAGACTACAGATTTGGAATCCGCGCATCGAAATACATAAGCTTAGGTGGGTCTAGTCAAATGTACAGACCACTTTTTTTTGTGTGCCGGTGTTATTGCTTTGATTTGGTCGTCATTAACTTCAACTGGACGACCAGAGCGTTGTTCATCTTTGAATGAAAAATCACCAGAACGAAATTTAGCAAACCAATTTTGACACTGTCGTTCTTTTAAGGCTTCGTCACTATACATAGTACATAACTTTTTGTAAGCTTGCGATGTGTTTTTTCCTTTGCGGAAGTAAAAAAACAAAATATGACGAAAATGATCGTTTTGCTTCTTTATTTTTTAACGCCAAACAAAAACTACACAACCAATCGATGCAATTTTTTTTTACCGAATGAGACAGCCACTTAAAGTACTAATTATCAAACAACAATATGGGTTTAACATTTCAAATACATAAATATACCTAAAAATTCAACTAACATCTGTCGGTGAAATTCGCAATTATATAATTAGTTGCCAATCCAATAATTACACTGTTTGACAAAATGATTGGCGCTAACCTAAAATCTATCATTTCTTATAAATTTTATGCTGAATTCAAATTCATCCACAGAATTTCCCTAGTACGTCAGAAATTTGAGACAAATTTAGTTGAATGTATTAAAAATGACTATTTTGATCATTTTTTATCAGTTATAACTTCCTATTCTAATGTTCTATGTGTAGCTCAAATGACAGCTCAAATGACAGCTCAAGTTTTGTTTATAATTTATATTTTAATATAAATTTATATTTTAATATATTTTAATATAAGGTACAAATTTTAAATATAAAAAAAATAAATATAAAGTCTTCCTCCTTTTCTTTCTTCCTCCACTCGCACGGGCGTGAGTGCGTCGGAAGTATAATCCATTTTTCCATCTTTAAAAATCTTTTTAGCATAAAACTTTTTACATTTTATATATAAATATAGTTTATAAATAAAAATTTTATAAAGTATATTTTATAAATATAAATTTTAAATTTATATAATATTTATAAAATTTATAAAGTATACTTTATATTCATATATAAAATGTAAAAAGTTTTATGCTAAAAAGATTTTTGAAGATAGAAAAATGAGTTATACTTCTCACGCCCGCGCGCGTGGAGGAAGGAGGAGAAGGGAGGGAAGAGAGGAGAGGGGAGGGAGAGAGGAGAATCAAGTTTCTGCTACATCTATGTCATTGGTTGCATTCAGCAGAAAAAGCAGCTTTGCAACTATTATAAAATCTAATTGGCGTATGCTCTTATTCTTTGTTAAATTTAAGAGCCAATCAGATTCACGATTTTTACAACAGTTGCAAAACTGCTTTTTCTGCTGAATGCAGCCATTGGTACCTCCCTAGGTAACACTGGCAGCGGAATTTGAACACTTATTTTTTTTTTTATTTTTGACATGTATACCACCTTGATCAAAAAGTTCCCGGAATTCATTCAGAAAATTTTATTCAAAATACAAGTTTATTCATCAAAAGTGATATTGTCCCCTTCAAAGTACTCCCTATCGACTGCAACGCACTTATGCCAGCGCTTGATCCAGCTCTCGAAACATTTCTGGAACTCTATTTTCAGTATAACCATCAGAGCCGTCTTCGATTTTTCCATTACCTCCTTTCGGCTGTTAAAACGCGTTTCCCGTAGTGGTTTTTTGACTCGATCGAACAGAAAAAAATCGCAGGGAGCCATATCAGATGAATTCGATGTTGGATGGCATTCGTTTCGTTCTTGGCCAAAAATTCACGGATAATGATGGCACTATGCGACGGTGCGTTATCATGGTGCAAAATCTACGAGTTGTTTGCCCACAAATCCTTTCTTTTTTGGCGAATTGCTTCACGCAAACGTCTCATAACGCCAAAATAATAGTCCTTATTAACTGTCTGACCTTCTGGCAAAAATTCGTGATGTACAATACCGTTGTAATCCATGAAAACCGTGAGCATCGCTTTCTTTTTCGCTTTCATCCTCGACGGACTCACGATCACTTCTGAAGCGTTCATGCTACTCATAAACGGCTGTTTTCTGTATCATTGCCGAAACAGTTTCCCAACATTTCCAAGGTTTTCGCACCATTGAATCAATTTTTAACGCAAAATTTAATACAAACTCGTTGTTGCAAATTCAACTCCATTTTTAAAACTGTAAAAAATCGAAAACACGTGCAGAGGTAGATGTACTCAAGACGGCGTAACTTTTACAAATGTCAAGCTATGGCGATAAAATTTGGTGGGAATGTCAATGATAGATGTGGCAACCTAACAAAAAAAAACAGAACTCAAATCAGCTGACTCAGAGCATCACTTGATGGTAATTCCGGGAACTTTTTGATCAAGGTGGTATAATATTGTATAGTATTGCAGTACGGAAGTTATTACTAATGCAAAAATAACAATAAAATGATAGATTTCAGAATAATATCAAAGAAAACCCAAATTTTGTCCCTTAGTGTGACGAATGTTTTTCAAACTTTATAAAAAAAATAGTAAGAAATAAACTTCAATTTGCCTTTTTACGATCGAGCCTGGATATAAATAATTTATTTATATGTAAGGGATGGGGGGTCTTATTAGCACCAACATTTGGAATCAAGTTGATTTTATGTTGGTGATTTTCGTTTCAAGTTCGACAGTGTCGACGCGCATCTTGTATTTAATTGCATACTGCGATTGTGCAGATCATTGATTGGCAAAAAAGATCCAGGCTCGATCGTAAAAAGGCAAATTGAAGTTTATTTCTTACTATTTAGTAATACGCGGTCAAGAACGTATTAATTGTTGTTGTTTTATAAAAAAATGTTTTATTTTGGCAATAATATAATCGTTCACACATTTTTGTGTGACAAACTGTATCTTTGTCAATACCTAATGTTAGACCCTGCGTTTCTTTAATTTCTTTAATTTCTAAATAAACCGTGAAGCAATACGTTTAAGTATTGATATGATCGACTGTTTTAACTTGAATCGTAAATTGTTTCTTCGTGTACATAATGTACATATCTTTACAAGATGTTCTCGCAAAGCAGTTACTTCACGATAAATATCAAGAAGGTGGGCAGTAGTGTGGCAAGTACAAGTCTGATGGAATCAGCACCGGCGGTGAAATCTGGTAATTCGGGCGTCGTACCATTCTCATAATATTGATAATTTTTAACGTCTATGCGTGATCGAATGAGACGGTAGTTGGGCACATTAATGTCAACGCGATTATTTAAAAAGTTTTGCAACATATTGGTGACACACCAAAAATTGCCGTCTTCGTCAAAGGCGAAACTATCAGGCCATTGTGTCAGTACATGATCACGCGATATAATTCGTTGACCGACGGTGAAGGATGCTGTATTCTTGATATCCCACATGGCGATAGCATCGTCAGCTAGTAAACCGAAGTAAAGCACGCCAGTGGACGACATCGCCATGCCATCCGTCTGTGAAGTCTTTCGTCCGAGTTCTCTCACGTATCGATCAATATTCGTCGCATTATTTTTCAGAGCGGAGACCGGAACTGAGTATAAATGGAAAGAAGACAATGGCGAATAATAAATTTGTCTGAAACAGATTTGATTGTTGTTCATTAGAAAATCTTACATAAATACAAAATTTTGGTATTGAAAAATGTTTGAATAAATATTTTTAATATCAAATAAATGTCGGTTATAGAGAATTTTAATAATTTTAATTTTATTATACAAAACTTTTTAGTTTTCTAGAAAATAAAATTTTATTATATAATAAGAGAAGATAATGAGGAAGTAAATGAATAAAAGTGAAAATGGAAAAGAAAATAGAATATTATAAATATTATAGCTTCTTTGTTTTGTGTTTTTATATCATGATATTCTTCATGTTGTGGAAATACTGTTATCCTCGTAAAGTGATGTTTTTCTGCGCTGTTCTTTCTCTACTTATGTTTGCCATTTGACCATGAATGAGACAGAGCATACAACATTTTCATTTGATGTGTTATTAATAATAACAAGAAATAAGAAAAAATTTAGTAAAAAAAGAGATAATTCCATCTTTGCAAAAGGAAATTTATTGTATTTCATGCATAAAATACTAATTTGAGGATACCTGTCGCGATTGCTCGCTGGTGAAAGTGCTATGCCATCCACGTGCACTGGATTTATTACATGTGTCTTCGCTACCATGAATCCAACTGCCTCCGATTTCGCCTTCATAGAATCGTGACGGACCTTCCAGGAGTTGTTATCTTTTACAGAGTATACAATAATGCCAGGATCAGTAATGTCAGTATCGGTGATATATGCCATGCCACCGTCCTTGTGATCGAGAACAATGTCATTGAGGTATGCGTTTGTGCGGCTTGCCACATGCTCAGGAAACTGATAAGAACGAAGAATCTTGCCGTTGTCCTCGAGGTCGAGAATGACAAGGCGCGGCGAGCAGTCGGCTTTGGATTTCCTGAGAGACGTGGGTCGACCAGTGTCGAGTACCCACATGCGACCTTTAGGATCAATCTCTATGCTGTGGACCAATTGGAATGCCGCGCAATCACCCAGTTTTTGCATAGTCCAGTTGGGGAAAGCCTCTAACTTGGGCGCCGTCGTGCCGTTGATTGGTTTCGCCGACGTAACACCCAGCGTCACTGGTACACCATCTTTCCATCGCGGTAACGTCAGATACATTTTGTCCTTCCAAAATTTCACAGTGGTGATAAAGTTATTTGCTGGTATGTAATTGCCGCGCTCTACAGCATATTGTCGGTCCTCATCCGACAGCCACTGGAAGTCAATCGACTTCCATTCAAAGATCACTTGAAACGGCTCGTGACATAATGCTACAGTAGCTAGAAAAGCTAGCAGCATCAATCGCTCTATCATCATTAAAGTCGATAATGTCTTTGATATGATGCGAGTATCACTAAAATTATTTTTCCTCCCTCCCTTCTTCGTAAATCCGATGCTACGCACCGCGTAGTTGCTTAAACCTGTTTCTACAGATTGAACGAAATACGACAGATATGTACAGAGAAGTTTTGGTAATACGTACTTTTAAAAAATGTAGAATTTTCAGAAAATCAAATTTCAAATTTGAAAAATTTTACAATAAAAAAACCTTCTTTTTTCATTTTAACATGAAAACAATAGTATATAATAATAGCAGTCAATTACCAAAACTAAGAAAAATATAAGTTAAACAAAGAAACGACAAATAAATTTTAAAAGTTTTGTTGTTTCAAATTTGTTTTCTATATATATATGATGTATGATAATCTCAATATTATTTTCATATATTTCGATATTATTATATATGGTATTATATCCAATCAGAAGAACTGGAATTATGTTTATGTAAATCTTTTTATGTAAATCTACATATATCATTGGATTGTATGTGTATTTAATCACATGTCTTTCTATAGAAAATTAATTCAATTTTAATGTAAAGCACATAATTTATGTATATAAAGATATTTCAACAGTTGAGTTTAGAAATACTAAAATGAGTAACAGATATTTCATAATATAATTTTTCATTTCAATTTATAATAATTCGGAATTTTATTCGTTTATGTATAAGTCAATGTTAAAAAAATTATACGCCTTTATATAAGTTATATAAACAATCCTGGGCAATAATTCAGTATCAGTTTATACAGCGTTTATTTATTATGAGTTAAATTATTAATTTATTTTTTTGTGTATGGATTTATGAAAAAGATAGTTGTAAAATCACAGAGAATTGTTGCAGAGAGCGCGTAACCAGAATATGTTTACTTCTCGATGTAGTTTATTTTTGTACGTAGGTCAACTCGCGCGCACCAAGATTTGTGTATCAAATACAACGTGTCGAATGATCGCGCGACGACGACTGCGATTTGACTGACGAGAGATGTGCGGTGCGACCACTGCCACCACGACGATGTTTCGGGAGACGTCGATCTCCCACCCGTTCAAAGTACATGCGGTCGGAGACGACGGGAAAATGTCGCTTATGTACGCCGAGCTTACGCAAATGATCAATGTCCATTTCTACTAATGTATTATAGTTCAGTATTATATATAGTTTCTAGTGTTATTACAGTTTAACTTTAATCTCAGTTTAACTTATCCTTTTATCCTTTTCTACTTCTAAGAATTACGAAAAGAAAAAGTAAATTAAACTGAGATTAAAGTTAATCTACATTGGTAGAAATAGATACAAATAACGTAAAGATGGGAATTGTCACACTTTGCTAAACCGCGCTGTAAATTTTCGATCCAATGATGTAATCTCATAGTAAAACTGAAGGCGATTTATTCCGTTGGTTTTAAGTAAATGATTACATGGATCTCTTCATTATTGTTGAGATATTGTACAATCCGTATTATGATTTATAATTACTATTAGCGAAATTAGAACTTCAAAAGATTGATAAGAACATTGAAAAATATTAAAACTAATAAAATTAAGGAGAAACTAAGTTAAATGTTTATCTTCACACGCACTCCCTACATACTTGTCTTTAATGAGAAAATGAGACTCATAAAAAACAATATTTATAAGATGAGTGATAATTATGAAATGTATTTATAAAATTAATGAACCCAGGTACATAAGTAAAAGTTATAAAAATTTATTTGCATAATTGTTCATGTATATTATTTTCTTTTATTTTCAGAATATGATCTTTTTTTTGTTAGTCATTTTTGAAGAAGAATTCAAAAGTTGTGTCACTGTTTGAAACTTTAGTAAAAATTATTTTTGATCTTCTTTTAACATTATCAAAGCAGTCGCAGTGATTAGTTTATAAATTTTTATCAAAAATTTCTCTCTATATACATATATTTTATACATATATTTTCTAAGATTTTTTTGTGATTTTTATTGCAATATATAAGTAATTAAATTGATTAATATACTTTTTTTCATTTCTTAAAAAAATATATTTATTATGTGTGTATATTAAAATGTGTATATTAAAAACACACACACTTATATAAAAATAGTACAAAATAGTAAAATAATACAAATAGATATACTTTAATCTTATCGATAATTAGTTATTGGTGTCCTCTTTATTCTTTTGGAATATACATCAAATTATAAATGTGCAAAGAGTTTACAATTTTTTCCGCCAACAATTAGTACGGATAACTTAACTCCACCTGATTGTTTGGAGCTTGTTTCAGAGAAACCTTGAAAACAAACGCGTCTGTATTGGCGCCAAAAATATTGCCTTGAGCTCCAGGTAACGCTCGACGTGACTTCCATGCAAATATATTTGTGTGCATAGGATGCACATTAACGCACATACGCGATCGCTGTTGTAACTTATACTGTAGGTATTTTTGAATGTTGCATCAACGCCGTGCAACGTTCCTACGATGCGGAATCACAGAATTGTTACGTAAGATAGTATATGCGTCTTCTCCCTCCTCCGCACTTTCAGGACATGAATCAGATGCATATACGCAATGCATAGTGTTGCATCTATACGCAATAACGTTTTTCTATATTATGATTCGTTGATGATGACATCAAGGCCGAAACGAAGAAACACTCCCACAGAAAAGTGTTACATAGAAGTGAATTTACAAAGAATTGCACTCGTGCATGCAGCGCGTGTAAATGTAATTTCAAGTACATTCGATTAATACATCTCAATGAGAAATGAAAAAACATCGATCGAAATCAAATCGATATCTATTTAACGCATTTTACGTCGATTCAACATTAATTCGACATCTTTTAAATTATCATTTCTTATTGGAATTAAGAATTTTTTTCCAGGCTCCATATGTAGTTGTGGAATGAAGTATATATAGATATAAAATGTTCTGAAAGGCTGATAAATTATTGACAATTTATAATTTATAATCTTTTCGCTACAAAAATGCCAAGAGAGATCATCGCTTCTTGCAATTTACCAATCTTTTGTATCACATATATCTTTGTAATAATACCTAAAAAAAATTATTTTAAATTTTGTTAAAAATATTAAATAATGAAAATGTTAATTAAATAGCAAATGTAACTTTGTTACATTTGGCTCTATAGATCTTTATTCTTATAAAAATTAAAAGTTCTATTTTAACTGTTTATTATTTCCAAAATTAATACCTCAATGTTGACATTTTCGGAAAAATTAACTCTAATTGACCGAGGAATTTGAAAAATTGTAATTGACAAATCATCTTGTTTTAGATATTGCATATAAATATGTCAAAAGACATAAACATAAGACATATATACATAATTAATTGAACTATTAATTGAAAATGTTGACATTTTCGGAAAAATTAACTCTAATTGACCGAGGAATTTGAAAAATTGTAATTGACAAATCATCCTGTTTTAGATACTGCATATAAATATGTAAAAAGACATAAACATAAGCGTATATACATAATTAATTGAACTATTAATTGAAAATGTTTAAATATATATAACATAAAATCAAACTTATGCATAATAATTAAAGATATATTTTTATTATTTTATTATTTTTATTAATGGTTTTAATAAAATAAAAAATAATATATATAATATTTGAAAGTTCTGTGAAAAATATTTTTTAGATTTAAAATGAAAAGAATGTTAGACACTTTCTTCTTCAAAATAATCTTATATTTAATCATTTTTTTACTAATCTAGTTTTATACAAATTTTTTATTTATTTTTTCTGACAGAAAGTTTTTTTTTACCCATTTTCTAAAATAGTTCACAGTTTAGTTTTTTAGAAAAAAGATTTTATGACCATTCATTTTCTTGAAATTACACAATACTATGTTAACTACAATTGTGTTAAATATAATGTCTATTTATTTTCAAATTAAGAAAAAATAATTATTCCTTCATTACATATCGATAAAAAATTATAATTGTTATTGATATCTTTAGAGTATTTTAGAATTTTATTGATAAGATTACAGTATTCTTGGCTATTGCATTGTAAGAACATATATTACGGAAAAATTAAAATAGAAAATTCTAGGACATTACGTTCTGTTGCTACTTTAGAGGCTCGCATTTGATGAATGTAATTTTTTCATGCTTGACATAATAAATAGTCATTAAAACAGAAAAAGCATTCAATTTATTAATTTAATACTGATCAGTTATAATCTTTGGCTCTCGTTAATTTAGTCTAATATACATGTTCTTTCTGGTTCTTTCGTCGTTCTCGCTGCCGTTCCTAATTTACTGGAGCGACTAGTTGATGCTTTTCAAATGGCAATGCTATTTCGAGCAACGTCGCACACATCGATTTTAGTAGGACAGTGGGAAACGAAAGTGGAACCTTTACCCTATATATACATATCACACTTGATAAATCGGACTGACTTATTCTAGTGATGTTAGGCTAGTCTAGCCTAATCGTGTCTTCGATCGCTCGCTCTGTAGAGAAATATACACTCCACGATAATCCATTTTCGTTGCGGTTTCTTGGAAGAGTAATATTCCTTCAAGAAATAAAATTTATCGATCTAGGTTATTGTTCAATTTGACCTGATTCGACTGATTTGATTGCCGTGCGTGCCTTTCTTACGTCATAGGGATACACCTTGTATTATTGATTCGTATCGATGATATGTCGAAAACCAAAACTTCTTTTACTTTTGACTATATTATGAATAACAAAGAGAAACGTTCAGAAGTATCCCCCACCGATTTTGATGAGCTTTTAGTTGTTGTTCTTCAGGTTAAAATAAGGAGATATTTTTTTTTTATACGTGCCCAATAGCATATTTAGTGAGTAAAACATCTCTCTTTTGAAAAAAGTCGGTTTTTCTCTTTCGGAACGAATATCTACGATACTATAAAAGATTTAAAAAATTCAAATTAGAAATTAAATGGTTTGAAGAGTACTTTGAAAACAGCGAAAAAAAATATTTTGTTTTTATTTTTTAAAATATCCATATCTAACATTTTTTTCAAACTTTTGAATTTTTGTCTCCGTCATATTAAAAGTTATTTTTTTACGAATTCAACCATGTATGATAAAGCTATGTAATATCATTTTTGAGAATTAATTATAAACGCTTCCATACATACGCTAACCAAAGTACAAAATACGATATACGTATATGACTAGTTCTCAGAAAAATTCGAAATTCGTGTCCCTACTCATTTTTACCCGTTATTAATATTATGTCTTTAGATTAATATTTTTTTATGGAAACTATACCAGTATAGTTACTTGTACCATACATAATTTTAGTGTTCTTGTTTCAAAATAAAACATGGCAGTTGATCAAATACCCTAAATATCATTCCCTCATCATGTCCCAAACTCAACATTTCGATGTATATAACGTAATTAATTCATCTTGTTTTATGAAAACGTTCATGTTAATTACATTAATTACTTTAAAAATACTGTATTTTATAGTAAATATGCCTTTTATTAAGTACACAGACGAAAATCATTTGATAATTCATTGTCTATCTCGGTCCCAAAAAAAAACATCATTCCCTCACATTTTATGAACACTTGTGTTGTACTTTTAAATTTAGTGATACGTTGCCGCGCTTATGAATTTTTAATAGTTAACAATACTGCCAATGTAACCATAACATCATTGTTGCTCAGCACGAACAGATTTGTAGAAGCGCAATAATTTTCTGCTAATTATTTCAACATTACATTTTTATGTATCATTCCCTCACTGTAAAATTTAACAAGGTAATTATTTTATTATGTAATAATTTATATGGTATCTTACATGTTTCAGGAGGTAAAAAAACTTGCCTCATCGTCTAAATTAAAGTGAGGTTATATACGATCACTTTTTGTTGATTATGTTTGATTTTATCATTCCCTCACTATCATTCCCTCATTTTTATCATTAAAAAAATTTATGTTAATGTGATAAGTTTTTCTTTAACAATTCAATTAGTTTATTAAACTAATAGATAAATTAAAATAAAATAAAAGTCGTTATAAAATAACAATAACAAATAAAATATTACAGATCTCAGTAATTTAAGAAAAATATTTGTCAAAGTGTTAAAAAACAAAAAATTTTCAAAAAATAAATTTATATTTTGAAAAAAAAATTCATAATTTACTTTTTAATTTCACGATAGTAACGTAAATATAGCAATGATATGAAAAAAACTCATTACTTCACTTAACCCTTAGCTGCCACACGGGGTGACTTGTCACCCCAGGCTCGGGAAAAGTGAAATTAGAGGTCTAAAATCGTTGAAATTCATACAAATATCGACATCTTTCATTAGTAGACAGTTGTGAGATGTGACTTTACTACATAGGAAGCCGAAAAATCGCATGGCGGCACTTTGAGCGTTCGTTTTCTCGACATGGGGTGATTAGTCACCCCGGTGTGGCAGCAACCGCTGCTCGGCAAAGATTTTTTTTTTTTTATCGACTTGTTTCTGGTGTCAATAGACAAAATAAAGGTAAGTTTTTGATATTCTAATAAAAAAAAATTTTTTGGTATTGTGACGAGGTCGCATTCCACTATATATTATACTATGCATGAATTTGAATTAATTCCCGCTTTCTTGTATAGTTTCAAACTTGGGAGAAAGGGGCTCGGTAGTGTGCCCCGAGAGTAGTCGACGGAGTTGCGAGGTCGGCTCACTAGACGACAGCACTTGAATATTACCGGGACCTATCATTGCTTTGTTGAAAGTAAAGCGAGCGAGATCGTGCAGAGATTATTTGTTATTGCGGCATAGCGTTTGAATACAATCGGAATTTCCTAAGTTGAGGTGAGTTGAGATGAGAATTACATACTTTAATCGTGTACGTGTACAGTGTTTGTGGAACATTATGCGTCGCATCTCGGTCGGGTGTTTGTAATCAGGAATTCGAGAATGTAGCGTGCGCGCGGGAAACTATTCTTGTATACATTTTTTATGTATTTGTATACATCTTTTATTTCCTTCAGATGTACAATTTGCGGACGAGAAGCAAGCGGGAAGAATTGCTGGAGGAAGCTGGTCCGTGTTCTGATTCTGAAGAACACGACGAAGAACAATCGGACACAGCGTCAGAACAGGATGTCTCATCAGACTCGAACGATTACCAAACCGATGATTTCGATGAAGAAGACATGCAAGATGCCGTTGAAAATGAACGGGCTAAAGAATCTCGCAAACGTAAAGCAAATGTAGCAGGAAATGCATCGTGTGCTTCAAAATCTCGTCCACGTGGTCGCCCATCGTCCAAATTATACGGAAAAAATAATTTTGCCTGGGAAACGCAATTCGCTCAACGAAGATCAGATCGTGTAAACATAGACGAAGTTCCATATGAAGCAAGCCTGGCAAATGATGCTGTAAATCTGGATTTGCTGGAGAACTTTTGGGATCTCTTGTTCAATCAAGAAATTATCGAAGAAATTGTCGATAACACAAATAATAAAATCGAGGAGATGTGTGCTAGCCTTGTTGCTGAAGGTAGAGCCCAATCCTACCACCATCACACTGACCCTCTTGAAATCAGAGTTTACATCGGTGTTTTATATTATGCTGGTTTATGGAAATCTTCCAACGTGGACATCAACGAACTCTGGGACAAGAAAAACGGACTCGTCTTCTACAGGAGTGTCTTTCCTCGAATGAGGTTTCAATTTCTTCAGACTTGTCTGCGTTTCGATGTAAAAGAGAACAGAGATCCAGATGACAGATTTTCGCCCGTCAGAAAAATTTGGTCAATGTTTATCAACAACTGCAACAAGTATTATAATTCAAGTAATAAATGTACCGTCGACGAACAGCTGCTTGGATTCAGGGGCCGGTGTGCATTTCGGATGTATATCAAGTCTAAACCAGACAAGTACGGACTAAAGCTGATAACCCTCAACGACGCTTCGACCGCCTATCTGATTCACGCTATCCCGTACCTGGGAAAAGACGCCACCATTGATAATCCCCAGAAATTACCTAGCAGTGAATACTTTTTTCAAGCTGTAACGGCTCCAATACACGGCACTAATCGCACGGTGACGTGCGATAACTGGTTCACCACCATCCCTCTGCTAAACAGAATGTTGGATCAACCTTTTAAAATGTCTATGACGGGAACTATCAGAAAGAATAAAAGGGAGATTCCCATGGAAATGAAGTTAGCGTCGAAGAATCCTCCTGAAACAAAGTTTTGTCACGCCAAAGACATAACTTTACTTTCTCATACACCGAAGAAAAACAAAATCGTCTTGTTGGCTTCGACTTATCTCCATACCCAAGAGATAACAGACGGAGAGCCGAATATCATTCTCCATTATAATGATACAAAAGGAGGGACGGATACATTCGATCAATTGTGCCACACCTACACAGTCACTCGGAGAACGAACAGGTGGCCAATGCGAATTTTTTTTGGGATGCTTGACCAAGCAGCCGTCAATTCCCGCATTATGTGGAGATTGAAGGTCAACAACCCAAAGGAATCCACGACTGCGGTTGTCGTTTTAAAAAGACTGGTTGCCCATCTCACCAATCCGATTCTTCGGCAACGATTGACCGGACAATTCCTTAGAAAGGAATTGCAAATCGCGATCAAGAGCATTCTCCAGATCGACTATGACCCAGAAACAGACAATCTGGAGAATGTTTCCTTTCATCCGGCGAGGAGATGCCTTCTGTGCGACCGGAAAAAGGATAAAAAATCGCGTGTTGGGTGCTCTTCTTGTAAAAGACTGGTGTGCGAGGAACACCGGTATAGTCTGTGTATGACCTGTGCTGGTCAATAAAGTGAATGCCTTAACAATACTTTCTTTTTGTTCTACTATAATAAAAATAATAGTTCGGAACGTTTTTTGTACTTAAATAAACATTTAAAATAAAATGCAACACAAAATAAACCAATTTTATGATTTGTCATTTTTTCCATTTTTCCCTCCAGTAATTTTGCAAAATAAATATACTTTTTGAAAGATCGACGTGTACTGTTAGTTTCTTATGATAGTGATGTATCTTGGGCGTACAATCCTAAAATTTTAGCCCTTAATATTAAAAAATGGCGGAGTAATGAATTTTTTTCTGAAAAACGTCATTTTTGCCGAATTTTCACATATATGACCACTTTTTAAAGCGCCATCTATAAATTTATTAATATGTAACGGTACGCCTTGCCTCGCGGGCCGGACTTAGCTCGCCGTGGTCAGGGTCGAAGAAGGCGTGAGATTCTGGTTTGTTTTGCACTGACTTTATTGTATAGATGGTGATGATGTATGTACAGATGAGTGGTCGCGTATGAACAGAGTGGTTAAGCTGTATGTGAGTGTGTGTGTGAGTGTCGCTGGGCGTGTGGTGGGAGGCACGGTGGCCTGTACAGTGGGGTGAGGGTGAGTGTGTGTGTATGTGCGTGTGTGTCTTCCTGGTGAAACGGTGTGTATCTTATTATCTAGCGGGCGGTGCGGATCTAACGGTGCGGTACTTATGAGCTAACGGTGCGGTACTTATCATCTAACGGTGCGGTACTTATTATCTAACGGTGCGGTACTTATCATCTAACGGTGCGGTACTTATTATCTAACGGGGCGGTACTTATTATCTAGCGGTGCGGTACTTATCATCTAACGGCGCGGCTATCTACATCGGCGGGCTGTCGGAAGCCCCGGTGCGTGAGGCGGTATCCTGGGGCTGCCAGGAGGAAGCCAGGCAATCGGTGGAAGTCGTGCCGGGTGCGCCCGACACGACGGTTGCACTCCGGGTGCGCCCGGATTGAGGCACGGGTGCTCCCGTGTCTCCGTGCGGAGCAGGTATCGGTATAGGACGGAAACCGGCCTGGGTGCGCCCAGGACGGCAGTTGCACTCCGGGTGCGCCCGGATTGAGGCACGGGTGCGCCCGTGTCTCCGTGCGGATAGATCGGGTGCTCCCGATCTGGAGGAATCGTGATCGTCGGTAGTAGGGCAGGTCTAGTCAGGAAGAGGATCGGGACAGGACTGGTCCTTCGGTCCACGCTTGACGCGCTTATATACCCACCCGGCGTGGGTAGCCGGGTGGGGACTCACGTGCGCGGGTCATGCCACGTGCCGTACGCCATCGGCGTCGGCCGCGTGATCGCAGCATGCGGACCGGGTCGGAGAAGGGGCTAGTGGCGAGGCAGGCGCATCGCCACATCACCCCCCTCCGTTTGAGGTTTCGCCAGAGGTGAAATAAATACGTACCCCGTTGTCTGTCTACTTTGTTTTTATTGGTTCACCGCCGCCGACAGGTCCGGAGTCGTCCCTCCGCATTGAATCGGAGGATCCATTCCCCGGTGGCGAGGCGGACTCGGAACTTCCGGTTGCGATAGGCCGCCGTCCAGGGTACCGAGACTATCTCGCCGGTCGGTAGGGTGACTTGCGAGTCCGGGGGCGTCGCCGTGGTCGGTATCCTGGGCAGTGCGCTGGTGGACGTGACGGTGACGGCGGCACAGGCCGGGAGAGGCCGGAGCGGTGGAGTCCGTGCGGGCCCTGGCGGATCGCGGGTCCTGGGTGGCGATGCTCCGGTGGGGCCCGGCGGACGCGCAAAAGCGCGACGAAGGGCTGCCTCCGGGGGTTCCGGCGTCCGAACGGGGGTGGCGGATCGCGACGTCCATTCTGCGGCCGGGGCTGACCGACGTCGGGGTGGCCGCTGAGCCGGTGGTGGGGTGGCCAGAAATTTGGCCCGTCGTCGAGCGGCGGCGTCACCTCTTTGGATGGATGTGCCCACTCGGGGCGGCGGGCGGTGCTCGGTGGTCGAGGGTGGCCGGGAGTGGTCCGGGCCGGGTTCCCGGTCTTCTAGGTCGGTGATGTCGCCGAAAAGCGCCTCGAGCAGTTGTCGCTGTCGTTGCTCCATATTCGAGCGTACTGGCTGGAATGCGGTCACGGTCGTGTTTATATACACGAGGCCGGGTAGGCGGTGGGCCGTGCGGGGTCGAGGCCTCATTGTTCCCGCCACTGTGCTTTCGCCGGTGGTGGTGGAGCTTTCGGCTAAAGGTGCGTTTCCACCGGAGGTGTTGGGTTTGCGGCTTACGGCGTGCTTTCATCGGCGGTGTTCGGATTTGTGTCCACCGGTGCGGCCTTCAGATCCTGGACGTGGATGTGTCGGTACCAACGTCCGCGTGCGTCCCGTAGATCGACGATGACGGGCGATATAACTTTCCGCACCTCCATCGGGCCACTGTATTTGGGGGCGAGTTTGGCGTTGAACCCTGTGGCCTTCCTCGAGAGTGGGTACTCCCGCTTCCACACCTGGTCGCCTATGCGAGGTCGCCAGTCCCGTCGCCGCAGGTTGTAGTAGCCCTGTTGCCGTTGGAAGGCTCTAGCCATATTCACCCGGACTACCTCGAAGGCTTCCTCGAGCTGACGGCGGAGTTGGTGGGGTTTGCTCCCGGTGGCCTGGCGTCGATCATCCGGATGCGGCAGGGCGAGTTCTCGGCCGTGATTCAGGTACGCGGGCGTGTACCCTGTGGCCTCGTGCCGGGCCGTATTGTAGGCCAGCTGGAGGGGCCCCAGCTTGTCGTCCCAGTGCCGATGATTTCTGCCCGTATATTGTGCGATCATGGTTTTAACGGAGCGGTTGGTGCGCTCCACTGGGTTGCAATGCGGGGCGTGCACTGGGGTGGTCCGGTGGCGTATGTCGTGCGCTCGGAGGGCTTCGGCCAGCTGGGTCGACTTCAGCTGCGTCCCGTTATCGGAGATGATCCAGTCCGGGCATCCGTGTCGGTAGACCACCTGGGTCAGGATCGCTTGGGTGACGGCCGGGGCGGTGGCTCGGTGCAGCGGTTGCAACTCGACCCACTTGGTGAAGCGGTCCTGCATCACCAGGAGCCATGTGTGCCCTCGGGTGGAGCGGGGCAATGGGCCGATCAGGTCCAGGGTGACCTGCTGCCATGGGCCCTTGACCGGAGCCGTGTGTAGGTTTCCCGCGGGTCGGACGTTGGTCGCCTTGTGTGCCAGGCACGACGGACACTTTCGCACGTATTGCGTGATCTCCCGGAACATACCCGGCCAATAGAATAGGCGTGCCATCCGAGCGATCGTTTTGGCCACCCCGAAGTGTCCTGCGGTGGGGTCGGTGTGGTGCCGCTCCAAGACCTGGGGTCGTTCTTCCTTCGGCACGCATCGCTTCCACTGTGTCGTGGGGTCGGCTTCCCGGAAGTCGGTGTCGTGTAGGATGTGGCGGAAGAGGTGGCCGTGCCGGAGCTGGTAGTCCGGGAAATCGGTCGGCCGCTGGGCCACGTCCCTCCGCAGTCGGTGATACCACGGGCACTTGGCGCCGGCTCGGACGACGCAGACCTCCGGTTGGCGGGAGAGGGCGTCCGCCACCTTATTTGAGCTCCCCTTCCGGTAACGGATCTCAAAGTCAAAGCCCTGGAGCTCAAATAGCCAGCGGCCCAGGCGGCCGGTCGGCTCTTCTAGCCGTTGGAGCCATTTCAGTGACTGATGATCGGTCACCACCGTGAACGCGTAGCCCTCCAGGTAGCCCCGCATCTTACGGATCCCCCATACGACCGCAAGGCACTCCAGTTCGGTGGCGCTGTAGTTCTTCTCGGCCCCGTTGAGGGTTCGGCTGGCGTAGGCGACGACGCGTTCTCCGTCCTCTCCATGCTGGGTAAGCACGGCTCCAAGTCCTTCCCGGCTGGCGTCGGTCTGCAGGACGAATTTTCTTGAGAAGTCCGGACAGGCTAGCACCGGGGCCGTGGTGAGGGCGTCTTTCAGTGCCTGGAATGCGTCTTCCTCGGCGTTCCCCCAGGTCCAGCGGACCCCCTTTCGGGTCAGTCGGGTGAGCGGCGCGGCAAGCGTGGAGAAATTGGCCACAAAGCGACGATACCACGACGCCATTCCTAAGAACTGTCGCACCTGTCGGATCGTCGTGGGCGTGGGCCAGCCGGTCACCGCGCTGACTTTTCCGGGATCGGCCCGAATCCCTTGGCCATCCACCACGTGGCCCAGGTAGCGAAGTTGGCGGCACCCAAATTGGCACTTTTCCGGATTTAGCCGTAAGCGGGCGTCCCTTAGCCGGTGGAACACTTCGGCCAGGTGTTGGATGTGTTCGTCCAGGGTGCGGCTTATGACGATGATGTCGTCTAAGTACACTAGGACGTGCGGTTCCAGATCAAGCCCCAGGATGGTATCGAGCAGGCGCTGGAACGTGGCCGGGGCGGAATGCAGCCCGAAGGGCATCACTCGGAACTGCATGAGTCCCTTCCCGGGTACGGTAAACGCGGTGACCGGGCGACTTTCCGGTGTCAGCGGGACCTGCCAGTACCCGTTTTTTAGGTCGAGGGTGCTGAGGTACCGTGCCCCTCGCAGCTTGTCCAGTGTTGCGGAGACCTGGGGTAACGGGTAGGCGTCTTTCTCGGTCACCGCGTTGACCCGGCGGAAGTCAATGCAGAACCGGTGGGCCCCGTCCTTCTTCTTCACCACTACGATGGGTGAACTCCAGGGCCCTTGGGAGGGTTCGATGACTCCCTCCTTTTCCATCCGTGCGACCTCCTGGTTAATGATGGCCTGCATGGCCGGGTTCCGCGGCCGATATCGCTGCTTGATGGGCAGTTGTCGGGCCTTGACCCGGATGTGGTGCTGAACCCGGTGGGTGGGTCCCGTGATCTCCTTGAAGCGGGCCAACTCGTGGTCGATGAAGGCGCGGAACCGTAGGTCTTCGGCGGCGGTTTGTGGACCCAATTTACCGGCGTGGGTAGTTTCGCAGGCGGAGCGTCCAGCGCCGAGAACCCGGGGGGGAGCTGGCAAGGTGATCCCGAGGCGGGCCCACAGGTCCACTCCTATTAATACGGCGCTGTTGGCCGAGGGCAGGACCAGGAATTCGTGTTGGTACATGCGGTGGCCCATCGTTATCGGTAGTGTCATGGCACCTGGTATGTCGGCGGAGCCCCCGTTGGCCAGGCTGATCGTGTTTGCCCCCGGGTGGAGCGTGTACCCCAGGCTCTTGGCATATTCGGCCGTGCCCCCGTCGATGAATGACACCTCGGACCCGGAGTCCAGTAGTGCCGCGAATTCTCGTTGGGCTATCCGGATGGGGATATGTGGCCGCGGCTGGTACGTTATCACGACGGGATTGGGGACCGGGTGGCGGCGGCTTCTCCCCCGGTCCTCCTGTCGTTTCCCGGCGCCGGATGGCAGTCCCGGGTCAGTACTCCATCTTTCCCGCAGCGGGAGCAGAATTTCTGGGGCGGGCGCTGACAGTGTTGGCGCGTGTGCCCTCGCTGCTTGCAGCGCCAGCAGCATTCCGCGCGGTTGTAGGCGGCAGCGATGGTGGGTGCCGGGATCGGTTTCTCGGGCTTCCGTTCCCGGCGTTGTAGTAGGATGGCCTCGTACTCGGCCGCTCGGCTTTCCAGGTCCCCGACATCGGTGACGTCCTCCCGTCGTATGTACAGTTTGTAGTCGGGGTTCATGTTTTCATAGAGCTGCTCCAGCCGGTCCTCGGGTAAGAATCCGCCGGCCCGCCGCATGCTGGTCAGCACGGCGGTGGCATACTTGTGGAACGGCTCGTCCGCCTTTTGTACTCGGCCCTGGATCTCCCGCTTCTGCTGGGCGCGGTATCGGGGAGGCAGGTACTGCCGACGGAAGTCTTGCTCAAAGCGTTCCCAGGAGTCCCATAGCTCTCGGCGATTCCGATACCACAGCAGAGTATCCCCGCGCAGGAGTTCGGGCAACCCGAGTAGTAGTTGCTTGTCGGAGTAGCCGTAGCTGAGGCGCAGCTCCTCTATTCTCTCCAAAAATGCCCAGGGATCCCGGCCGTCAAAATGGCACCCCCATTTGCGGATCTGATTCATGATCTTGGCCGGGTCTGGCGGGGTTGGTTCCTCGGTCGGCCGTATCTCGGGATCCGTTTCCCGGCTGGGTCCGGGCTCGGGCTTTCGTGTCGCCATGGGCTCGTATCCGGGGTTGTCCTCCACAAGGTGCGCAGGCGCCGGCGTAGGTCGTCGATCGGGCCGGTCGGGTCGATGTTTAGGCGGTCGAGTTCGGCGGAAATCGTGGCTTTGTTCAGGCGGTAGATCCAACTCGTCATGGGATAGGGAAATTGTCAGTGACAAACCAGTGTCTCACGGAGCAGGTCCCTGTTCGGGCGCCATGTAACGGTACGCCTTGCCTCGCGGGCCGGACTTAGCTCGCCGTGGTCAGGGTCGAAGAAGGCGTGAGATTCTGGTTTGTTTTGCACTGACTTTATTGTATAGATGGTGATGATGTATGTACAGATGAGTGGTCGCGTATGAACAGAGTGGTTAAGCTGTATGTGAGTGTGTGTGTGAGTGTCGCTGGGCGTGTGGTGGGAGGCACGGTGGCCTGTACAGTGGGGTGAGGGTGAGTGTGTGTGTATGTGCGTGTGTCTTCCTGGTGAAACGGTGTGTATCTTATTATCTAGCGGGCGGTGCGGATCTAACGGTGCGGTACTTATGAGCTAACGGTGGGGTACTTATCATCTAACGGTGCGGTACTTATTATCTAACGGTGCGGTACTTATCATCTAACGGTGCGGTACTTATTATCTAACGGGGCGGTACTTATTATCTAGCGGTGCGGTACTTATCATCTAACGGCGCGGCTATCTACATCGGCGGGCTGTCGGAAGCCCCGGTGCGTGAGGCGGTATCCTGGGGCTGCCAGGAGGAAGCCAGGCAATCGGTGGAAGTCGTGCCGGGTGCGCCCGACACGACGGTTGCACTCCGGGTGCGCCCGGATTGAGGCACGGGTGCTCCCGTGTCTCCGTGCGGAGCAGGTATCGGTATAGGACGGAAACCGGCCTGGGTGCGCCCAGGACGGCAGTTGCACTCCGGGTGCGCCCGGATTGAGGCACGGGTGCGCCCGTGTCTCCGTGCGGATAGATCGGGTGCTCCCGATCTGGAGGAATCGTGATCGTCGGTAGTAGGGCAGGTCTAGTCAGGAAGAGGATCGGGACAGGACTGGTCCTTCGGTCCACGCTTGACGCGCTTATATACCCACCCGGCGTGGGTAGCCGGGTGGGGACTCACGTGCGCGGGTCATGCCACGTGCCGTACGCCATCGGCGTCGGCCGCGTGATCGCAGCATGCGGACCGGGTCGGAGAAGGGGCTAGTGGCGAGGCAGGCGCATCGCCACAAATATAAATCATTAGAAATGTTAAATATATGTTCAATAAACATGACCCAATCGATTAAAAGTCTTAAAACACTCATACGTATTTTACAACTCATTTTTTTCACGTGGGGTGAGAAGTCACCCCGGTGTGGCAGCAACGTGGCCGGACTGAGGTGTGGCAGCTAAGGGTTAAATTATCATTCCCTCATAATTCATTTTTTCCATTACCATATAATTATAATTAAAATTAAGAAAAGTTGGGGACCACGTAGACAGTTGAGGTAAGGCACTTCTGTACTACATATTATATAGAAAAAAATGTCAAATATATTAAGTTATATTATTTGTATTTTGAAAGGTCATTTTTCGCATTTTTCTGAGAACTAGTCATATGCTTGTTAAAGAATAAAACAAAATATTTATTTTTAGTAATTTTCTTTTTTAAGGCTTTCGGAGTATACTGTAATAGAAAATATTGAGGTAGGAATCTTGAAACTCCATTTCTAATATTTATTTAAATGCCATAAGTAACATAATAAAAATACAAATATACAATGTAATGATATAATTCTGCTATTATACATTATAATAATACAATAGTAACACTATAATAATATAATTATAAAATTAAATGTAAATAAAAAATTAATAATAATATAAATATAATATTTAAAGTTCAAAATTATAAAATATGATGGTCATTATAAAAATGTTGAATTTAATTTTTTGCACTATGCAAGTAGTATAGCACTGCTGCTGCAAATATCGCATGTTAATTTAAAATTCATTTCAAAATAAAAATCAACTAACTGACGTCTCAAATTGCGCCAGTCTATCTTATATATAACTGCTTTTATGTCATGCATACTTAAATTTCTAAATCTCGGTGATAAAAATTAGAAATGTATTAATGATTTAATTGTAATTTTGAATTTGGCATTTCGTGAATGAAGTTTGACTTCTAAATCTAGAAGTAATGACAATATTTAAAAAATGTTTTACACAATTTTTCAAACGAAAACCATACACATTTAATGGTTCTTTGATTCATTACGATTAGATGTTGATTAGAAAAACAATCTTTTACAGATTCTGGTGATTTCTTACAATTACATTTGGGCAATGTATCCAATCCAATAATAAAACTGATTTAGGATCAACGAAAGATAAACTTTTCTTAATTCCAAATATGACGCCAATTTTCCAGATTTAGAAGCTAATACAATAATGTTTAGGAAAAATATTATTTTTCCTAAACATTATTTCTTGGATTTTCGGACCGAATGATCCAGTTCTTTTAAAACAATAAAAAGAGGCGATAATAACTTTGCCATCGACTGAATTGGTTGTATAGCATAGTCTATAACGCGTAATATAATAATATGTAACATTTTCGATGAACTTATTGCTTTCTTCTTTCAGATCTTTTGATTGTGTAGCCTTTTTTGTAATAGTGACTTTCGGTAAACAATATTATGTGCGACCTTAAATCTTTTTACCCATAAATTTGATGTTGTAAATCCTAGTACATTAATCTCTTGTTAGCATACATCCGAACGATAGATAACAAAGCATACTACGTGGAGCGATTTTATCCGTGAAAAAGAGTGTGCGAATAATGTTTTATGCAGTAGAGACATTTGCGTCGCTATCAGGAGAAAATGCAGTGACATTCTATAAACTCTCTTCACTTGATAGATAGAAGATGTTACAACTGAAAAATAATTAATGAAAGTAAAACCAGCTTATCAATACAGAGACTGCATTGAAAAATTTCTAATTCATGAAAACGACTTTATAAGAACACAATAGAGGGACATTTTGAAATAGAGATTTTATTAGATATTAAAAATAGAGAAAGAGTATAATACAATTAATTTTTACCATATGTGCTATCATTTATCATATATCACATTATTATCAATTAATTATATTGATACTATAATATTATTATATAAATTACACAGGTCTACAAAAAAGGGGGTCTTGGATGTTGTCGGGAAGCTGTGGGTCATTTCCGAAGTAATTTTCTGCGTAGAATCCGAATCTGAAACCAGAATTGGCCTATCACGTCAGGATTTTGAGATATTAGAGGATATATACTCGAAAAATCCGTTTTTATGCTACTTTCGAGGTTATGTACAGGACGCAACCAATTTTTTGGGTCTTTTGTGCTATTTGCATCATTTAGTACTATTCTTACCCTTCAAAATGAGATATTAATCGACTACCTACGATTTTTTTTCGCCAAGTGACGGGCATTTTAACCCACTTGCGTAACCGTTTTTCCCATCTTTTTCGTTCCAAAATGCATATTTATTATTTGACATATTTGCAAAATGCATAACATTACTTTTTATTTTTTTTAGGTCGCTGAATGCAAATCCGAGATCAGTTTGATCCTATCAGGTCAGGATGAAGGTCAAGTCAAGGTCAAATTAAGAAAAAACCATTCAATCGGCGTGAACCGCTACTCTAAAAAGTTAATCACTTCTGCATAAGCGTTGTATCCGACTTTTCCGTTACTAAATGCAGATTTTTTATTTTAGATATTCGCTCGATAACAGTACTTTTTATGTTTGAGGTTGCTAAATACCAGTCTGATGTCGATAAATGTCATAATTTAAAATGCCCGTAACTTGGCGAAAAAAAATCGTAGGTAGTCGATTAATATCTCATTTTGAAGGGTAAGAATAGTACTAAATGATGCACATAGCACAAAAGACCCAAAAATTTTGTTGCGTCCTGTACATAACCTCAAAAAAACGCATTTTTCGAGTATATATCCTCAAATATCTCAAAATCCTGACGTGATAGGCCAATTCTGATTTCAGATTCGGATTCTACGCACAAAATTACGTGAGAAATGACCCACATCTTCCCAACAACAAAACCTTGTTGACCTGTGTTGTACTAATACTATTATGCTGTGCGTGCGTACGCTTTATTATCTATCACGGGTGCATGCTAACAAGAGATTGATGTGCTAGGATTTACAGCATCAAATTTGTGTGCGTGTGCATGTGCGTGCGTGCGTGCGTGCGTGCGTGCGTGCGTGCGTGCGTGCGTGCGTGCGTGCGTGCGTGCGTGCGTGCGTGCGCGTGTGTATGTGTACATATTATATATATTAGGTGTACAACTTTGCTTCCGCCATTTTCCTATAGATGGCTTTAGCGGTAAGTGGTGGTCGAAATAAATAGATCATAGATGTCATACAATAAACTTGGGCATCTGTCAACATAACCCCATAGACACATTAGTCTATTTGTGTCTGCATCATAAAGTTGTTTTCGATTGAAAACGTCAGTTTACGAGCAAATTCTCGTCATTTGCGGGAGATTTTAATTTTCTGCTTCAATATGAAGAAATCTGCGGCTCAGGCTCATCGAATGCTCTCAAATACTTATGGTGAGGCCGCTATTAGTGAAAGAACGTGTCGTGAATGGTTTCAACGCTTCAAGAACGGTGATTTTGACGTCGAAGACCGGCATAGCGGTGAAAGAAAGTTTTCGAAGATGCAGAATTGGAGGCATTACTTGATCAAGACTCGTGTCAAAATCAAGAAGAATTGGCACGATCATTGGGAGTGACTCAACGAGCCATTTCAAAACGCGTCAAAGTCATGGGAATGATTCAGAAGCAAGGAAATTGGTGCCATACGAGTTGAAGCCAAGAGATGTTGAACGGCGTTTGTTTGCTTGTGAACAGCTGCTTGAAAGGCAAAGACGGAAGGGATTTCTGCATCGCATTGTGACTGGGGACGAAAAATGGGTTCATTACGATAACCCCAAGCGCAGAAAATCATGGGGAGTTTCCGGCCATGCTTCCACGTCGACGACCAAACCGAATATTCACGGCTCCAAGTTCATGCTCTGTATTTGGTGGGACCAGCTCGGCGTAGTGTATTATGAGCTGTTAAAACCGACTGAAATCACAGGCGATCAGTATCGAACGCAATTGATGCGTTTGAGCCGAGCATTGAAAGACAAACGGCCGCAATACAACAAGAAACACGATAAAGTGATTTTGCAGCATGACAATGCTCGACTCCATGTTGCGAAAGTGGTCAAGACATACTTGGAAACGTTGAAATGGGAAGTCTTACCCCACCCGCCGTATTCTTCAGACGTTGCTCCCTCTAACTATCACTTGTTTCGATCAATGGCACACGGCCTGGCTGACCAGCACTTCCAGTCTTATAAAGAAGTAAAAAATTGGATCGATTCATGGATCGCCTAAAAAGATGACCAGTTTTTTCGACGCGGGATTCGTACGCTGCCCGAAAGATGGGAGAAAGTAGTGGCCAGCGATGGACAATACTTTGAATCATAAATGTATAACCAGTATTTTACAATAAAGCCTCGAATTTCGGAAAAAAAACGGCGGAAGCAAAGTTGTACACCTAATATATACAGGGTTTAAAAGTCAGAAAACGGTCAATTATCTTCGAAAATAGTGGTCCTGTGGAAAAATGTTTCAGATAAAAGTTGTAAGGTTTTAAGTGACACATTACACAGCAATATTATTATGATCTTCAACAGTGTTGTCAAAAGGTCACGTCAAGGTTACTTTCAATTTTCTTACATGGAATCCCCTATTTTTTATTACATATTCTTGTAGCTTATCTCGAAAGTTTTCTGAACATAATATATATTCTGAACATAATATAAGATACATCTATATGTATATACAGGGCGTTTCCGAATATTTGCGACGAATTTAAAGGAGTGATAAATCTCGATAAATGGAACAATTTTTGTTAAGCAACCCGTTCGGTGATGCCTCTTTAAGGCGGATTCACCGCGACGGGCCATACCTGGCGGGAGCCCGCCACAGGGTTCTCAGTTTTTTGACCATAGAAAGAGAACTTTAGTCGAAAATTGTTACATTCATGTTATTTAAATAATAAAAGACCCAATATCTGATTATAACAAAAAATTCTATTCCCGTGTTCTATAGATATGTCGACGACATATTCATGATTGCTCCTACATCCGAAATCAACACTATTCTCGACGTTTTTAATAAATATCACCTCGCCTAAATTTCACCCATGAAATTGAGAAAAATCATTCAATATCTTTTTTTGATACGACCATCATTAGAGATAACGATACACTTATTTCAAATTGGTATCGGAAACCAACATTCTCGGATCGATATCTCAATTTTTTCTCCAATCATCCATTCAAACACAAGAGAAACACCATCACGAACCTCGTGGACAGGGCAATCTTACTTTCCGACGATAGATTCCACAAATGCAATATTAATGTTATCAAAGAAATTCTGCGCAACAATCTTTACCCTAGGCATATCATTAATAACCATTATATTAACAAAAGACTTAAGGAATTGCAACACAGACAAAATAATGCCCTTGAAAACATTACTTTCGACGCAAGAAACTGCATTGTCATTCCGTTTAATAATGAGGTTGCTATAAACATTGAATGCATTTTAAGGAACACCAATGTTAAAGTGCTGTACTCCATCTTCAAAAAAATATGTGAATTTTATCATAAAGAAAGAAAGACACTCTTAGTATTCTTAAACAAACCGAATTGATTTACGAGATTGATTGTTCGAATTGCAACGCGTGTTACATAAGGCAAACGAAATCTAATGACTCGGTTAAAGGAATGGTATCACAGAATGGTATCAAAAAACATACAACAAATCATTCGGTGGTTAGCAAACATAGATTATCTTATGGTCATGAATTCGACTGGGACAACCCAAGAATTCTTCATAAGGAGACGCACACAAGAAAAAGAGAAATAGCAGAGATGCTTTTTATCAAAAAATGCAATTCGACAATCAACTCACATAAGAACACAGAGAACTTAACAGCTATTTATGACGGACTTCTTAATATTTTATAGATTACATGATACATCTTTTACTTTTTTATTATTGACTTTTTAGTATATTGACCTGATTTCTCGACTTACAGTTACCTCTTTTTATTTTTTTATTGTCTTTTATTTTTTTATTTATTTATTTATTATGAATTTGGCCTTCGAGTCATACTGTCAAAATTTTAATACTTATAATACTTTTTATATATTAACGGATATTACTTTTACTTATTTATTGCTTACATTTTAGAACATTGACCTGGTTTCTCTACTTATATTTACTGTCTTTTTCTTTCTTTTGTCTTTTATTTATTTATTATTAATTTGTCCCCTGCGTCACACTGTCAAATTTAATCTGGCTCAGTCCTTACTTCGCTGTCACTAACAACAGACGCCTTTTATGTTCGATTTTCTTTTATATTCTATTTATAAACCGATTTATGTGGAAATCAACGTTTTTAAATTTTGTATTATTGACTACTGGACTGAGTATTAAATAAGTTATTAATGTAATATGTACAATTTTGCGTCTTAAACGAGAGTATTACATTCCTGTATAACGTATTTATAGATATACTTGAAGAGGACCTAAACCAAAGGTCGAAACGTTGTAATAAACATCAATTTTATATAACATTTGTGCCAGTTTGACGTCAGTTACTGCCCTTTCCTTGGTATTTCCCATCACTGGCAAAGAGAAGATACTTGCATTGTATTGGATCAGTGCAAAAGTTCGTGCCCGACAACTGCTTGATTTTTATTTACAAATCGGGCACGAATTTTTGCACTGATCTAATATAACAAAAAACACTTAAAAAAAATTAATTAATTTTTTTTTATCTGGATATAGATTTTAAACCTGACGGGATAATGGGAATCTTAGAGGAGTGCAACGTTTCCAAGTTGCACGCTCTGCATCTTGTGTTATATAATACGGTCAAATTTACTATTTGTAACTGAATATCTTTTTTGTAAGGTCGATAACACGCGATTTTCTCGATGAAATAATGTTCAGCAGATCGAGTTCTATATCATAACTCTTTTCTGTGATGATATCTGTCGCTTATAATCCAATAAAAACCAATAATATTCGCTAATAACTACCGTCATGAACATGATCCCTATGTAATCCCGTGTTAGATGTTGATTTTCATTGATTGATTACTCTTTATTTAGGTCAATGATCTACCCTGAAGTTTTGAGCATTCATTTCTATCGTCTATTCCTACATCCTATCAAAGTTTCAAGTGAGTCCTTCATAAGGGCTAAGTAGATAAATCCACCTTAAAGTGCTAAGATATGTTCACCGTACACCATGCATTTCTGCAAATTCTCTATACATGTAGTTGTTCATGATGAATATATTTATGATTAATAGACGCGACTGGAGACTTGTAAACAATGAAACTTACAACGCACGACGTTGTATCGGTGACAAGAAATACGCAACCGTAAATGTTCAACGCAGCCTAGCGCCGGGTTGTTTAACAAGAATTATTCCATTTATCCAAATCCATCATCCCTTTAAGTTGTCGCAAATACCCGAAACAACCTGTATATTATTACGCACGCACGCATGCACGCTTACACTCTTATACACTCACTCGTTCGCTCACTCACACTCACGTATGTATGTATGTAGATTGTTTTATTGCGTGCGTGTGTGTGTGCGTACGTGCGCGCGCGTAATTGTAAATAAACGCAAAAAATTTTAAGATCTAATTCTTTGTTCATAAAAATTAAAGAGGATTTGTCATATAAACATGTATTCTTATATCCATTCTTGACGAGTTATATCCTCTTCTCAAGAAGAAAGTGAGTTTTTTCACGAATTTCAGACAAAGATATGAAATTTGGACACTTTCCTCAAGTAAAAAAGATATTTTCACCAAAAAAACCTCCATCTATGTATCAATCTACTAATTAGCAACGGTTATCCGTTGAACTTGATTTTCGAATGCTTACACCAGAGAATTTATAAGCTTATGTCCATTCTGAACAACAGCACTGAACAACATAATGAGAACATTACCTATACAAAAATGCCGTACATCATATTACCTTATATCAAAAATGTCACTGGTAAAATTAGCGCTTGATTGAGAAGATTAGATCTAAATGTTGGATTGAGATGTACCAATAAACTAAACAATATCATTAGAGTACAAAAAGAATTGATAAGATGGAAAAAAGTAACGTCGTATATAAGATCCAATGTGAAGATTGCGATGCGTCCTACGTAGGACAGACGAAGCGGCAGCTCAGAACCAGAATTAAAGAGCATAAATCTAATATTAAGCTTGATCTGTTAAAACATTCGGTCATTACCTCGCATATATTGGAACACGAACATTCGTTTGACTGGGGAAATGTCTCAATTTTAGACACAGAATACCATTACTCAAAACGATTGATATCAGAAATGGTACACATCAAATCGCAGAAAAGGAGCATTAACTTACAAAAAGACTCTGAACAATTAAATGGAGCATATTTAGGGATTGTATCTGAGCTCGCTAAATAATATTACAACATGTGTAATCACAATAACAAAAATCACGTGCTTACGACATGACACGTACAGACAAACAATTAAATGTCGGTTCCCCTCCTACTGTATGTTAAGATTCGTCGACGGTTGAAGTGATGACCTTACCGAACAGTGTCTCATTCGTTTTAAGACTGACAAATAGATAGACATAATTGTTACACATAACTATATGGAATCTCACAGGTATTTCTAATAAAGCCTTAAATATAATTTCCTGTTTTAACCAAGTAACTCTAGATTTTCAGAATACAACGCGTTTACAATATAAACATATTTTTTGATACTGCATACTTTCTTGACAGTTATTTTATCTACATTAACGGTCATCGCTTCAACGAGATGTTCAAATTGTTGGAGCCATCGACAACCCTCTTCCATGGTCATGACTACGGCATTCCCATAACCACGAGTTTGTTGCTGCGTTCCAGGTTCTCGGTTTTATATGATTATGACTACATTGACAATTTTACCGCTGAAGAAGGCTTAGTAAGCCGAAATGCGTCCGATTCTACTTTATTTATGACGTGACTTTCTAATTGCTTATTTATTTAATTCATTTGTAATCTTGCGTATTTTTTACTTATATTTTACCGATTTTACTTTAATTATAATGTTTCTATGAAACTGTTTTTTTAATTTTTTTAATTTTTTTAATTTTTTTTAATTTTTTTAATTTATTTAATTTATTGTGCGTTTGCGATTTTATCTTACTATGCTTACATTACATCTTACTATGCCTGTATATTTTATTTTACCTTATTCTATTTTACTCTAATTCTCTAACTTTATTATTTGTTCAATTTCGTAAATTGCAATTTCTAAGTATATATGTATGGTATATGGCTCCAGAAAAAGGCTTGATATGTAACATTTTACTTTGATTTATTCTAAGGGGCCTTCGAATTGTATCCAATCTGCTTTAATTTAAAAAGGATATTTGTTGTTATTCCAGATCATTAAAGATTGTAATAAAAAATTAGGTAATTATTTACTTTTGGGGAGGCAGCTTCGATGGCTTTGACATATGTTGTCAAGGACATGACCCTGAGAAACTTTCCCTTATAACTTAATCGGCGCTCATCGCTTATTAAAAAGTTATAAACAAAAAAAGTTTAAAAAATATAGCATTTATTTTGAGTATTGAAAGGTATAAACAATTAATACGCATGTGAAAATAGTACATATATTGGGGTGAAGTGGAGCGGAGAAATAATGCATGGAGGTGGGATGTCTCCATGTAGAACAAAACAATTATAGATCTCGTTTTAGGCTGTAGCAGGGGGTGGGGTGGATGTCGGTTCACATGAAAAGTCACAAACCCATGTAGAACAGAACAATTATAGATCTTGTTTTAGGCCGTAGCAGGGAGTTGGGATGGATGTCAGTTCGCGTGGAAAGTCGCAAACCCATGTGGAATAGAAAAATTATAGACCTCGTTTCGAGTCGTGAACACGGAAGGAAGGGAAGGTATGGGTGACCTTCGCTTCGCGTGGAAAGTTGGAAATATAAAGATAGAAATGTAAATAGTACCACTGTTTTAACTAATACATGGTTTGCACAAGCTGTACTGAATTTACAAAAAACTTGTCGTTTAATTTGTTGAACTCGTAAAAATCATTACATACATTATTTGGCTAAGTTTATATTATATAAACTGTATATTAATATTATATAAATTGTACAAACTTTTTATATTATATAAATATCAGTACTGTGACCATATATGAATTTTATAATGGCAACATTATATCCACTCAATGAAAACAATCCAACATCTGCAACTAATGAATAAATAAAAATTTTTTGTATGTCTATTACCCTTTTTTATCACATTAATTATGTAAAGATTGTTCAGAATCAGTTCTGAATCAGAATCCCGACATTTATGCAGCATATCCGACAAGCAAAATCCATCCCACCTCCATGCCCTGCTCCGGTTCAAAACGAGATCTGTAATTGTTCTGTTCCACATGGGTTTGTGACTTTCCATGCAAAACTGACATCCACCCCACCCCACCTCACCCCCTGCTATGGCCCAAAATAAGATCTAAAATTGTACAAACTTTTTTGTTTATAACTTTTTAATAAGCGGCCGATTAAGTTATAAGGAAAAGTTACTCAAAGTCATGACAACATATGTCAAGGCCATCGGAGCTGCCTCCCCAAAAATAAATAATTACCAAAAATTAAATAGGAATTGCTAGTTTCATAACAATACAAAATGATTTTTAAAAATATTGATGAGTATCCTTCTTATTTGTAGAAAGTATCAAACAATAAGTATCCAAATTTCGTTTGTTTTGCCTACAATTTGAGAAAAAAAATAAAAATCTCATTTATTCTTCTCTTTGGAGGAGTATAACTCCTCAGGAGTGGATGTTAAAATACATGTATGACAAAACCTCCTTTAATTTAAAAAAATCATATCTTGAATTTTTCACACTTATTTCGTATCATCCTACACACACGTACTCACGCACAAATATACTCACACCCAAAAATAAATAATTTATAAAATATTTTATACTTTATGTTAAAATATGCTGGAATAAAGGATAAAATTTATAAACTAGTGGTTTTTCGACAATCTTAATTTTTATGTGCAACTTTTATGTGCAAAATAAGGATCATATTAAATCACAACACATAAAAGAACACATAACACAAAAAATCGTATAATTCTATTTAAAAAATGGCGATGCCTTCATATGACTTTGAAAAAATAATTTTTTTTCAAAAATTAATTTTTACATTATTTGTCTTCCTCCAAACCATGCAACTTTTGTCTGAAACATTTTTGCCTCAAACGTAAAGATGAAATAAGATATTTGAGTGGATAAGATAAAATGAGTTACTGTACAATTATTATTACTATATAATATTATTATTATAACAGTGTGCGCACGCGCGTGCGTGCGTGCGTGACATAATATTTATATAACTTATTTATTTTACATATCTATAAATTTTTCACCTTATCTATGACATATATATATATATATATATAAAATTATTAATTAAAAAATTAATTAATAATTAATAATTAATAAAATATATTATATATTAATACATATAATACGTATTAAGTTACATTAACTTTATACTATTAACTTAACATATAAATATGTTCTATCTTTTACAGCAGAGCTGTCATTTAGTTTCACATTTCAGGCCGATTTCGTCGGTCGACGCCTACTGTCCACAGACTTCTATATTATACGCTAGACTGCTAACTGCGTCCCTTTAACTGTTGCAGGTATTTATGTATGACATGCGCAGAATAAGCTACGAGCATGCGCAGTGAATATTATCTTATATACTTTTATGTCTTGCGTTACACAAATAATACAAACCAAGAAAGTTTATGCTGTGTAAAACTGTAAAATAAATATAATCAAACAATAATATAATAAAAAAAATAATAATGTGTTTTTAGTATTACTATAATATGTTATAATGTAATACGATCTAAATACAAACAATTTGGTAAAGAAAAATTATTTATTAGTTTTTTGCAAGCGTATCAGAAAATAATTAATAATATAATGTGACAAATATAATATAATATAGTGAAAATACTAATTAACCCTTTCGACAGGTTGAGTTCGAAAGGTTAGAATCGCGTAGCTTATTCTGCGCATCCACTCCGCGCATTACATGTACATAGGCATTTGTACATAAGGAGAACAATAGGAGTTAGCGGTCTAGCGTATAGTATAGAAGTCTGTGCTACTGTCCCTCTCTCGCGGCGCGTGACGTTTCATCTCAGAAGCGTATTATAAGTATGATGATATTCCAATCCCCCTAAGCCTATTAGAAGATTCTTTCTTTGAATAATTTTAGACAAATAATCGAAAATCCTTTTGTTGTTATTATTTTCAATATTCTACATTAATATCATTATCATGTGATGTGTGTCGCCTCAGGATTCCCTGGTTTATACTCCTGTTTACGGGTGGGTACCAAGTAAGTAGAAGTCATCTAGATGTGCTCTATAGTAGCAACAACATGACATGTCGGTTCATGTTATCATCCCAAGCCATACGTTGTCTGAGTTTCCCAGCTTTGGTGGTCGCTTGCTGATTTGCATGCGAAACATCCACAATCTCATAAAATTTTATTGAGTTAATTATTTCATTACAATAAATTATCAAAATTAGGTATCATTTTTAGGCCTTCAAGGGTGGTGTTTCCCCTTAAGAGAAAGATCATTTTGCAAATCGCAAAGTTCTTCTTGAAATTGTAAATTTTGTTTTTGGATTTCCGCAGAGGATTTTCAAAAAGAATCAAATCCTTTCTAAGACTCAAAGTTAAATTGCATTAAAACGCGTGTTGAACTGATTTATTAAGGAATCAATTAACGAAATAAATTTCTTTTAATTGCAATTAATGCCATATTCTTCAAAGTGAATTTGACAAGAGGGATAAAAATGAAGAATATTCGTTTCTAAATGATTTTTAAATAATAATAATTTTCTACGAAACGAATCGATGTGACTTACTAATTGACATATTGTCTGGTTGGTCTTTTGCAGCTTTAGATTTAAAATATTTAAGTGATTTGTTAAATCGGTGATAAGAGTGAGTTCACAAAGAAACTCTATATCTTCGAAAAGGGATTTAATGCCATCATCTTTTGCGAATAGACATTTTTTGCAAGAAAAGGAAGATCTCTTTTCTTATTGCAAAAAACTTCTCTAAACATTTCGCAGCACTAAGCCATCGAACTTCACAATATAGGGGTACATCTGTATAAATTGCATTATGTTCTTCGAAAAAGTGTTGAAATTTCCGATGAGAAAGAAACTTATGACCATCTTTTATTAAATTGATGACTTTGGTAACAGTTTTCATGGAGGAACACAATTTTATAGCTTTCCCGCATAATGCTCCTTAATGAATGATGCAATAAATAACGGGAAATTTAAAATCTCGTTGCTTTAATTAACCAAAGAAACCATTTTTGGAACCTATCATAGCTTTTGCGCCATCTGTTACTATAGCTGAACATTTTGAAAAGTTCATATTAAATTTTTAAAGAGTTTGTTCAACACCTCTAAAAATATCAATACCTGTTGTTGTTCCATGCAATGGAACAAAATCTAACAGCTCCTCGACATATGAGAAGTCATTTTGTACGATTCGAGCAAAAATACTCAATTGACTCACATGTCGATTATCGGTGCTTTCATCTAAACATAATGAAAAATAACTACAACTAGCTAATAAATATTTTAATTTTTCTTCTATTGAACAAGCAATATTAGCAATTCTTGATGCTACTGTGTTTCTACTTAAAGGAATGCTAGCAGCTTCAGCAAGTCAATGAATTGCCGAATGATTTTACTGCTTCGATGAGACATTCCTTTATAAAATCCTTCAATAAACGGCCTAGAATGTTTCGCAATAAAAAGCGAAATAGCATACGATGTAGTGGAAGATGTAGTATCATTAGAATTTGATCCTTCCCGATAAATTAACTTTAAGCCTTCAATTAAATTATATTTCTCCTGACCTACATATTTCGAATATTCACTCGAATGTTTTTATAATGTCTCTCAATGACAAATTTTTTCACAACAACAGGTTTATAACTACATAAAAGACAAACCGTCTGACTGTGAATAAATGCAAAAAAATTATTTTCCCATACCTTATTAAAATGTTGTTCATACCTTTGTTCATTGACCATCCTACAGATTTGATGAAGAGACACAAAATTACACGAAGAAAAACAACTTTCACTAAATAATATAATAGTAATAAAAATTTAGACGCACTTTATGTCCACGTTTCACGAAGCGGTCTGCCTGTAGCAACAATAGTAACTGTCTGATAGAAAACAAGACAGAATCAAACAATTACATATCGAATGTGCGGTATATTTCACGTGGGAAATTTAAATCTCTCTTTGAGGATATAGAATAGTTTCTCTTTGTGAAGAAACTATTTCTTGCTCTTATCACCGATTTGATCAATCATTTAAATATTTTATATTTAAAGCTGCAAAAGACCAACCAGACAATATGTCAATTAGTAAGTCACATCGATTCGTTTCGTAGAAAATTATTATTTAAAAATCATTTAGAAACGAATATTCTTCATTTTTATCCCTCTTACCAAATTCACTTTGAAGAATATAGCACTAATTGCAATTTTAAAAAATTTATTTCGTTAATTGATTCCTTAATAAATCAGTTCAACACACGTTTTAATGACTTTAAGTCTTGGAAAGGACTTGATTCTTTTTGAAAATCCTGTCACTGCGGAAATCGAAGAACAAAATTTACAATTTCAAAAACTTTGCGGTTTGCAAAATGATCTTTCTCTTAAAACGCGTCCAGAAAAAATGGATTTTTTTTTAATTTTGGATATATCAAATTATCCTAATCTCAAAAACTTTGGTCTTCAAATTTTTTCTATGTTTGGATCCACACACTTATGTGAAAGCTCCTTTTCAAGAATGAAATATGTTAAAACTGACAAACGTTCTTCGTTATCTGATAAATCATTAGCTTCATTGATGCAAACTAATTCTTCTAACATTTCTATAGATATCCCATCTCTTGTAGAATCATGTAAACGACCTAGAAAATCAAATATTTAAATATCAATTGCTTATAGTTCCTTTGATTTCCACTCTCTCGTTCATTAATTCTTTTACTATAACGACGAATAAGTTCGCTTCAAATTAGGTTTTATAGTACATTTTACAATTTTATAACGCGTTTGACCTCTATTTTATCATGTCTACCTTATTTTTTACCATTGTGACCGGTGTCGAGATGTTTGTCGTTTCCAACCACGTTTTATATTTATTTTTATGTTATTTATTTATTTATTAAAGTCATGTAACGTATATATATTTTAAACAAAGACGGTTTGGTTTAATGCGTCTATTACACATTGTTTCAAAAGGCTGATGAAGACTCAGTGTAGTCGAAACGTTTCAATATATATTTTTACTTTGAATAAAGTCTAGTTAAATTTCGATGAAATTTTAAAACGTCATCTTTGTATTTGCTCGATTGCGAAACCTATACGGCCTTCTTAGTTCCTTCCAATTAATCTTTTACTATTCTTTTATTGTTCTCTTCAGTGGAGTAGGCCTACTGGGGAAACTACTTTAAAAAAACGCGTCAGCAATAGTACCTCACGGGTGACGTGGAAACTATTGTCCTAATTATAAGTATATAGTAATTATAATATAGTACAGGTTTCTACACTTACTGATTCCTTACTCAACTGTATTCTGCCTATATTACGGAAATTAATGAATTATTATTATAATTTTATTATAAATGCACAAGAACTAACGAAACTTCTAAATGAAATATACAATTATTATTATTAAATATAAATTAATAATAATGTAGAATATTATTATTGAAAATAATAATAACAAAAGGATTTTCGATTATTTGTCTAAAATTATTCAAAGAATGTTCTAACAGGCTTAGGGGGATTGGAATATCGTCGTACTTATAATACGCGTCCTGAAGCGTCACGCGCCGCGAGAGGGGGACAGTAGGTGTCGACCGACGAAATTGGCCTGAAATGTGCAACTAAATGACAGCTCTGTTTTACAGTATATACAGGGTGTCTGAAAAGTTTTAGCCGAAGTGTACAGCTAGATTGGCTCATACTAATGATAAAAGTCAAATACCATTATGCAATATCCGCAATAGTTATTGAGTTATTAATTAAAGTGTCTGAACCAATGCGCGCGTGAGAAAGTGGGCTGTCCGGCTTCCTCGCTTCCTCGTTTGTCGGCAACATTGAAAAGCGGGGTGAGGGATTCGCGATTTGTGACTCGATTGTCGCGCGTTCGTTGCCCCGCGCCGATACCCACTCGCCGTTTGACCCCTCCTCACGCTTTTCAATATTGCCGACATGTATAAGTCAGGAAGCTGAACAGTCCAACCTACCACTTTCTCACATGCGCATTGGCTCAAACACTTTAATTAATAACTCAATAACTATTGCAAATATTGCATAATGGTATTTGACTTTTATCATCAGTATGAGCCAATCTAGCTGTACACTTCGGCTGTGCTAAAACTTTTCAGACACCCTGTATATATATTGTATTATATATATATTACATATATATATATATATATATATATACACATTTATTTTTGTTTGAAGTCTATTAATCTCATAATCTTACTAATCTATACTAGAAAAGAAACACTTGTTTATTAAAAAATATTTGCATGCGTTTAAAATGAAACTAAAGGGTAAAATATCATTAGCCCCTTAATTATTATTGTTTTGTAATTTAATCGTACTTATCCTTTCGTAGTCAGATATCACAGAGCATCTCGTATATATCGACAAAAGTTCTTTCGCTTTTTACACAGTATTAAAATAATTCACTTTTTGCTTAAAAAACTATATCCTATTTATTTTTTCAATATTTCTTTTTTTTTAATAAGTTAATGTTAAGTAAAGTAGTAGATAATTTTTAACTGTATATACTGTGTGTGCATGTGCGTGTGTTCGTGTGTGTATGCACGCGTATTGTATATATTGTATATATAATGACTTACTATATGTACAAAAACACTTTTATCCTACATTTAAGAAATGCTCGATCCAATCGTTAGTGATCGTGATGATTGTTTTTCTAAATTGAAGATTATATATTCAAAATCGAATCACCAATTTTTCAAGCGAAAGAACTATTACACGCGACTGTTTATTTTTAACTGATTTTCTGTAGTCTGTTTCAACTCTATCAACTTTACTTTCATCGGCTGAACATTGGTACCTATCCACTCTTCAATTGTCGACGAAAAAAAAACCGTTTCCATCTGAACTCGCAGATAGCCCTCCAAAGAAGACAATTCCAATAATAACCTGGAATGACATGCCATATATGCGGAATTCGCGAGCTGTAGTATACTTTCATGTAGACAATCTTACTATGAAAGTACTTACTCTGTAAAAGCAGGTATCAAGTTCTCCAGTTGCATGGGATTTGTATAATTGTTTGCCACTTGCCATGGATTCATCCACGTCATGATCCTATTATCAGAACATCAATTTATGAATGCAATCGAGTTGCCGCAGCCACATTGAATCATGGCTTCAAAGAAATGATATTAAGAATTCTTACGTGCCATTTTCAAATAAAAAGATATTTGGATTAAAAAATACTTCGAATCGCTTTTATCGCACACTTACCAAATTTTCCAAAATCTACCCTTTTAGTTAATAAACAACCATAAAATAAATGATACAAAGCATAATCATACGATCACATTTCGTACACTGAATACATCCTATATAACATATATAAACGTATTTTTGAAAAAAATGTCAGAACCTCTTAATATTTCAAAAAATATGCATTTTCGAAAAAAATGTTCTATCCAAAAGTAGTAGTAGGGTTTTAAATGATGCATTACAGTGCTCGGAAAACTATGCACTTTTCGGCCGATTCCGAAGCGGCGAGGAATTAGCTGGGGCGTACCTTCCGCTAAATCGTCCTTGTTAATTTTAATTTTTAAATAATGGAATTATATAAATAACAAAACATAAAAATTTCTATTATTAATATATGCATTAATATATTATTTTATATGCAATCTATAATGCACGTTTTTATAAGTTATAATATGTTTTATAAGTTATAATATATTTAAACTTTAAAATATAAAAATGTGCATTATAGATTGCATATTAAAATACATTAATAGAAATTTTTATATATTCCATTATTTATATAATTCCATTATTTAAAAATTAAAATTAACAAGGACGATTTAGCCGAAGGTACGCTCCAGCTATTTTTTATATAGAAACGCTCCTGAAGCAAGCGTCATACGCGCAATCGGCCGTCAAGCCTTGCACGGTAGTGAGAAAGCCCTAGGCGGCTACTTACCTGCTGCTTCGGGCCAAACATTTTCCGAACACTACATCACAGCAATATTAATAACCTTAATGGAATGATCTTGAATAGCATTGTCAAAGTTATGTAAAGATTACTTTAAAATTTTTAAGTAAAAACCATTATTTTTTAATTATCTATCATACCTTATACCTTGTATCTTATCTCGTGAGCTTTTCAAAATACTGCAATTGTGATACCATATTAACATTAAGTGTACAATGTGGATGGTTGTCGGATTTACGATAATTTAATTACTGAAAAATACATGAATACCTCAATGTGATATTGTATCAGCAATATAGCGTGTTGTTAACGAAATTTAATTTGGTATTTGGTTTCACCAGGATAAAGCATCAGATTACAATGGCCAAAAGACACAAAACTATTTAAATGAAGCATTCCCAAACAAATGGATAGGGAGGACAGTATAATTAAATAGCCATCTCGATCTGTAGATTTTTCACTGCTAGATTATTTTTTTACAGTTTACCAAAAGTAAAGTTTATGGTACAAAACCTCGACATTCGAACGAACTCCAAACAATGACGAGATACATTTAATACGTCCTAAATTTTATGAAAATGCTATTTTCAGTTTTCAGACTGGCGCATTGTCAGATTGTTAGCAAGCAGCAATTTGAGCATTTATCATAAATACATACACTTATACATATGCACATACACACATGCAGTAACAAGAGTTTGGAGTTAATAAATACTACAAAAATGATGAATCGTGGAGGCACACACGCTCGCACGCACGTATAAATCCGACTGAGCAACTACTACATAGTACATCTTTGGTAATGCTAATTGAAACTTTCAAGCCTCAACTAAAAAAATACTTAATAAAAAATATACTATAATTTTAAAAACTTTTGACATGAGTTACAATACTCAATAAAAAATAGAAATTAAAAATAGAAATTATTTAACTTATCAGTCAAATTAACTAGTACTCAATTAAAACATTTCTTTGTGATTTTTACATGACAACGCTCATTCAAGGTATTAATATTGCTGTGTAATGTTATTTAAACCCTTACAACTTTTGTATAAAATTTTTTTTCGAAAATACATATTTTTTAAAATATTGATAAATACCGAAAAATTTTTGTAAATTTAGAGTAAAATTTTAGATTATAAACCAGTTTTTTCTGTGCTTACTGATCGCTGGTGATAATATTGTGAAATTTTGTCTTGAAGTTGAGAAACCACTCCATACCCACAGCTATTTGCCATCCAGGAAAAAGCAAATTGCTAGGGATCGGAACTGGCCTGGGCTGTGGAGTTATATGCAATGGATGATCTATGTATCCCAAGCTCTTTGCAATCTGTGTGTGTGTTTGCTCCGAGTAGCCGTAGAGCCAAACTTTCAAACATAGAGCTAACGACGGTATTGCCGTGGGTAACAATTCACACATCGTGGCATAATGATCGTACCTAAAATCATTGACCAATGAAAGACCAAGGATCAGTATTTCAAGATAATAGAAATTTTCTTGAATTTTCTCACCTTGACCAGCCAGTAAATGCTGTACCACGAAATTCGTGCACCTTATTCACATGAACTCCCAATTCCTCCAGCCACTTTTCATGATTGCTTATGTGATGTCGAATTATAGGTATATGTTGTGCAGAGCCAGTAGCTCCTTTGAACGCGGTCGCTGCCCAGATATTGGGGAAGACCGCGCTATACTTATCCCACAATCCTAATAATTTGATATAGCAATCATAACCTAGCAAATATTTCTAAATTTCTTAATATAAAAAATGTCAAGATAACTGTCAAAATAACCCAGAATACTCGCATATGAAATGTATACCAAAATATTCTTGGAAATTTTATTACGCAATATATAAATATTTGAAAGTATTTCATTATTGTTCATTATTATTATAAACAGAACAGGTCACCTATTATTCCGGCTTAAATATTTAATTTCCACCAAACTTGGAAGCTTTGTCTTCAAAATACAAAAAAATTTTTCTTTTACTCAGTAATGTGTGTTATGTGTATTAAAATTCTTTGCATATAAATAAAGCTTCAGTGGTGAATAAAATTCTAGTGCAAAATCTTTGTTATCTCTATTTTGTTGACGTAACTACGTATAAAAAGAGAAGATAGTCATAAAAGACGTCTTTATCTTTCATTTTTGTTTTTGTAAAATTACAACTAATATCAAAAATGTTTCAACGTGTATATAGAAAAATCTTATCCATAGAGTAAAATGCTTATATAGAAATGATATGCATTTCGAATATATGCTACAAATAATATTCAATTTAATGTTTTTCAAGACTACAAATTCTTTTTTAAGGCTATAAATACTCTTAATCATCTTTTTCAAAATTTAAATTATTTCAAAACGTTGGAATAACCTTTCGTACAAAAAATTATTTAGATATCGTTTAAAAACATCGCTCTTGACTCTTATACAACCTAATACACTAATTGAATAACTTGAAAAAACTTATTTAAAAATTATCTCACTTTTGGTAAACAAAAAGTTATATTTTGTTTGGCATTAAGAATCTTCTGATACACTTTACATGCGGTTATTCTAAGACATCTCGTATAATAAAAAATAAATAAATGAAAAAAAAAATACCATCGGGTAATGTAAAATTGTCTCTGGGATTGTAATGCCATACCATAGGTTCCACATATTTGCCGATATAATGCTCTATAAAAAGAAAAAAGAAAGATTATAAAGTAGTGTGAAGAAATCTATGCAATCAAATAATGCAATGAAGCAAACAGCTCTATCGAAATACCATTCAAACCCTGTAAGTCAATTGATCTCAGCATGTCATCCCAGATAATGATCTTTAAATATGGATAGGTTTCCTGAATGTATTGAGCTATCGCCAAAATGTGTTCCAGATACAATGATGATTTGCCATATTTGCTGGATGCGGCTCGTTTAGTGCAAACAGAGCAAAGGCCCAAGTGCCACACTTCGTCAGAACCTATATGCAGATACTGTATGTCAGGATGAAAGCTAACGATCTGACGTATCAACGACTTCACTACCGGAAGAGTTCTTGGATTTGACGGGCAGATGGAACTTGGAAAAGGTTCCACCTCGCGCAGCAATCTCCATTCATCATGTTTCAAAATAAACTGGAATTTAAACCACAATAAACTCATCAAACAACATATGGGATTTAAGAATGTTTTGAACATAACTTTGGAAATAAGAGAAATTTAAAATGGTATAAAAGCTTTATACAAAATAATTCAATGTAAAAGTTAATGAATTTAATTAGTTAATAATTTTTAATGTACCTCCATATGACCAAAAGTTTGTACCAATGGGATAACTGCCAAGCCGCAATCACCTGCTATTTGTAAGATATGTCTAGCTTCCTGAACCGTGTATCCACTCATCAAACTGCTCGGACCATTGCTTCCTATTGGAGAGAGTTCTCGGTTGTAGGGAAACGTATCTTCCCATTCCAGTAACAATCCAGTAGCTCCCCATGTTCGCAACAGTGGAAAGAGCTGTAAATTTTCTATTGAGTTATAAGAATAGAAATAAGCACAGATAAAAGCAAAAAAAAAGTCACAGTTATTTATCCACTCAACGTTAAGTATTGTACCCAGCAAACATCAACTAACATCAATGTTATGTTAATATTAGTTTGTGTTTACTGGGTAGCAACTACCGAAATTGAAATTATGTTCAGGTTTACTTAAATTTAAAGAAGAAATGTGATACATTTTATAAATTTTGCTATTATTTGTAAATTATAACTTTCTACTTGTATTTATCAGAATTAAAATATTGATATTTCAATATTTTTTCTTGAATATTTTTATTTTAAGCAAAAATATCTTTTATGCTTTTTTCATGCACGTTATAATTGATTATCCAGTGAACAAATGTTAGCAATATTCTAGTAAGCAAACTACCCATAATATGACAGCAGATTGCTCAAATAACATACAGATCTGGTATCATTTGCATCTGCATTGAACTTAAGAAGTAATGTAAATATCTCATCTCATTTTGCTGAAAAAAACTATATATAATCTGACAGTGGATTATTGACAAAAATTGAATAAATTCTGTTACTTCATAAATATTTAAATGGTTATAAAATAGTAGATTCTGCTTAATTTCTATTAATCTAATATCTAGTTAACAGATACTGTTATATTTCTACTAGCATTCTATTGACAAAATTTATAGCAGATACTTTCAAAATCTGTTTGGGATAGAGTTAGTTAGCTCTGGAGATGTCAGTAGTTTGCCAATGGATTCAAGCAGAATATTATAACAGAATGACATCAAGCTCATATACTCTGCTAATAGAATCTATGGACAATAGATTTTTAGCAAAAAACTAAACAAAATCTGTTACTTTCTCTGTAACTATCTAAGTGTAATATATGTTATTTAAATAAGTATAAAATAATAGAATCAGTTTCTGATCAGTTTCTGTGGTAAATTTGTCATCGTATTGTTTTCTGTCATGTTTCTAACATTCTGCCAACAAAATTTGTAGCAGATATCTTGCTAAAATGTTTTTGACTAAAATCTACTTGATACAACAGAAACTTTGAAACATTCTTCTTCTCCTTTTTTTCTTCATTAAAACAAAGGAGAAGAAGAATGCTTCAAACCTTTGTACTGTCAAGTAGCATAACTTAAGTAAACTGTTAAAATATAATTCCAAGTAGGCCAATGGCTTAGCACTGTGTATAGTTTTTTCCCACCTCTATGTATCATCGAACATAAACAAATGTCTCATGCACATTACTAATTCAAAACACAATCCATGATGGAAAACTAAGTTACTGGGCAGCGTTTAAGTAAAAAAATATTTGCTACCAATTTTCATTAGCAAAAAGATGTGCGAGTCCAGAATGGAAAAAATGAGAGACGAGACTATTAGCTTTGAGCGTTTATAAGAATTATATACCTTTTCAAAGTAGCAAGTCCGCGGTGGTGCACCCTTCAAGTCAAGGTGGACTAATCTGGAAGAAAAAGAGCGATTTACTTGGTCGCGACACCTTCTTCGTCAAGAGGTACACGGATATGCGTCAGTTGGTTCAGTTACTTTACCTATGCGAGCCCAACGTTAAGGCGTCCATCTTTTCATCAATTCCATTCATCGGCGGGATAACATTGGTTGATGGAAGATCGACAACTTTTGGCGCGGAACGAGTGGACTCGTCAGACCGTGTCATCACAAGACATCATGGGGTGCGTTCCGTTTCACGCATATGCGCGCATTTATCTATAGTACACGTTACGTATACTATAGATCATGCGCGCATCATGCGTGAAACGGAACGCAGCCATGGACTTGTCGTTCATTTCGCGCATAGATCTTATACATATAGATCAATGACATATATTACTAGACTAAGTATTCGGATAGTTTATAAACAAGGGGAGTGAAGCCGGAAATTAGTAGTGAGTAAGGCGGGGAGCACAGACTTTTGCATAATGCATAATACATATGCATAAGAAATTCGATTGGTCGAATTCCTTATGCACATGCTAACGGACCAATCAGATTTCTTATGCATATGCGTTAAGCCCATCGCACACGAAATGCATAACAGAGCATACGCATAACATAAGACCGCTGGACCAATGCGCATCTTATGTAAATCAATATGGCGACTTTTTTCTAGGTGTTTATTGGTCCAGCGGTCTTAAGTTATGTTTATGCTACGCTATGTATTTTGTGTGTGATAGCCCTTATTTTCGTTTTGCCTAAGCTGCCATATTGAACTGTACCGCTGCACTAACTCAAAACCTGGGGCAGGCAGTTCAGTTCAATTCTGCTGTACTCAGTTCTGTTGCACTATTGAAAAGAACAGTCATCTCTGACGTCACTTCTGCTAAAAAGAACACCTCAGTGTACACTTTGGGTTTGTTCGCGTCGCAATACCCCAATATGCTCTTATCATGGATCTAAAGAAGATATGGATGGAGTCTAAAGTGTGTATACGGGCAAGGGGGCTGTGAAATTTGCGGCAAGGGGAATGCATAGTGCTGTCTCTTTCTGTAGGTAACCTTCGTATGTTTCCGTCGCATATCCGATGATTCCCGAAAGATTATATATCCCATATTAGCTAACTCTTGAATACGTCAATTTTACTTTATATAAAGCGTCTACAAGGAGTTATGATATATAAACTGTACAAGACGCAATGCGCAGTTCGGATATCTTCGGTTACATTCGTTACAAAGCCGAAGGTTACCTACAGAAAGAGACAGCACTATGCATTCCCCTTACCGCAAATTTCACAGCCCCCTTGCTATAGACTCCATCCATATCTTTTTAGATCCATGGCTCTTATTCACTCCAATACGCTCCAATCTATAGTATACGTAACGTAATATAGTTTGGAGCGTATTAGAGCGAGTAGGAGCATGTTGGGGCAAGCGACGCGAACAAACCTTTTATGAACTAGTACAGAAAGTTCAGCTGGAAAGAACAAACCTATAGTCTCTCTCTCTCGCGCACGGTTCAACTGCTTTGTGCGCATGTGCTAACAGCGTTAGGCAGACACGACCAGGTAATGTTTTCTCATTTCGTGTTCTTTCCGTCTCATTTTCTAATGCTTAGTCTCTCGCTCACACTCACTCAATAGACGCACCTGCGCATAACGAGACTTAAAACCGTCTGACCATATTTGGAAATCATGCGTCTCTCTTTTATGGGCCTCGATCCTCTCATTGGCTGCGTTCAGCAGCAGAGCAGATCAGTGAGCGATCAGTGATTATTGGTCCTTTCTATTAGATCCCGAAATCTAGACCAATCATGTTGACGCATTAAAAAGAATTACTCAACAGTTGCGTCTGCTGAACGCGACCATTGTAAAGATACGGAGTTAGCAATATAGGAGTATTACATATATGGGTAGCATGAATCGGTCTTAAGATTCGCACTTGTGTATGTATGTACACTGCCCGTCATTAATTCGTTCCTAGGCCCCTCAGCGGGGTAAGGGGAACGTAGAAATGTAGCCATGGCGCCATCAGTCGGCAGCGGCTGATTGACACTTTTTTATCGACATCGATTGCCGCAGATAAGATTGCACGCGCGCAATTTTTGAAAAATCAGATATATAAAGTAATAAATATATAAAATATATAAGATATAAATATAAAATATATTAAAATAAAATAAGAAATAAATAAATAACATTAAAATAATAGAAAATTTAATTGATTTAAAATACTACTACGCTAAATGTCTTCTTTATGGAAAAAATTAAAATCTTTAAAAGATGTTTTTTAGTAAACAACTTTTTTAATAACAATTTTATATTAGCAATTTTATAAAATTAATCGTTTGACCGACTGTTCCAGCGTCAAATAATGTGTAGCTCTGAAAAGAGCCGTTTTAATGACTGGTTCTAAAAAGAACCTTTTAATATCCTGTCCAGTGCCCGTTTTGTGCAATAACTAAGTTTAGCCTTTTCTCGATAGACCCGCGTAGGTTTTGGAAAAGATCTGGTTTTAAGCGAAGATTTTCCCACATGGTTTTCGCATGTGCAATTAATTGTGCTCTAGTTCTCTCATGACCATACTCCCACGAATTCGCAATTGCTGCCCAAATATTTTCTATTAAATTGAGATCCGGAGATTTAGCTGGCCAATCAAGAACTTCTATTTCGGGATGTTCGTTGAACCATTCTTTTACTATGTGAGCGGTATGAACAGCACTATTATCCTGAACTAATCGAAATGTCGGCATATCGTCTTCACTATAAATACTGCGAACGCTTGGCAGCAAAACGTTCTCCAGAATATCTATATATTCGAAGGCATTCATATGCGGCGACACTTCAATTAGTTCTCCCGGACAATGAGCACTAATCCATCCCCACATAGCACAAGTAATGCGTCCACTTTGCCCGCTAGGAACCACATATTTTGGATCAAATCGATGGCCTTCAGGTCTCCAGACATGATTACGTCTATCATCTGCTGAACAAAATACTTTTTCGTCAGTCCAGATAGTTTGATCCCAATCTTCCGGTGATGCGGTGTTGAGTTGATGCAACGCAAAAGCAACACGATTATCTCTATGTCGATTCGTTAATTGAATCTTATGTGCTGGTCGATAACAGTGCACATTCGATTCGTGTAAACGCCTTTGCGCTGTCCTCTCAGAAATCTGTAAATCTAAAAGATTTACAGAGTGCAAAACCGGAAGAAAAGGGTCTTCATCTACCTGTCTAACTAAAGATAGATTTTCTTCAGCAGTTGTAGATCGCGGTCTATGATTAAATTTACGCTTGTCTGTAAGTCCTTCTTCTCCCTCTTCTTCCCATCGATTGATCCACTTTTTTACTGTTCTGACATTGCACTCGATGCGCTGTGCAATATCTTCTTCACTAATACCAGCTTCCCACATACCTATAATGCGGCCACGAGTAAAAATACTTAACTTGTTTGCCATTGCACGAAACGAGTAGACTTGACAAAACGGAATAACAATCGCCATTAAACAAAAGACAATCGCCAAGACAGATTGTCTTTTTCTATTATGCTTATATTATTTGAATACTATTAATATAATATTATTTAATATTATTTTAAAACCAGAACTTTTTCAACCTACGCGGATCCATTGAGAAACGATTAAATCAAATCAATGCACGAAATGATTATTAAACTGATTATTAAACTCTTTTCAGAGCCACAAATTATTTAACGCTGGAACAATCGGTCAAACGATTTATTTTATTAAATTGCTAATACAAAATTATTATTAACAAAGTTATTTATTAAAAAACATCTTTTAAAGATTTTATTTTTTTCCATAAAGAAGACATTTGGCGTAGTAGTATTTTAAATAAATTAAATTTTCTATCATTTTAATGTTATTTATTTATTTCTTATTTTATTTTAATATATTTTATATTTTATACATTTATTATTTTATATATCTGATTTTTCGAAAATTGCGCGCGTGCAATCTTATCTGCAGCAATCGATGTCGATAAAATAGTGTCAATCAGCCGCTGCCGGCTGATGGCGCCACGGCTACATTTCTACGTTCCCCTTACCCCGCCTAGGAACGAATTAATGACGGGCAGTGTACATACCACGGACTAAGGAATAGAGGGACGGAGCACAAGCTGTACCGGTGGGGCACGTTTGCGGCGGGGGGGGCCGCCATATTCGTTTAGTAATCACCACACATAGAACTCACTATTTGCGTACGTGTGAGAAATGAAAGTCAGATCCTGCGCACAATAAACAAAATAGAAATAGGAATAATTATTAAATATTATAAATAAGAAATTGGAATTATTTATTTTAAAAATAAAAAGAATAGAATAAATTAATGCGTGAATTAAGAAATAAAAATTGGAACTAATTAATATATTTTATTCTCTTGTTAGATGTAAAATAATTTCTCTTTTCAACAATAAACAACAATAACAACAACAACAATAATAATAAAACATAAAACCGCCTAACCTCTTTACGCTTGTCACTCGTTATGTCTCGTGGCACTACTACACGAGTGTAACCATGTCACAGACATAGGATCTCTGTGTGAGAATCGCTACATCAATATGGCGGAAAGCAGTTCCCCCCGCATGCTTGAGTTACCATCCCCTCTCGCCTAAACTAGGACTTTAGACTCGGTCCCTCTATTCCTTAGTCCGTGGTACATACATACAGGAAACAGAAGGTTATACCACGGACTAAGGAATAGAGGGACGGAGCACAAGCTGTACCGGTGCATGTTTGCGGCGGGGGGGGCCGCCATATTCGTTTAGTAATCACCACACATAGAACTCACTATTTGCGTACGTGTGAGAAATGAAAGTCAGATCCTGCGCACAATAAACAAAATAGAAATAGGAATAATTATTAAATATTATAAATAAGAAATTGGAATTATTTATTTTAAAAATAAAAAGAATAGAATAAATTAATGTGTGAATTAAGAAATAAGAATTGGAACTAATTAATATATTTTATTCTCTTGTTAGATGTAAAATAATTTCTCTTTTCAATATTAAATATTTATTGCTATTTCTAATATTTTGTCTATTGTATGCAGAGCCTCAGAGTAATAAAAGTTAAAGTATTTATTTTATAAAAAATGTCAAAAACGGAAAAATAAAATGTCTACTAAAATGTAAAAACTAAACACATTATAATAAAGTTTCAAAATAAATAAAACAAAATATTTTTTTTACATTTACTAGTTACACACACATAAACTAGTTCATAGTATTATTCTTTTTCTTGAAAAGAACGTTTTGGAACCTAATCTAAATAATAAGATGAACTTCTTACCTATGTAAACTAATTTTTAAATTTTGCTCTAATTTTTTTTGAAGTTCGTTTTTCCTTTCATTTTTTTCATTTGTCATGGAGCAGCCTGGTACTATACATTTAACCATTTTTTATAAAATTTATAGTACAACAATAATAAAACAAAATCACCGCCTAACCTCTTTACGCTTTTCACTCGTTATGGGTCTGTTCTTTTCAGCTGCACTGCTGAACTAGTGCAATAAGTTAGAGTGAAAAAATATATATATGTCTCATTCCAACTTATTGCACTAGTTCAGCAGTGCAGCTGAAAAGAACAGACCCAATGTCTCATAGCACCACTACACGAGTGTAACCATGACACAGACACAGGATCTCTGTGTGAGAATCGCTACATCAATATGGCGGAAAGCAGTCCCCCCCGCACGCTTGAGTTACCATCCCCCCTCGCCTAAACTAGGGCCGGTATTCATAGTCGGGTCTTAAATTTAAGATCGTCTTAAGTTTATCTTTAGATGCTGTACGAATCAGTTCATTGGCTACGGAGTATCTGAAGATAAACTTAAGACGGTCTTAATTATAAGGACCGTGGCACATAAAAGAACTTAAGCAGTAAGACTTAAGACGTAAGAATTTCATCCATACGGAATTTTCGATGTTGCTTACGTTTCAAAATGGCTGCCTTACTGCTTGACCGTGATTGGTTGATTCGCTTAAGTCTTAAGTTTACTGCTTAAGTTTTTTTATGTGCCACGGCCCTAAGACCCGACTATGGCTGCTTTCCTTTTAGGGAACACAGTCAACACTTTTGACACAAATCGACACACGTCGCTTTCCATTTACAATTTTCTTCAAACTCAATTGGCTCTTTTCGACTCTGCTTGGGAGGAGAGTCGGAGTGTGTTAAACTGTGTCGATTTGTGTCTTCTAAAAGGAAAGCAGCCTATGAATACCGGCCTAGGACTTTAGACTCGGTCCCTCTATTCCTAGTCCGTGGGTTATACCATAGACTTATACAATAGACTGCACAGACGGTTGAAAACCGTGTAGCCAACATCTCAGGAGTGGGGGTAGGGGTCTGGGGAGAGCATCTCTTTCTTTCGCGTATCTTGCCTCTCCTGAAGAAAAAGAGACAGCACGATGTTAGAAAGAGATGCTCTCCCCAGACCCCTACCCCCACTCCTGAGATGTTGGCTACACGGTTTTCAACCGTCTGTGCAGTCTATTGTATAAGTCTATGGGTTATACCATATATGTAATACTACTATATTGCTAGTCACGTATCTTCCCAATAAGCGGCATGAGCGTTGAGAAAGCAAGATAGAAAATACGGTACGCATGCGCATGTGTGTCAAAGTACATGAACTGTACATGCGCAAACGTTCAACGTTGAACGCATGCGTCTATTAACTATGCGTACAGGCATATGTTTGCCTTTTACTTTTACACTTGTAGCACGATCGCACTATTATTATTATTTTTTTATTACTTTTTATAACTTTTTATAACAAATAAAAGTAATAAAATCACAGTATTCTATACTTTGACAGAAGTATCAAGAATTACACGATTTTATTAGGGTTAAGCTGGCTCAACGCGAGCATGCGCATTTGCGTCAAAGTACACGAATTGTGGGAGTGAGAGGTTGATATATGTCTGTCCCGTGATGATTTCGTCAGCTTTTCAGCAGTGTTGGCAATATAGTAGTATTACATATATGGGTTATACTCATTGGTCAGGATGAGTTTTGGAACGCATCCTTTTTGGAAGTGAATGAGCATCATACCTGTCAAAGCAGACGTTATACAAGTTATACAAGATGTCAAATTTATTAATCGCTCTGCGGTTTTCCAAATAAGTAGAAGTTATTATGTATGATTTGTGATGCCGGTGTATTAATTATTAAATATATGTATTTTTGCAGAGTCCCAAAAAAGAGCGAAAATTATTTTGGAAGGAGATAATACATAATTCCTGAGACGGCGAATTTTTTATCAAATAATATTTTGTTTTATTGAACAACTTTTATCAATCGTTACATAAAATTAAAAAAGGAAACTAGTCCAGTAATCTCAAATAGTAGGTTTAATCCCAAAGACTATATATAACATATATAACATAATGGGCAATGTTTAACTTTAATTTTATTTTAATTTTAATTTTATGTAATTCTGTTAATTTTAATTGATTTATTTTGTAATCAAAGATAATCTCAAGTTTATCAGCAAAATATTTTTATGAACTATCTATAAGATATTTTACAAGTATTACACAAATTAAATATGAAAATACTTTATATGATTAATTTTATGTAACGATTGATAAAAGTTGTATGTGTGTGTGTGTGTATGGAGAGGATGTTTGTGTGTGTGGATGTATATATATATATATGTATATATATTATATTATATGTATATATACCAATATATATATATATATATATATATTAGGGTGGTTCTTATTTATACTACATCGAAAATTTAAAAAAAATTTTTTTGTCTCACCCCTTAAAATGGTTCCATTTTATGAAAAAATAATTCCTATAAAAGTTTATTTCAATCGGATAACGGGAAAGAGTGCCGAAGAGCGTCTAAATGTTCTAAAATAAGAATTTAATTAACAGATTTAATTAACAGAATTTAATTAAAAGAATTACATAAAATAAGAATTTAATTCGTGTATGTAAGAAAATATATATATAATATATATTTTTATACATACACGCACACGCTGCCTGCACACACACACACACACACACACACACACACACACACATACAGAGAAAGAAGAGAGAGCGAAAGAGAGAGTTGTATGTGTTTTAAAAAATATAATTAAAATAAAATTACACCTCTCATGTTTCTTAGGAAATAAAAAAATCTTTTCCTTAACATCATCATTACATTCCTTCCAGATCATAAACTTGATGTATGAGTCAATATCTTAATTTTTTTAATATTTTGTATCTTCTAAGAAGTAGTACCTGTAATAAAGCTAAAATCAAAAGTGCTTCTGAAAGAGAATTAAAAATCTATACAATCTATACAGATTAACTATTCTCTCTAGAAATGAATATAACTTTTTGGCTGTCAAATCGAATTTCACTATTAAATTTCATTTCTTTCACTATTTATATTAAACGCTGAACACCAAACACTAAACACTCCTATTAATTTTTTTTTATCAGGTTTTAACTTCGATTTTTCGTTTGGTAAAATATACTCCGATAATTTTCACGATTATGTGATTTAAATGCTGCTAAGAGAAAGCGCCATAGAAATATAAAGATAAGAAGTACTACAGAAAATCGGCTCCGTGATTGGGGATCTACTTAGCTTGCGCATGTGCAGTACAATTTCGTATATGCAGAATTTAAGAGAGTTACGCTACTACATATACTGTGCTATGACGCTACTCTTGTATGTGAGTACATCTAATGCTCTACATCGAAATGACATCTCCCTTCGCCGGCGACACGAGGTGTCGGCAGTGACCGGTCCGTGGTCGGGCCGGAACAAAGTTAGAGACGTGATAGGTTTACGAGAACAAAACGAAGATTGGGAGGAAAGCAAACGAGAGTAGAAAGCGTGTACAGAGTATCGCCCTACGTGTTAATGGTCGTTCCACGCCGCGACGCGTTATACCACTACCCCTCCCATCACTGCGCTCTCGCCATTGCTCGCTGCGTTTTTCACTCTCTTTTCCATCGTGGTTGACAGCGGTTCTATCCGATCACATATCTGCGATCAAAAGGAGAGAAAAACCTATCTTTGTTTACATTCTCAATCCCCAAAAATCCACTCACTTTTCCATGTCAACGACACGCGTGCTCCTGCCAAGGCCAGCAGCGAGTTACGCCCCCCACGTTGCCGACTTACTCGGAAAATTGTTATTACCGTGTACGTTGCACTTGCGTCACTGGGGGGATCTCGACAAGAGACGACATCGGGTGTCAGGAGTCACGACAGAGAAGAGAACGAAGACGACGTGTGATCAGGTCGGTGGCGTCGCTCCTGCGAGCCTGAAATGAGCGACCATGGCTGCATACATTTGAATAATTTTAAAGCAGCCAAGGGTATTCAGCCGTACAAAGTGATACACTCATATTTTGTGACCAGTACATCGACCGAGGCGCGCGTCAGGAAGGTATGTCTGTCTTTTTCTCATGTGTTCAATTCATGATCAAGATTCTTTATCGCATGGGGATCTATAATCTGCTTTGTTCTTCCTCTTGTCTCGCTTGCTCATTTTCGTTATGTCTTTCCTCTTATCTCTCTCTTTATTTGATCCCTTCTCTCTCTATCTGTCTTCCTATCTACCGACCTACCTACCTACCGACCTACCTATCCATTCATTCATCTACAAACGTATACGTGCGTGCACACACACACACATACGCACTCACATATATTTTTTTAGTACATTTAATCTTCTCATTGTTTCTTCAATGATATTGCGTATGAAGTCTGTAAAAATAGTGTATGAGTATTGTTTTTTAACGAGAGATGATGGCGAGACATTTAAAAATGTCTACTGTGTCAATGCAACATGAGATTTAAACTCGGTTTCACAATTTACAAGTTAATTAGAATTTAACTTCTTAATGAAAGATTCACACTGCATCTGATGTACGTGTCAGACGTCGTATCGAATGGCATTATTAAACTCTGGTTAAAGTAAGTCGTGAATCAGACGGACTATAAAGATGACAAAATGTTATTAAAGATCAATTTTATGAATTTTGTCAATATAATATTAATTTTGAATTATTTATAACTATGCAGAAGTGCGCACGCACGCGAGAGAGAGAGAGAGAGAGTGTGTGTGTGCATGTGTGTGCGCGCGCGCATGTACAGATACACAAGGTGTTACTTAAAAACCACCCACTATAGTGTTATTTTTTAATAAAAAATTGAGTGAAATTAATTTAATCAACATCGTCCTGTAGCCCGGCGTACTTTAGAAAAACAATAGAGAAAAAGATTCGAGCCAAAAATTGAGTTAAGAATTAAGAGAATGATTGTTTTAGTCTGTTTTAATCTATTTAAGAATATCCATAATTCTATTGATAATAATAAAAAAAAACAATGTTGAAATCAACTGGTTTACATGCTTTTTAAAACCATGTTTATGAAAATAACAATTTAATTTATTTTCAGTATCGAAGTAATATATAAAATATATATAAATCTGAAAAATGTGGAAAATTAAACTCAGAACTTGCTGAACAATTACACTCTATTGCATATTGAAAATCGGAAGGTATACCACGACGATATATTTTTTATAAACGCGCGATCCTGGCCAGTATAAATTTTGGTATTCAAAGTAGAATGGTTTCTAATTTTTTTTTTTGAAACTTTTTGAATCTGAGTCGCTTCTGAAAAAACTTTAAAAGTAAAGCGTCTTAAAATGTGGCGTAGATATAATTTGAAAATAAATGTTTTATAATTGCAAAAAGATTGTCGTTCTTTTCTCTGGTCTCATAACCTTACATTTGATATAATATATAATACCTTAGGTCTTTCAAAAGACGCAAGGTAACAGGTTGATTTTAAGAAAAAATTCAGATTTCATGAACATGTAAAAAATACCTAACATGTAACATGTTAATATCAGTAAAAGTAGTGATGGTCGATTTTCAGAAAATCAATCTTTTTTTTACAAAAATTGATTTTTTTAATCAATTTATTTTGTGTACGAATTGATTCTTTTAATCTTTTCAGAGAACCTTCTAACAGAAATAAAATATGAAACACACATGCTCCTTGCTCGATATAAAGTATAAATATTGTTATGACTTGTCCTTGTAAAATAAAAATAAATGTTCATTATACATGTGATTTTTTAATGCAATTCTTAGAAAAACAATTCTTGTAGTACATAAATCGATTTTAATTATTCCGATTCGATTTTTTTTTAAAGATCGCCTACTAAGTAAAAGTAAACATTTTACACACATGCATGTGCTCGCTCCCTCTCTTCCTCCCCCATCTCTCTCCGTCCCCACCCCCTCTCTCTCTCTCTCGGCCCTCGCTCACTCATTCACGCGCACGCGCACATACAAGTAGATTCTATATAAATCAATTTTATAAAGCTATTTCTGTCATTATACCAACAATTTTTTTATACATATGTATAAAAATATGTATAAAAATTATACATATTTTTATACATTATACATTTTTTTATACATAATACGATATTGTAATTGTTCTGTGACTTTTCCTATATTTTTCAGATTTATATATCTGTTTTGTCGTTAGATATACTCGTACTAAACTGAGTGTATAGTTTTTATTATCTCATTTTCAAAAAGTACACAATAATTTGTGTTCCTTATTCGGATCTGTGATTTCTAATAATATTTTGTCGATGGATACACTCATTTATTATACATACTTGTGTATTTTACAATAATATAATTATTTAATTTTTTAGTTTTAGATTTAACATATTTTTTTTATTTGCTAAAAAGTCATATTAGAGTATGTTTTAATTAATAATTAAACATTCAGTTCACAACATTCTGAATATACTGAGTAATATTCAGCTTGCATACCATAAATTAAAAATAGTTGTTTTAAAATTAAATCTTATTTGAAGTTAAATTTCAGGTTTATTCATAACAATTAACAAATAACAAAGTAACAAATAATATAAAATATAACACAGAATTGTTAATATTAAATATTTTATCTTATAGGCTGTGAGCTGTTTATGTCATACATGTAAAACTTATAAAGATCGCCTACATTCTTGTCTTCATTGCATATTTTTTGGTTGCTACATAAAAGGTCACATACAAGAGCATGCGAAAACGAAGAAACATTTTCTAGGTAATGAGATACTTTTTAGGGTTTAGACCTATTCAATATATTTAAATTTTGTTAAAAGAAAATATTATACAAATAAATTGTATAATGCGTTTTATATTTTAGCTAATCAATTGTGTTTTTACATTGTTTTATTTATTGGTTTATTATCATAGCTGTTGATCTGTGTTATGGGAATATTCTGTGCTTCCAATGCGGCGATTATGTATACGATAGAGAATTATTAACAGTGGCGAAAGCGCAATGGAGCGAGTCAGCAAAATCCTTAAGCTTCGGAGAATTTTATCGTACATGGGAACCTACACAAGTAGAAGCGGAGTTACTGAGGAAACATCCGCGCCGAAGACGTGTCATAGAAAATTCTACTATAGGTACTGGAAAAACTCTGAAGTTTAGCTTAATTCTTATACAGGGTGTCCCAGACCACCCGTCCACCCCATTTAAAAGCTAGGGATGCGATTCTATCAAAAAATGTTGTAGACAAAAGTTGTATGGTTTTAAGGGGGACATAAAATGGTGTCATTAATTTGACCTTGAAGGTCACGTGAAGGTCACCTTTCATTTTTTAAATCGAAACCCCTATTTTTCATTAGATATTCTTCTAGCTTATCTCGAGAGCTTTCCAAAACACTATAATAAAGTATTTTTTCATTAAGTATTTTTCGAGTTATAAAGCTTGAAGTAATTTCTTAATTTTACATAAACTGTAAAATATCTCGTAAAATATTTACTTTTCGATGACCTTACCTCAATACTTTTATGCACAGAATAATGAGAGGAACCAATTGGTGTCAAGAAAACACATAGTTGTTTTTAAGAAAAAATATACAATTTGTAACTAACAATTACATATTTTTTCTTAAAAATAACTATGTGTTTTCTTTACACCAATTGATTCCTCTCATTATTCTGTGCATAAAAGTATTGAGGTAAGGTTATCGAAAAGTGAATATTTTACGAGATATTTTACAGTTTATGTAAAATTAAGAAATTATTTCAAGCTTTATAACTCGGAAAATACTTAATGAAAAAATACTTTATTACAGTGTTTTGGAAAGCTCTCGAGATAAGCTAGAAGAATATCTAATAAAAAATAGAGGTTTCGATTTAAAAAATAAAAGGTAACCTTCACGTGACCTTCAAGTAACTATTCAAGGTCAAATTAATGACACCATTTTATGTCCCCCTTAAAACCATACAACTTTTGTCTACAACATTTTTTGATAGAATCGCATCCCTAGCTTTTAAATGGGGTGGACGGGTGGTCTGGGACACCCTGTATATAACTTTGTAACAATAATAATAATAATAATGATAATGATAATAACAATAACAATAACAATAATAAAATTTTACTTTTATTTGATTATATACAATATTATTTTTAGCAAAACATAATTGAACAATGTTACAATAACAATTTAAACACATTATTCCTTATATAATAATGTAAAAATTTACATTGTTTTGGTTTTAGGTTTAAGGGGACTGATCAATCTCGGAAATACCTGTTTCGTGAACTGCATCGTACAGGCACTGATTCACACTCCACTGTTACGAGACTACTTCCTTGCTGACCGTCATCACTGCCCGCAACCGAATCGCTGTCTAGTCTGCGAAGTATCCCATTTGTTCCAGGAGTTTTATTCTGGCAACAAGGCCCCATTGACACTTCACAAACTTCTCCACCTAATTTGGACTCATGTCAGACATCTAGCAGGTTACGAGCAGCAGGATGCTCATGAATTCTTCATTGCTACATTGGACGTTCTCCATAGACATTGCGAAGCCGCTCCGATACTAATCAAAGACAACCCTCATCATTGTAAATGTATCATCGATCAGATATTTACCGGGTGCCTTCAAAGCGATGTTGTTTGTCAGGCTTGCAAGTACGTTAGTCTTTCTTTCCATCTGAGAAAGTATACTTAATAAACAGAGAAGATATCATAGAATCTCTAAGATATGCTAAATATGCTAAAAAGAAATTAAATAATGTCAATGAATACAGTTTATTTTATTATTTATTATTATTATTATATAAAATATATATAATGAAATAATGAAATTATTATTACTATGGATAATTTTTGGTATCGACAGCCAATGGTAAGGACGATTCTGGAAAAAAAAAACACGGTTTTTATAAGCCGCTAGAGTTAATGATATCGAAAACTATCAATAACTACAAATTATAGAATCCGGTACTAAGCTCGCTCCAGCCATATTGGAAATCGTGACATCGATGCAAGAAGTGACACGCTGAGAATTCTTGCATGCCATTTTCAATATTTAGATGAAAAACTTCAGGTCGCTTTAACACATTTATAAAATTTTCCGAAAACTATCTCTTTCTCTTGACAGTTAATAAATAACTATAAAATAAATGATACGAAGTGTGTATATATGTCATATGACTAAGCCTTGTATCATTTCATTTCACGACTGTTTATTAACTGTCAAGGGAAAAGGATAGTTTTCGGAAAATTTTATGAACGTGTTAAAACGATCTGAAATGTTTTTCCATCTAAAGATCTTTTTATTTGAGAATCACACAAGAATTCTCAGTGTATCATTTCTCACTTCTGACATCATGATTTTCAATATGGCCGAGAGTCTTAAACCAGATAACATAATATAAATGTTTCTTCGAACACAATGCATTTAAAAAATTTTATATCTATTCAATACGTAGGAATCTTTATTATATTAAACATGATTCATCTGTTATACCTCTTTCCAGTGGAGTGTCTACCACGATAGACCCATTTTGGGATATATCTTTGGATCTAACTTCGGCAGTTGGTGCTTCTGGCTCTGATACACCTGGGCCGCCCACTTCTTTACTGGATTGTCTGGAAAAATTCACCAGAGCCGAACATCTAGGTTCTAGTGCTAAGATCAAATGTAGCAACTGTGAAACTTATCAAGAGAGCACAAAACAATTAACGATGAAGCAATTGCCAATTGTGGCAATCTTTCACCTAAAGCGTTTTGAGCACTTCATAATTCAGGATAAAATTTTTAAAAAGAAAATCTCTACATTTATCTCATTCCCAGAACAACTAGACATGACACCGTTCATGTCGCATAGACGCAATGGCAATAACAATAGCACCATGCTGGATGGATTGTCGAAGAATGGAGAGGATATGAGCTTCAGTGATAATAGGTAGTGACATCGCGTGGATTTACATTTTTCTCTGTTCTCAATATTATAAATTACCTACACATTATGTCGTTTTAAAAGAACTTACATTTGAATTAAAATACGAATTGCTAAATATAATAAATAATATGATAGGTATTAATTGCTAAATAAACAATATGATAGGTATTCTTTGTTCGCCGTAATAAATCACGAGGGTTCCTTAGAGACTGGACATTATACTGCTTTCATCAGACAACAGAGAGATCAATGGTTTAAGTGCAATGATCATTTGATTACACGAGCCAAGTTGAAGGATGTCTTGACCAGTGAGGGGTAAGATAGCACGATTTTCAAAATAAAAGATTCAATTATCTAAATTTATGAGAATTACTCAGATTTATTAGAATTTCTCAACGAATACACGGAAAATAAGAAATTGTTCTTTCAGTCGTTAAGTAATATTTTTGTTTTTCAGATATCTCTTGTTTTATCACAAGCAAATTTTAGAATACGGTTGAAATAATAAAGTCTGAAAGGGAAGAGAAGATGTGAATCAAGTCGTGTAATCATTTTATTTAACAAAAAATTCAAAAAATCGTTGCTGAAACTGGATGTCAATGACACTTTGTTTGCCAGATTTAAAAAAATTAAATTATTGTCACCATCGCTTTTTGGTTTCCACCGATACCTTTTGTGTTCGATGGAGTATGTCAGTTGACTTGTCCGATCGACATCTATGAATGTAACGTAAGCGTAGATAGATTAAGATTAGCTCAATTTTTTTAAATGACCGATTGCAGTTTTTGTATGTCGCTGACTGTTATTATACTCCTGCTCTGAAACATGCGCGTGTGCGCGCGTGTATGTACGCACACACACCGCACGCACGCACACGATCTTACACTAGGAATGGGTATGTAGAATGCCCTCTTAATTTCTGCATTTGCCAGCAGAATGTTAATATTCAATGTCTGAAAGAAGAATGCAAGCATATGTAACGAGTTGCTGTTTATCAAACTTAATATAACCAATATATTATTAATTAATTCGCAAGAGAAAGAAAAAGTTTGTATAATTTTCTATATTTACAAATTAGGCTTCCGTGTAATTAAAGGTAATTAATGTGTTACCGATTTGAATAAAATCTCAGAAAAATAAATATGTCCCTCTTCGGTATTACGAAGAGTAGAGTTTTACTGGCTTCACTATTATGGAATTCAGTATTTCATATAAAACAATATTTTTCCGTGTGTGCTATAGAACTGTAAAGTGATACAATTTATCTAATGGCTATCCCTAGGTGACCTTGTACAAATGAAGTGTTACAAATATGAAGACATTGTCTGATTTGAGGTAAACTCTTTTACTAGACTTTGTATAATAAAAATCGCTGTTCAACAAATTGCTCTAATTGCCTTCCACTTTTTAAATCCTCTGTATTTTCATTTCTTTTTTTTGTATTATTGCATAAGAGCATGGAGGAGGGGATCCGCTGAAAAGAATAACTTTTTATCATATATGTAATACTACTTATATTGCTAGAAGAGTGCCGACCTCAGGGTCAAACATTACGGTACAGACCACGGACTAAGGAATAGAGGGACGGAGCACAAGCTGTACCGGTGAGGCACGTTTGCGGCGGGGGGGGCCGCCATATTCGTTTAGTAATCACCACACATAGAACTCACTATTTGCGTACGTGTGAGAAATGAAAGTCAGATCCTGCGCACAATAAACAAAATAGAAATAGGAATAATTATTAAATATTATAAATAAGAAATTGGAATTATTTATTTTAAAAATAAAAAGAATAGAATAAATTAATGCGTGAATTAAGAAATAAGAATTGGAACTAATTAATATATTTTATTCTCTTGTTAGATGTAAAATAATTTCTCTTTTCAACAATAAACAACAATAACAACAATAACAACAATAATAAAACATAAAATCACCGCCTAACCTCTTTACGCTTGTCACTCGTTATGTCTCGTGGCACCACTACACGAGTGTAACCATGTCACAGACACAGGATCTCTGTGTGAGAATCGCTACATCAATATGGCGGAAAGCAGTCCACGTCCAAGATGGCGCTGAGAACCGCGGGATAATTGACTTAAAACTCGATCAATCGGATTACTATCATCCGTATCATCGATTTGCAAAAGGGAGCAAAACCAGTAACCGAGCGGAAATTACGGCGTTCACTCCACGTATTAGAATCCAGAAGTTATGTGATTTTATAATATTATAATCGATAGTACTAACCATGACCCGGCGGTCGTGAGGTATAAACGTGCGAGGAAAGGAAATATATGTATGTATTTATAGTAATGATAAAAATAATTCAATTTAGTTTAGAGGAATAGTAACCATTAACAGGGAATTACATACCGAATTTCGATAAAGGTGGCAAAATAAAATAAGGTATTCAAATAATGGCAGAGACAGAAAGAATTCCTGGTAATGAAAGCTACGATGAATTATTATATGGAAACGGGGGGGAAATAATACAATGAACATATAGCATGATAATTAACCTGGTTGTTATTAATAATGGTTAACGACATCCGTGGATGAATATAACGTATAAGTGTGATAAAATAACAATACAATGTATATGAAACGTAATATATGGATAAACTAAACGGTACGAATGGGGGTTAATATATAAAAGATGTAATATAATGCAAAAGCGAAGATAACCGAATAATGACCAATAGTAACACACTAATATAAAGATAAACCAGAATGTAATCAGATTTATAATTATCATATAATAGAATTAATGATATGAAAATACTAGTGTTGTGTTAGTTAAGTGAGTACAGTTAAGATTTACCTTAAGCTTGCGGGATTATTACAATTTGTTTGAAGTTTTATTCAGAATCAACACAAGCTTCCGTTTAGATACAATTTTCCATGTAGAATACAATAGTTTCCTTTATTTGTCGCTTCCAAGTAATTTAGGGCGTTAACAAGATACAGCGATACAGTGTTCGGATATTGGAAAAAGCCCTTTCTTTTTGTGACTGAACTTGACGGGGATCTAACTGAGACTGACTGCTATTCGCTTTGTGACACTCTTTCGAGACAAAGCGGAGGGAGACATCAGAGTGGGGGTATCTAAGTGTACGCTTAATATTGGGGTGTTAAGAACAATTCCGTATCTTTTTCCCAAAGGATATGAAATTAATTATAATATTATTATTTATATGAATTGTCTTGGGAGGAAAAGGTTTTTCGTTAAAATGTTTTCTCAATTACCAAACAAGTACTCGCCTGAACGTTTGATGTATTACGCTGTATCTTATTTCTAAAATTTTGTTGTTAAGCGCACCTTACAATTAAGTTACTACTATCTAAAATGGGTTACGGTAATAAATTGAATATTATAAGTTTTTGTCCCACACGTTTGGAATCTCTAAGCAAAGTTTTCAAGGGGCCGTAGTTTATGTTATACATTCCTCTACCTCCCCTTAGAGATAAGCAGCTTCTGAGCTCCTTTGTCTCTTCTACTCGTTTGAAGAGAAGAAGGAGTTCGAAAAGAATAATTATTTTATGCCGTTAATATTCCCGTTATTTGTTTATTAGTAATCTCAGTGGAATATATATATATATATATACGTATACTATGAGTTCCCAAATGTGTGGGATTTTAGGTTTACTATCTACTTATAGCTATGTTATTTAGTCACGGGATTACGTAAGGTTTCATAATGTAGATATTTATACCTGCATGGATTGTGTATTTTCCTCATGTTTTGTCCGTGTAAAATTGTTATATAAAAAAAAAGGAAAAATCGTTAGTTTTGTGTTTGCGAGTAAAAATTACGTCAAGGACACATGTTATCAATTAAAGGTGTCATTATTAATATATAGTAACATTATCAATTTCCGTCCATGCAAATATAAATTTTAAGTAATTTTACATTTTAACTTATATTATTTATTTGAATTGGTGCAACTTATACCCAACGCATCCCCTTTTCTGTGTAAGTGGCGCCATCTATCGGTAGCTGTAAACGTCCGTCATACAAATTATTCGGCGGACGTTACACCCCCCTCCTTAACTGAGTAAATAACGGAGTTTTTACGTTATTTACTACTATCGTTCAGGTATTAAAATCTCACATGTATATAATTAGTAGTGAATTAAACGATACTTGGATGTTATAATGTTTGTGGGGTCATCAGCACTGATAGTTTGTTGAATCCTTCACGACATTGGTTCCGCAGCTTCTTACCACATTATGTGAAGGATTACACTTAAGCACAGGTCATGCTCAATGAGTTTCTTTACAAACTGAGCATGTATTACGCTCACCGGCATTTCCTCGTAACATGGTCTCGGGGTCGGTCACATGTTGCTCTGCTCCGTTGAGCTGATCTATTTCGACTGCCAATGATGGGTACAACGGCCGAATCGTAGTGGGAAATGTGGATGTCGCGGGTCGGGTCTCGTCAGTGTGGGTGTTTGCGTCGTCTGGATTTTCTCCGTTGGCTGATTTGGGGGAGTGCTGTTGAGGGCCGCGTCTTCCTAGGTGTAGCAGCAAATTGGTGATTGATGAAAAAATTGCTCCCAGTAGATGTAAGCTCCACCCGTAGACAGAGTGTAACGCATAGCCATGAATTGCGGTGTCTGCGAGCAGTTTAATAAGCCTTATCAACATCCAGATACCAATGAACCCTGCACTAGCAGTTCCAAATTTCAAAAAACCACCCCACAACTTTTCGCCTGTGGAGGTAGCTATTTTGTCGAGAGTTTCCTCGTCGAGGAATCCCGACAGTGAGATTCCTGATAAAGGAACGCGGTGCCCGGCTGCAGTTTTCGCAAAGGTGTTGAGGAGGGCCGTGCTCTCGACAGGAAACATGATGTGGTCACGCAGCCTGGTGAGATCTTCTTGGGAATAAATTCCACTGTCAGCGAGGTGGTCTGCGTCTATATACTTCCACACCGGTTCGGTCATTGGTTCCAGAGTTTGTGGAGAAACCACTGCAGCAGGTTTTGGCGTAAGACTAATCCACCCGCCTCTTATCCTATACATAACTGGTATAAGGGGGTTGCAATCGATAGGGGTGCCACTGTTGGTCAAAATATGAGTTTTAGGGGATAAGTACATAGATTTGTTTAATAGTAATACTGGTAATTCTAAGTAACAATTTTCGGTAGAGCGGCGTGTGACTTCAGTCGGGACACACTTGATGATATGAGCTACCTCGCCGGATATGATGGCCATGTATCCTGGCCCTTTCATTAAACCGTATGCAAATGCATCGGGCTCATTATGAGCTAACGATATTGCATTTTGTAAAACTTGACGTTCCAATTTACATTTCTGATCCAAAATATTGTAATAAAGATCTTGCATTTGCGTTTTTAAGTGCTTCTCCACATAAATGAATTTAGAATTAATGTATGTAAAAATATCCAAATTATTAACTGAAATTCGAGTAAGCTGACCAAATAGGTTATTTTTATTTGTTTCTACAATTAACAATTTAGGGTGTTCGGTTTGTATTAAGGTATAGCCACACACGTTATACTCTGACTTCTTTGATAATGCAAAAGTAATGTCTTTAGTTGTTAATGAATATACTATGGGGTATTGGTTGTTCGAGTCATAAATTTTATAAGCTTGACCTTGATACAGAACATTATAAGCGTGAAAGTTACAAGTCTCAACCGGCAAGGGAGCCCAGAATACATTTGCTCCATCTTCATTGATACATTCATTCTTTGAAAGAGTGCATTGGACTCCCGAACGGAGTGTGATATAGTCCATTTTTGGTTTCGCAGGAGTATAATAATCTTGTAGTGTGATGGTGACGGATGCTTCAACGATGACGTTATTCCAGGTTCCGTATGGATCTGAGAAGTCTCCTCCTTTACACGAGCCATCTATGTTCGTGCTACCAGCCAGAGTGACGATTCGATAATTAGTGGAGTTGGGGAGTAAGCCGATGATTAAGACGGAATTTCCCAATGTGATGGATCCGGTTTCATGTAGTTGAGAACACCTATATCGGTCCAATTCTACTAGATATTTCCTGTGGCCTCCGCGCACCATGGATATATGCGAATGCATTCCGCAGTAAAACATCTGGCGATCGATTTCTATCTTGCAAATTATTGCGCGGACTTCCGCAAAGTCAGCGATTTGGAGGAGTTGAATGTATACGGAGGTGGAATTGGGACGAGAGTTGGTAGGGTGGCATTCGCCTACATCCAGGAGTGATACTGTTGTTACATTGAAGGAAGTTCCTCCACAGTCATATCCAAGAAGTCCGGACACCCCCCCGATCGGGAGCGTCAAAAGTAGGATAAGCATCTGTAAATACATACAGATTCTCGCTTATTGATCTGAATATCTCATTAATTTAAACAAAGCTTCAACCAGGGTCAGTGATGTGGGATAGTCTTAGTTTGTTAGCATGAACTAACTTGATGGTATTTTTAAATTGAATTCGTATATTCTCGTGATCAAGGATTTCTAGGATTTTGTAAGGCCCAGAATATTCGTCTGAAAACTTGTTAGATTTTTTCTCTGTTTTCATAAACACGTGGTCGCCAACCTTGAAATTGATTTGATTTAGTCTTCTGTCATAATAGCGTTTTGAACGAGTTTTTGATTGTTCTAAATTATTTCTTGCTGCTTGTTGTGCTTCGTGAATGCGATCGAAGAGTTCAAGTAAATAGTGTTGGTACGTTCCGGTTTCTGCTTCTATCGGTTGTTGACTGGATGGAATCCTTGCGCTTCTTCCGAATATTAGTTCGTGTGGTGTAAATCCAGTACCCTCGTGGACGCTGGAGTTGTAAGAAAATGTTGCTCTTTCGATGAATTCATCCCATTGTTCATTTTTGTTGATAAATACCTTTAAGTATTCAATGAAAACATGATGAGAGCGTTCAACGGATCCATTTGCCTGGGGGTGATAAGCGGAGGTACGAAAATGTTTGATCTTAAAACGTCTGGCAATATTCTTCATTAGGTAACTTAAAAAATTTGTGCCTTGATCAGTTAGGATTGCCTTGGGACATCCGAAGCGGCAGATAAAATTGTTAACAAATGCTTCTGCAGTAGTGATAGCGCTGGTGTCCTCCATAGGAACGGCGATTGAATACTTAGTGAGGAGGTCTTGTATGGTTAGGATGTATCTATTTCCGCGTTTAGTTTTGGGTAAAGGTCCCATTACGTCCATTGCTATCTTATCGAATGCAGATCCGGGCGTATCCGTAAGGACCATTGGTTGCCTTGTTTTAAGTCTCACTAACTTTTTTAATTGGCATTCGCGACAATTCCGTATGAATTCCTGAACCTGAGCTTTGATGTTATTCCAATAGTAATTTTGACGGATCCTGAGAAAGGTCTTAGTTACTCCTTTATGCCCACCCACAGCAGATCTATGATATTCACTGATGATGTTTGATCTTTCTTCTTGGGGGGGAGTTATAGTCAGACCCTCGCAAATAGTAATGATGACCGGCCTATGGTCAAAGACGTTTTGCAATTCTTCGGAGATTAAGGGCCAGGGTATGTCATCGAGCATCTGAGTTTTTGCTATACTGAAAGAAGTTAGTTGGAGTTCGGTCGCGACATCTAACAAGGAACGTATGCCTTCTTGAAGTACATCCCAATCGGTTATGGTGGTTTGTCTTTCCTTTATGGGTAATACTATCAATTTTTTCCTATTGATGTCGCGGGGGAATACTCGCGCACGGCCAAGAGTTAGATCGATCAAAGGTGGAATTTTGTTCAATTCGTTGAGTTCTTTGGCCCCATCGTCGAATGGATGTCCATCAACGGTTACTAATATGACAATATTATCCCTTTGAATAGACAACTTGTCTCGGTTTGTTTGTATCTTGGCTTGTGTAAGATGTTGGTACATTATTTCATCATCTTCTTCATCGGTGGAATCGGATCTGATGGTAGGTCCCTCTGAATCACTGTCGTCTACGGGAGATGGTCGTGTTGCGGTTTCCTTGGTGGGAGCATTGAATGGTAAAAAACTTCCTTCCGGGTCAAGATCTTCTGGCGCGGCAGAGGAAAGAAAGGGAAGTTGGAGTTGGTATTGCTCACTGTGTTCGCTAACGGTTTCAAATTGACTCGGAGTTGGTGAGGGCGGATTTGAGTCTGTGTCTAAGGATATGCATTCGACGATCTTGACGGGTAATGATGAGGGTGAATGTGCAATGGCTAGTATTTGGGGATTTCGGGAGAGTGCATCAGCGTTATGATTAGCGGATCCAGGTTTATAAATGATTTCATAATTATATTCTTCCAACTTCAGACGCCACCTCATGAGTCTTGAAGTGGGGTCCTTGACTTTATAAAGCCATGTGAGTGGTTGATGATCAGTGACAAGGAAAAATTTGTGACCATACAAATATGGTCTAAAATGGTGTGTACAATATATCATGGCTAGAAGTTCTTTCTCAATGGTTGAATAATTCATTTCGGCAGAGTTCATCACGCGGGATACGTAAGATATAGGAAGGTCTTGTCCGATCGTGCCTTGACTAAGAACTCCACCAATGGCTGCATTTGATGCATCGGTGGTGAGTATAAATGGTTTTGCAAAATTCGGATATTGAAGAATGGGTTGTTCACAGAGCATAGTTTTTAAAAGATCGAATGCTTCCTGTTGTTCGGTTGTCCATTTAAAAGTGACATTCTTTTTGAGAAGACTAGTTAATGGTTTTGCTACTCCGGAGAAGTTAGGTATGAAACGGCGGTAGTAACCCGCGAGTCCCAGAAATTGTTTAATGTTTTTTGCGCTCCTGGGAATAGGGAAATTTTTTACGGCAGCTGTCTTTTCTGGATTTGGGTGAACTCCATCGTTACCAATTATATGGCCTAGATATCCAACTTCGTGCCGCAAGAACTCGCATTTCTCAGGTTGGAGTAATAGGTTGGCGTAACGCAATCGATCCATTAGTTTCCGTATTTTAATATCGTGTTCATGCAATGAGCTGGCGTATATGACGATATCATCCATATAGACAAAAAGTTCTGCTCCTTGTAAACCGGAAAGGACTTGATCCATTAGACGCTGGAACGTTGCAGGCGCGTTCTTGAGTCCAAACGGCATCCGGGTAAATTCGTAGTGTCCGTGGGGCGTTGAAAAGGCCGTTTTGTGAGCGTGCGACAAATCCATGGGAATTTGGTGAAACCCACTAGCGAGGTCAAGGACTGAGAAATACTTGGCTGCTCCAAGCTGGTCCAAAATATCAGAGATATTTGGAAGAGGATAGGCATCTCCGGTGGTTTTTTCATTGAGTTTTCGATAATCTATTACCATTCTCCATCTTCTATTACCATGTGAATCCGCCTTTTTGGGAACCACCCATACAGGTGAGTTGTATGGTGAAATTGAGGGTTTGATTATGTTGTTTGAGAGTAGCTGGGAAACTTGACTATCGATTTCCGTTTTATGTATGGGCGGAAATCGATATTGTTTTGTAGTTATAGGTAAGTCGTCGGTGGTAGGGATT
>CABEGB010001359.1:85988-120310 GCA_901521435.1 Crematogaster levior
AATAATAAAATTACTCGTAATAAATTTAGAAAATGATCAAAAGAACATTATTGCGTCCAAGATGGCGCTGGAGGGGGAGCCACTTGGGATAATTGACTTAAAACTCTGATCAATCGGACTACTATCCTTCCGAATCGATGTTACAAGAGGGGGCAAAACCAGTAAACGCCAGTGGAAATTACGGCGATTTCACTCCACGTAGTAGAATCCAGAAGTTATGTGATTTTATAATATTATAATCAATTAAAATTTACTAACCATGGAGGGGGTCGTGGTATAAACATTCCGAGGAAGAAATATATGTATATATTTATAGCATGATAATAATAAAATTCAATTTAGTTTACAAAATTAGTACCATTAACAGGGAATTATGTAGCCGATTTCGATAAGGGTGGCAAAATAAAATAAGGTGGTTAAATGCGCTTGGGAGACAGAGAAGTCCCTGGTGGCGAAACTACGATGAATTATTATATATGAGCAGGGGGTAATACAATAAACATATAGCATGATTGGTTGTTATTAATAATGGTTAACGACATCCGTGAATGAATATAACGTATAAGTGTGATAAAAACAATACAATGTGTATGAAACGTAATATATGAATAAACTAAACGGTATACGAATGGGGGTTATTATATAAAAATGTAATATAATGCAAAAACGAATAACCGAATAATGACCAACACACTAAATATAAAGATAAACCAGGTGTAATAGATTTATAATTATCATATAATAGGGTAATGATAGCAATACTAGTGTCGTGTTAGTTAGATTAGTGTACAGCTACAGATTTACCTTAAGCTTATGCGGGGATTATTACAATTTGTCGAGAAATTTTGTTGGATCAACACTTTGCTTCCGTTCAGATACAATTTTCCATGTAAGAATACAATAGTTTCCCTTTGTCGCTTCAAATTAATTTAGGGCGTTAACAGGAGATACAACGACGGAGTGTTCGGATATTGGAAAAAGCCTTTTCTTCAATGACTGAACGGGGGATCTGAAATGGAGACTGCTATTCGCTTTGTGACACTCTTTCAGAGACAAAGCAGGAGGAGACATCCAAGGTGGGGGTATCTAAGTGTGCGCTTAATATTGGGGTGTGGAAGAACAATTCCTTATCTTTTTCCCAGGATATGAATTAGTTATAAATATTATTATTTATATGAATTGTCTTGGGAGGAAAAGGTTTTCGTTAAATGTTTTCCCAATTTACAAACAAAAATTACTCGCCTGAACGTTTGATGTATTACATGTATCTTATTTTCAAAATTTTTGTTGTTAGCTTCACCTTACAATTGAGTTACTACTATAAAAATGGGTTACATTGTTAATCATTGAATATTATAAGTTTTTGTCCCACCCCACGTTTGGAATCTCCTAACAAAAAGTTTTTCAAGGGCCATGTTTATGTTATACATTCTCTCTCCCCTTCCAGGGAGATAAGCAACTTGAAGCTCCTTTTGTCCTCTTCTACTCGTTTGAAGAGAAGGAGTTGAAAGAAAAGAATTATTATTTTACAAAATTTAATATTCTGGTTATTTGTTTTATTAATAATCTCATTGGAACATTCTTATATATATATATATATATATATATATATATATATATATATACGTATACTATGAGTTCTCAAATGTGTGGATTTTTAGGTTTACTATCTACTTATAGCTATGTTATTTAGTCACGGGATTACGTAAGGTTTCATAATGTAGATATTTATACCTGCATGGATTGTGTATTTTCCTCATGTTTTGTCCGTGTAAAATTGTTATATAAAAAAAAAAGGAAAAATCGTTAGTTTTGTGTTTTGAGTAAAAATTACGTCAAGGACACGTGTTATCAATTAGAGGTGTCGTTGTGAATATATAGTAACATTATCAATTTCCGTCCATGCAAATATAAATTTTAAGTAATTTTACATTTTAACTTATATTATCCGTTTGAATTGGTGCGAATTATATCCAACGCATCCCTTTCTGTGTAAGTGGCGCCATCTATCGGTAGCTGTAAACGTCCGTCATACAAATTATTCGGCGGACGTTACAGCAGTCTGAGGGCCAGTTCGACCAAACTCCGATTGACTCAATCGTTGATTAAAGGATTGCCAACATGACAAAATGGAAATTCAGTATGATCAGCTGTATTTCTGGCGATATAACCCTAACCTCTAATCTTTCGTTACACATCTTTTTATGTAATATTGTATAACAGCAAACTTTAATAGCAAACTTTTTATGTAGTATTGTATAACAGAAAAAAAATTAAAATAATATGGATAGAAGTATTAATTATATCTTGAACGCGCCTCTTTTGTTAGACGAATACGAATATGATGAATACAACGAATATTTTCAAGAAAATCAACGAAAACCATGTTTAATTAGAACACGTATCAATTATTTGGAATTTTGTGATGAAATTTCTTTCAAAGAAAGATTTGTAATATCAAGACATAGTTTCATGGTGCTATTAGAAAGAATTCAAGGTGAAAACAACATAAAACCGATTGGTATGTGTGTGAATATTCTATATAATATATAAAAGAATACAGTGCAGGTATACTAAATTTATGTTTTTATATTTTAATAGCAATAGCCATTCCACCTTCAATTCAATTAATGGTTACTCTTAGATTTTATGCAACTGGATCTTTTTTAAAAACTATTGGTGATTTACAGCTGATCATACTGAATTTCCATTTTGTCATGTTGGCAATCCTTTAATCAACGATTGAGTCAATCGGAATTTGGTCGAACTGACCCTGAGCGTGTAGGAATAGTTGCCCAATCTTTTGAGAGATATCGCTGTCATTTATTAGACGCGCGTGCGTGCGCGCGATCTCACATCCTTGTCTTTTGTTCACATGTCAGAAAAGGACAACACGAGTACGCACCCAAAGAGAAAGCATGTCATGTGCGCTCGGGGCTAAAAAACCGCATCGGTAACTCGACGTTTTTAATTCTATCTAAATTTCCATGTCCTACATTACCATCATCGTCTAAATTCGGCCTCAGCTATAGAATCCCCTTAAGTCTTAAAAACATTTTCAAAATGTGTTTTAGAATAATCTACATCTATATATTATATATATGCAGATTATTATCAGACAACATGCATATCTAAAAAAAAACTCTTTACATCTTATATATAGTACATATACATACATACGCGTGCACGCACATGCACTATATATATCAAGATGTAAAGAGTTTATATATATAAAATTTATATTTTTGTTCATATATACATATATATAAAATTTATTTCACAACAAAGTTATAATTAAAGGGCAAAAACGAATAAAGCCGGGTGACAGTGCCAACAATATGTAATTATACAAAAAATTGTATAACAATAAACGTTTCGACTTGGAATAAAGTTATTTTCAGTTATTAATTAAAATTTCACCGGTAATGTTCCTATCAGTTACATATCTGATCTTGATAGCGAAGTAATTAGCTCAGTGCAATTTCTTTATTTTGAGTGCATGCATTCCGTTAAACGCAGTTATTTTCATTATTATTTTATTAATTTGACTACTTCAATCTATTGGATTTACACGATATTATATAATAAGACACTAGATGTAACCGTTTTAAAATTTGACATATTTGACTGGATAAACAACCTGTACGACAACATTTCTACTCCCTTTTTTTTATTTTTACAACTATACTTATGGATGTATAATGAGGAGAGGAATCACTACAAAATTACAAAATTCGTATATTTCGGTTCTCTTTGATTTTAAAGTTTTTCTATTGTAGTTTTTCTAAAGTATTTCTATGTTAGCAACAAATAAATTTCCTTTATAAAAATTTTTCACCGTTTTTGGCCCGTTTTTGACCGGCGAAAACGGTCAGTTTGAGTGGTAAAAACGTACATTTGATTCAATGAGTATGATCCGTTTTTAGGGCGCAAAGGGGCAATTTTCCGTAAAAATGAGTGGTTAAAACGGATTGCGTACGAGTATATCCGAGTGGTAATAACGTATTCTTATGAGTATTTTTGAGTGGTAAATACGTGCTGTGTGTAAATTTGAGGTGTAAAAACGTACATTTAGCTACGAGCAAAAAATACTCGTTTAGCACTCATAAATACTCACATAGCACATTTTGGCTGCGTTTCGATATTCACTGCAAGTACTGAAAATCTATAGTGTATGTGACGTAAACTATAGATTTTCAATATTTGCAATGAATATTGGAACGCAGCTTTTGAAATAAAATAATCAAATAATCAATCATTATAATTGTTCATTTATTTATAGTAGTTTAAAACATTTATATAAATTTATATAAATTATAAAAATTCGTGGACATATTTTTAAGTTTGTAGAATAAATGTACTTCAATTTAGAGACAATCCGCGGATATTTTCTTGTGAGTAAAAAAGAAACGTAATAACGTGTTGTTACTCATCAACGGAAAATTGAGTATTGAAAACGGACAACTTACTTCGTCCTCATCTTTGTGAGTAAAAAAGGAACGTATTAACGTATTGTCACTCATCGACTGAAAAACGAGTGTTAAAAACGGACAATCCACTAAAAAATACTCATACACATACTCGCGTATACTTGTCATGCTCTTTCGCAATAGACTAAGCGTGCTTGAGAGTGCAAGAAACGGACATAAAAATGATAAAACGGACTAAAAACGGGCTAAAAGCGGGTTAAAAACGACCTATATGAGGTGTAAAAGCGGTGAAAAATTTTTATAAGGGTTATAACTTAATAAATTGTGTTTGTAACTTAATAAATTTCGTGACTCTATATACTCCATACAAAGCCACAAAGAATTACATATTGAAACGCATTGTATACGCATTGTATACTTTTACATTGACCATGAAATCTTGGAACGAAAACAATTTTGAAACACTCTGTATATCATTCATTTAAAATTGTAACAAACATATCTCAACAAAGATGCTTTGTGTCTTGTGTACATACTAGAAATTATATCTTTCTCGCAGATAAGATTGTAGTAAGAAAATACACAAGACCAAATAGACGTTCTGAAATACCCCCCACGGATTGAACGAACCAATTGCGATTACCGTCTGGTAGTCCTGGTACTTACTTGTCTCTCATCCGCTTCAGTCTGCTTTGCGGTGTCTGCCACGCTGTCGATGCATGTATAATAATGACCGATCAAGGTAATAAAACGAGAGTAATCAATTTCGGCGCCGGCCCAGCTAAATTGCCACACGAGGTATGTTAAAAATATTTTCTACAATTCGTATCATGCAAATAAAAATTGCAGAGTTAAGAGAGAAATTGTTTTCCAAAAAAAGTAATAACTGATTTTATAAAATTAATTTTCTCAATAATTTAGATGTTTTTTAACCATTGTAAAAACACATGATTATTTGGTATAAATTAAAATTTATATAACAATTAAATATAAAATGCAATGATAACCTTTTTAGCATATGTTTTCACGAATAAGCTTATCCAGTAAGTAAAATGCATGCTAATAATTTATCAATAGATTTAAACAATATATTTTGTAGATTGACATTAATTGCGTTCATATTAAGCTTATATTCTGTCAGCAGAATTTTTCCCCCCTCTCCCCTTTCGTCGACATGTTCCAACAGCAAATTACCAGAACCAAAGAATCTATCATTTTGTAATCATAAAAATGGAATGTATCATTTAAATGATTATGAAATGGCACATTATGCTTGGTTTTCGTAATCAATTTGTTATCGTATTTTGTCATATTTCTATTCGCATTTTACTGATAAAATTATATTGCAGACACTTTGCAAAATTATAACTATTTAGGAATATAAATAAGAGAGAGATATATATGTTGTGTGTGTGTATCTGAAAATTGATATTATGCTACCATGTAATAGTATAAAGATTGCTACTATATATAAAGATTGATACTATAATCCCAAGGAAAATAAGAAAGTCAAAATAATGTCAATTTGACGTCATATTGACACTAAATTATGATAAAAAAACTGTCATGTTTTGGTCGTGATTCGGTCAAATGACATCAAATTGATATTATTTTGACTTTCTGTTCTCCTTGAGATAAAGTATAAAGTTGTATGATAATTGTTGAATAAAAGTTGTAATTTGATCTAATTGACATCATTTATCAAACTATAAAGATGTGTTAAAAATATTCTCTCAAGATAAATAAATGTGTGCAGTCTTTTGCATTCGCATTGTTATAAATCAGTTGATACTTATTTTATTTATATCTCTCTCTCTACTTCATAGAATACCAATTAATTTTTTTTTTTGCAATATGCGTTCAAAAATGTGTATGTAATATATATTGTACATAGTCGTAATAATTTTTCAAAAGAAGCAAAATGCAAAGATCTCTTATAACTTTATATATATAAAGTTTACACGCACGATGCTTTTTGTATGCTGGATTTCTAGGTGGTCGCTGGTTGATCTGTTGCATCTTAATTTGTTCTCACAATGAGCGACCACATATTATCACGCAAAAAAAATAGCATCTGACCTATTTATCACGGACATCCAGCATACCAGTCAGCAAGCAATGATCCAGCAGGCATAAAAGCATCGTTTATCACGGGCTTTACCCTTGATTTTCGAATCCATGGCAACAAATAAGCATAAACAATTGTCCCTTCGCACATTATTATAAATAAACAAGCTTTTCATATTGTTAAACGAGAAACAGGTGATACGCATTTCAGTAAGGTTACTATTCTTTACGCTACCAGAGCGGTCTTGTCGTGTCTTCAAATCAATTGTCAATATTAAGAGATAATGGAAAAAACACGGGTTAATCGTGTTCGTTGAACTGATAAATATATCGACTAATTGGAATTGCTTCGTCATTTTCAGGTTCTGAAAAAAGTACAGAAGGAATTACTCGCGTATGGAAACACGCAGATCAGCATTCTTGAGTTAAGTCATCGATCGAATGACTTCAAGAAGGTTATCGACGATGCGCAGGCCACACTGCGGGACATTCTGTAAGTTACAGTCAAATCACTTGTAGCAAGTGAGCCGCTTATTTCAAAAGTGATATAAAATTCAATGTTATAAATTACAATAAAATATACAGGGTGTTTTGTTTTAAGTCACGAGGTCGATTATCTCGCAAACCGATGATTTTATTGAAAAATTTTTCGAACGAAAGTTGCATGGCTTGAAGGAAGACACATGATGAAAATCTAGACTTGACCTTGAGTGACCTTGTAAAAATCAGGTCAAGATCATTAATGTTTTTTTTAATGGAAACTCTAAATTTGTATTGCATATTCTTGTAACTTATCTCGAGAGCTTTCCAAAAATATATCATATAGCTATTTTTCATAAAGTACTTTCCGAGTTATGAGACTTGAAAGATACAACATTTTGACATAAAATACAAAATATCTTAAGAAACATTCAGTTTTCGATAATATTGTCTTGATACTTTTTGCACAGAATAATGAAATCAATCAATTGGTGTAGAGAAAACACATGGTGATTTAAAAAATATACATATGTACCAAACGCAAGTATGTACCCAGATAGCACAGAGAATTCGAAAAGAATTCTTTTTTTGGTCCCCGATTTACAAAATGAATTCTTTTTCCATCCCATTTCTGTTCTAAAAGTATTTTCAGCATTCCAAAAGACTTCACTTTTATGTCACCATTTGTGAGTTCTTTTTTAGATTCAAAAAGGATTCCTTTTCGAGTCCATAAGAATTCGCAATGAAAAGGAATTCTTTTTTAGTTCATTTCAAACAGATTACGCGAATTCGAAAAGAACTCAAGAAAGTGAATTCTTTTTGAAATCAAAAGAATCAGTTGTGCTATCTGGGTACTTTGCAACATATTTTTTTTTTTCAAATCACCCATGTATTTTCTTTACACCAATTATTTTTGTTATTCTGTGCAAAAAATATCAAGATAAGATTAACGAAAACTGAATGTTTCTCAAGATATTTTGTATTTTATGTCAAAATACTGTATCTTTCAAGATTGTATTTTTCTCATAACTCGGAAAGTACTTGATGAAAAATAGCTATGTAATATATTTTTGGAAAGCTCTCGATATAAGCTACAAGAATATGCAATAAAAATTTGGGGTTTCAATTTAAAAAAACATTAATGACCTTGACCTGATTTTGACAAGGTCACTCAAGGTCAAGTCTAGATTTCCATCATGTGTCCCCCTTCAAGTCATGCAACTTTCGTTCGAAACATTTTTCAATAAAATCATCGGTTCGAGAGATAATCGACCATATCACTTAAAACAAAACACCCTGTATAAATAACGATAAACATAATATATCAATTTTTGCAAGACATTTGATATGAAATTTACAAAGTTCTCACCCTTCTTGAACATTCAAATTAATTTTTTCTTATCTAATTGTAAGATTTTTTAGATTAATCAAATAGTTTAAACTTTTGACTTTTTAATACAATACTTGTGTTAGACCTTAGACAATTATTTATTGGTAAAAATATCAAATATTACTGTTAAATTCGCTGTTACTTCTAACTATCCATGTAGTCGTTACTGCTTCTAGTCACTATTGGCGACTATGCAACCCAGAAATGGTTAAAAATTACTCAAATTAAATAGAATTGAAAATAGTTAAAAATAGTTAAAAATAACACAGTAACATAATTAAATACATTTGTTAGATTACACTTATGTACATAGTGGTTCTCTTTGTAAATTATTGATTTTTATGTAAGTGTTATATATAAGTGATTTCTGTTCTTCAAAGCAATGTCCCTGACAACTATAAAATCCTGTTCATGCAAGGAGGCGGTACTGGAATTTTTGCGGCAGTTCCTCTGAATATTATGAACACCGGCACTGCGGATTATTTAATAACCGGTAAGAAATAATTTTTGTTGAATGAAGTAGCAAAATAAATTTTACCTTAAATGCATAAATTTATCTAGGCTCATGGTCTGCAAAAGCAGCGAAAGAAGCAGTCAAGTATGGAAAAGTAAATATGGTACTGCCTAAAGTGACAAAATACACAGAAATTCCGGATCCTTCCACTTGGAACTTAGATGCAAAGGCATCATATGTTTATTATTGTGCAAACGAAACTGTGCATGGTGAGCAAAACATTTAAATTTTTTTTCTTGTTTTATTGCACTAATACATTCTAAAATATGTTTCCAGGAATCGAATTTGATTACATCCCAGAAACAAATGGTATACCACTTGTTGGTGATATGTCATCTAACATTCTCACGAAATCTTTTGATGTATCTAAAGTAGGTATCTAAGCTAAGATATGATTATCTTAAAACATTTAAATCGGCACAGATTTCTTTTTATTACTCCACTCTCATCAATATTAAATTTTTTTGAAATAATACATATATTTATGGTAATTTTGAATATAATGTTATTTTCACAACACTGTTCTGTTTGTGCAAATAAATAAGAGTTTTAGAATAATTTTGACAATTTTTTTTAAATTGATATTTGGATTTGAGCATCAAACTTAATTAAGGTATTTCATAAATTTCACATCATTACTTTGATTTTAGTTGGAGTTTAATAAATATCATCTTATTTTAATAACATCGGATTAACTATTTGCTCAAATATATTGATTATTATAAATATTTATGGTTTTAGTTTGCTGTAATTTTTGCGGGTGCACAAAAAAACATTGGACCGGCTGGTGTTACCTTAGTAATTGTACGAGATGACATGCTCGGTCGTGCTATGGATATATGCCCGACAATATTGAATTTTACTATAATGGCAAATGATAATTCTCTACATAACACCCCACCCGTCTTTCAGTGAGTTTTACTTCATTGATTCATTGATTTAATAATTAGAAATTGAAGAATACATAACAGCTAAAATTAATTGTTTTTATAATGTTCATAACTTTTATAATTTATGATTTTATATTACAAATTTTATATTTTAATAATATTTAACTTTCTTCAACAAAAAAGACATAAAAGGGGGAGCTTAATTTATTGTTTAATTTAAAACCGAAAAACTTAATCACTAGGGATTGAAATTTAAGAATAAAAGGGGAAGTTGTGAATAATGAAAAAAGTATTTTGAATTAAAATTAAAATGTAAAATTTGTTCGATTTCTAAAAAAAACGTATTAGTAATAGGACGATCCAATATGTGGCATTTAATTTTTTTACTATATTTTTATATTTTGGAAATTTTTACAACCATTAATATTAGTTTGTCTATTGACTATTTCAGAATATACATGGTAGGTTTGGTGTTTGAATGGATCAAACAGAATGGTGGAGTTGAAGGTATGCAAAACTTTGCAAAAAATAAAAGCAGCAAGATATATGATGTGATTGATGGATCAGGAGGGTTTTATACATGTCCCATCAAGCCTAATGCACGTAGTAAAATGAATATTCCATTCAGAATAGGAAACAGTGACGAGGAGCTGGAAAAGAAGTTCCTTTCTGGTGCTGAAGCTCGTGGTATGTTGCAGCTAAAGGGTCACAGGTTAGTAGAAAAACCTTTCACCAACTATTGAAAAATAACCGCGATTATAATCATATAATAATTTAATAATAATTTATCATAATACAATTGCAGCAAATTCTGAAGTTTCAAATCGTGTTTTCATGATTTAGTTGAATGCACAATAATTATAAAAAAATTACTACTTTATTTATATTTCACTTTCTAATCAAACGATGTGTAAATACGAAAAATATGCTTAAAAAAATAAGTTTATTTGCTGCTTTGGATCATAGATATTGATCTACTTGATTATTTGAATTAATTCTAGCAATGTGTTTATTAAACATTTTTTCAAAATTCAAAAATTTGATAAACTCAAACAATAAAGTAATATTTTATATGATATAATAGGATATTTTCAAGACACTATAATTTCTCTTTACAGGTCAGTGGGTGGAATACGTGCATCTTTGTATAATGCAGTCACAGAAGAAGAGGCGGAAATATTGGCTAATTATATGAAGTGGTTTTACGCTGAACATTGCAAAAAGGCTGAAAAATAACATTGAAAAACGACCAAAATTAAATTTCTTGGCAAAAATTAGTGAAAAATGTTGTAAATATACATTTGTATTGACTTTTATATACAATTTTCCATACGCAAAGCATTTTGGATTTATCTATTTGTTTATCTGATATTTGTCTATATCTTGTTATTCACTACTTTATCAAATGTTAAATTTAAGATTTTTATTTTAAATATTAGAATTAAGATTTTTATATTTTATAATTTTCTTCAGAGTAAATCATGTGACGCAAACAAAATATCTAATTTTCTTTCTAAGTTGGGATTAGTTTGACGACATCCATCTACAACAGCTTTTGCCCACTACAATAAAAAATTATTTTAAATATAATACTAATGCTATACTATTTATTCTACAACTTCTATAAAATGAATTGTTTTCATCGACAGAAATATTTACCTTAAAATATTCTTTTACTCTATCATCTGTCCAACCAATAGGGATGCCTTTTTCAAGATCTCTCAAGTTATACAATTTGTCAGCTAATTTTACTAATTTTGCTTCGCGAGATATACTAGGTGCATGTTCTATCTGCAACTGTTTACGTCTGGCTTTCGGCAATGTTTTGTCATCAGTTACTTCTCGAACCACTTGAGCAACTTCATATCCAAATTCTTTTTCAATTTCCTCAAATGTAGTATCTGTGTCCTCCACAGTATCGTGTAAGATTGCTGCTAGAATTACAACTGGTTCAAAAACCATACCCTCTTGAATTAAAATATTAGCTACTCCTAAAAAAATAAAAATCGATAGTGAGTTCAACAGAAGTCAATGCTTAATAAATGCTTTGTGTTAGATCATATTTTTAGATCTAGAAGAAGAATAGTTCAATCTTAATACAGATCTGAAAATATAATCCAATCAGTGTAAAACACTTATTAAACACTGACTTCTGCTGAATACAGTCAATTATATATATCATAATAATGTTCCAAAAGTCGTTGTTTTCTCTAAACACACAAACTGTTTTAGAATAACTTCCTTTTATCATAACATAAATTAAAGTTGATAATTATACCTCATAATTTTTCAAATTATGATTAGATATACACATTCCTAATAGACAAAAAATTTTTATCCATATGAGAGTTTTAAAAAGTATTGACTCATATGGAACAAATCTCCAAGGGACATTCTTTAGACATCCAGAGGACATTTTACGTCTTAAGGACAAGATTAACATCTCAAGGAGTTCCTTGAAGAGTTCTGTATAGAGAATTGTTTATTATCAATTTACTTTCTTAAATTAAATAATTTTAAAATTACTTTTGTTTTTACAGCTTTCTATTATTAATCAACATTAAAACAATTAGGATAAAATATAACAATTAAGTAAAACCAAAATTTGATCATTATACAAGTATATATATGCATTAGCCAATATTTTTGGAACATTCTATATATGTTTATATTGTTACATCAAATTATTTAGCACAACTGAACCTAAAGGATGATTTATGTAAGGTGTTTGATCAACATTTTTTCTTCTTTGATTTCGATGTTTCTCTGCAGCAAAATTGGCACATTTTATTACTTGTGATAATAATTCTTCTTTTGCTAACTCTTTTGCACATTTTTCACAATGCTTATTTTCACTTTTAAAAAAATCGGTATATCCTGATTGAGCATTATTGCTGTCTTCCATAATATTCAGTATTATTCACTGTAATAATTTTACAAAATATAGTTTTAATTAAGAAAAATTAGAATTAAATAGAAATAGAAATCTTCTTTTTTTACATATAGTCAAATGCTATTTGAATGTAATTTCAATCTTTAATAATATAATAATATAATAATAAATAATGCAAGAATAGTTTTGATTTGTACTAACCACATTAATTATAAAATTACACTGAAAACAACTAAATTAGCTAGCTTCTTCTTCAGCACCATTGACGCTTTGGACTGACAATTATTTAAGACTACGTTTACACAGCTCAATTTACGCCGAAGTTATAAACATTTATTAAGTTTAATTAACGCCGAAATAGTTGTAATATTGAGGTTATAATATACAATTACTGATATCCATGGATCTAAAAAGATATGGATGGAGTCTATAGCAAGGGGGCTGTGAAATTTGCGGTAAGGGAATGCATAGTCTGTGGCATAGTGCTGTCTCTTTCTGTAGGTAACCTTCGGCTTTGTAACGAATGTAACCGAAGATATCCGAACTGCGCATTGCGTCTTGTATGGGATATATAAGGTTTGTTCGCGTCGCTTGCCCCAACATGCTCCTACTCGCTCCAATACGCTCCAAACTATAGTATTACGTTACGTATACTATAGATTGGAACGTATTGGAGTGAGTAGGAGCATATTGGGATATTGCGATGCGAACAAACCCATAATCTTTCAGGAATCATCGGATATGCGACGGAAACATACGAAGGTTACCTACAGAAAGAGACAGCACTATGCATTCCCCTTGCCGCAAATTTCACAGCCCCCTTGCCCGTATACACACTTTAGACTCCATCCATATCTTCTTTAGATCCATGCTGATATCACATGCCATATAAATGCTCTTTTACGACGAAGTTACTGGGTCTGTTCTTTTTAGCTGCACTGCTGAACTGTGCAACAAGTTAGAATGAGACAAATATATACTTTTTCACTGGGTCTGTTCTTTTCAGCTGCACTGCTGAACTAGTGCAATAAGTTAGAGTGAAAAAATATATATATGGGTCTGTTCTTTTCAGCTGCACTGCTGAACTAGTGCAATAAGTTAGAATGAGACATATATATATTTTTTCACTCTAACTTATTGCACTAGTTCAGCAGTGCAGCTGAAAAGAACAGACCCTATGTCTCATTCTAACTTATTGCACTAGTTCAGCAGTGCAGCTGAAAAGAACAGACCCAGAGAGTTGCGCTACTGGATATACTGTGCTCACGTGGTGTGTATCCTCTTTATTCCATGCAATTCTGTGTCTATGATCTGCAAGGACATTCTGATGTAAACTGTTATATTTGTACTAATTAATACGAAGATTTCTTATTAGTCATGAATTACTGTTCAACCTTTTACGCACAACTATTTTTACGGTATGAAAATTACACTACAATAGATGTATCTTATTAGACATTTATATATGCTATTTATAAAGATTTTAGCACAATGTAGAGGTCAGGTTAGGTTTCGAATTGAAACATTTTATAAAATAAATTTTATTATTTTAACTAGTCGAATATTGTAGTCTTCTCGGAGTTTAGTTGTTGAGATTGCGAGTAGAAAGAAGAATAGCGAGAAGAAGTAAATTTTGTTTATATCGAAAAACATTGGATATGATTTGAATAGGAAATTACATGTGGTTATTTTTATACAATATTTTCTGAAAAGAAGCTTGTATATTATTTGTATTAATCAATTTATTATACGTTTGGATTTTTAATTTTATAATAAATTAATATTTTAAATTGAAATTTGTTTGTAGTAATGTTCTAAGGGTTTCTAGTAGAAATATATGATAATTTGGATAGATGAATTTTTTAATTTATCTATGTATCATTTTATACTTCTAAGGAAAAAATAATAATATGAATAAGCAAAATATAATTTATTATAATAGAATATTATGCTAATGACAATATGAATTGTTTTAGCAATTTTGGATACCGAAAGACATTCAAATAATTATATCATAGAGTTATTCTTTGGATACATCAATGTCTAAAGATAAAAAGGTTGCACTTTTGTATTTATAAATTATATAAATATATATGTTGCTTGTTTTATTTATTTATATGTGTATACTAGATATACTTTTGAACACACATGTACATGAATTTGCTAAATGTTCAAAACTATTAAATCACTTTTCATTTTACACTTTCTTTATCAAGACACAAAATGTTTCCTCAATAAAAATATTGTGATGTCAATTGCTTTTTAGTAAATTATATGATATTTTATTTATACATCATCATTATTAATCAAATTTAATAACATTCATGGTAACTATAATCTAAGATATAAAAGATGCTCCTTAAATCTGGGTTTAGCCTCAATTGTTATTATTTTTCACCCATTGAGAAGAAATGTAGATTGTAAATTCCGTTTAAAGAAACGTGTAAATATTAAGTTTGTTATAATATATTATTGTATTTTTCAGTTTAAGGTAAAATTATGAAACGTATTTACTTTGACAAGATTTCTTTGAGTGAGGATAAAATAATGTTTTTTGCATAAAACAGAATGTATTCTAAAAAGTTCTAATTTCAGATGTTATTAAATCTGACCAATGGCGATGTGTAAACATAATCATTGAATTTGAAAACAAAATCCTACAAATTTTTTGTTTAAGTTTTAAACAGTTGTTTTAGTACTTGATCAGGAATCTACATTTCTTTTCTTAAAAGTAAAAGCTTTTAAAAAATAATATATAATTTTGAGCTATTTTAGCGTTAACACAGGATCTTAATTTGTTATTTAGTCAATTTATTTTCTAAAAACATTTTTGTAATAAAAATTTTTTGTGAAAATGTATAAAATATGTAGATTAATTTTGTGTAGCTAAAAATTATATATTATTTTTTAAAAGCTTTTACTTTTAAGAAAAGAAATGTAGATTTCTGATCAAGTACTTCTTACTTTAATACTTTTATAGTCTAAATGAGGAAATCATTATGGAATGATAGATCATATTAAAGTATATTTTTCTCTATTATTTTATCTTTATTTCGATAAGAATTAATCAAGTTACTAGAATCACTATACATTTACTTTTTACACAAAATTTAATGTTTTTTTAAAGCAATGTTATTACATATTTATTGTCTTTTATTATTTATCTTGTTAATTTTATTTTACCTTTTTTTCAATATTCATTAAAAAATTAATATTGCATAATTATGCTAAATATTGCTTATACAGAATATCTCTGAGTATATATACTTCAACTCTCTCTCTCTCTATACTTTCTATCGATAATAAATTCTGAATGATTAAACTTTTAAATATTATACTTATAAGATATAAATATTATATAAACTCTTAATAATTTTTAAATTAATTCTAGATAATTGTAAAAGATGATGTTTCTCATCACCAGAAATGTTTAAACAAACCTTTACAATGATTCAATAATTAGCATAAATATATAAATATATGTACAAATATATAAAAACATATTGTTATGTATATGTACTTACATAATAGATTTAATATATATGATGCATATGCATGTACACATATATACACAGAGATATATCCTGTAATTGATTGATATGAAGTCAATGAAGTAATCATTTTGTTACACTTTTTTTTAATTTTAGCGATACACTTATCAAGTATTGTAGTATAAAAGTTGAACATATTAGAAAATATTTAACTTCTGCTTTTTATGATTTCAGTTGATCCCGCATGCTGTGCACTGTGTACAACGTACTGTCTCCGCAACACCTGCACCATACATTTTTATTATTTTTGCCAAATATAATACATTTATAATAGAAATATAAACATGGCTGCCTATATCAATCGTGCAATGGTACAATCATCCATGATTGGAGGGGACAGCCAGCTTCGATCAGATATTAGAAATGATAATTCTCCTCTACAGATCTTTGTTAAAGCAAAGAAAAGGATAAATGATATATTTGTGGATATAGAAAAATATGTGGAGGAAACTGTTGAGTTTATGACATGTAAGTAAACAAATTAAACAAACATATATATTATTGTAATGTATTAATTTATTTAATTGAATTGTTAATTAATTTATTAACTTTATATCAGCATTACAAAATGATCGGGATATTGTAACAGTTGAAGGAGCAGTAAAGGTCAAAGCTTATATAGACAAAATACGAGGGATAAAAGATGTTCTTAAAAGAGATCATATGAAAGTTGCTTTTTTTGGCAGGTGAGCAATTATATTAAGATCCATCTACTTATATTTAGTTTGTAGAAATGCACAAAATGTGATTTTATTATTTTTATTATAAAATATTATTTAATTGCAAATATTGAGCTGGAGATAAATTTTTTAAAATTAGAATAGCAAATTAATTAGATTCTTTTAGTATGACTTTAGCTAAAATATAATTTGTATTACATTTGTAATAACATTATATACAGGGTGTCCCGAGAGCAGTCCGCAATATTTTAAATTTAGATAGTACACATCAAAATAAGAAAAAAAGTTCCTCTTAACATGGGTCCTTAAATCGACCGTTTGGGAGTTAGGGGTTCTCAAAGTTTTGTAGTAACTGAAATCCAAAAATTGAAAGCAAAATTTTCTATTATTTTCTTTTTTTTTATTTTCTATTTTCTTTTTCTTTTTCTTTTTTTCTTTTTCTGAACAACACTTATCACGATCGGTTAGGCTTCAACAGCCCGCAAATTACCTGACCAGCTCGGTCTCTATGATAATAAGGGTGGACATTTTGAAAATTATTTGGAATAAAAAATTTTGCGACTGATATTAAGATTACTCTTTCCAGTTAGCTCCTTAAATATTGAAGATAGGCAACTTATCAACAAATTTTATTGTGAAAGACAAGTAGAGTACAATTTCATAATCAAAACATGCTTAAATAGAAAATTGTTTCATTTTCGTATTTTGACTACTACAAAATTTTGGGAACCCCTAACTCCCAAACGATCGATTAAGGACCCATGTTAAGAGGAACTTTTTTTCTTATTTTGATGTGTACTATCTAAATTTAAAATATTGCGGACTGTTCTCGGGACACCCTGTATATATTTTTTTATTTTATAATTTTATTTTAGCAAATAAATTAGAATATTACTGCAACTTATGTGTTAGTCTTAAAATACTTTACTCTATTTTACTTCATTTTGTATTTTATATTTTAGTATATTCTGTATATTATGCATGTTTGTCTCTTAATATTAAAATTAAAAATTATGTAAAATTTTTTTATTATATTTATTAATATTCTGTTTATTTGTTATAAGAAATGCGCAATTTTAGCTTATTTTCTTTAAGAAATAATATTAATTAATGGAGAGAATTATGGATAATTATAGATAAAAAACAATATATAAAAGTTCGTTAAACATTCAAAATAGACAAGTCGAATAAGCTAAAAAACGAGCAAATACGTTAATACAAAATAAAATGTAAACAAATTTAGTAGAACAAATACGTATAAACGTTTCAGTTTACAAAGCCTTCATTAGTAAACTGAAAAAATACATGTATGTAGATATAAAGCACATAACTGGACACGCATAAACGAAAGAAAGAAGAAAGTAAACATGTTACGCATTGAGCGTGTCGTTTACTGATAAAGGCTTGTAAGCTGAAACGTATTTATTCTACTGAATTTGTTTACATTTTATTTTATTTGTACTAACGTATTTGCGTTTTTTAATCTATTCGACTTGTCGTTGAATAATATTATACATTTCATGTACAAATAGAAAGAATATAATCTGTATTATATGTATTTGTATTTATTTTAGAACAAGCAATGGGAAAAGCACTGTAATTAATGCCATGCTACATGATAAAATTTTGCCAAGCGGTATAGGCCATACTACAAACTGTTTTTTACAAGTTGAAGGTTCAGATAATGGAGAATCATACCTTATTACGGAAGGATCCACTGAAAAACAACCAGTTCAATCTGTTGGACAGTTAGGTCATGCTCTTTGTAAAGAAAAATTATGTGAAAGTCATTTAGTAAGGATATTTTGGCCAAAAGAGAAATGCTTATTGTTGCGAGATGATGTAGTGTTTGTCGATAGTCCAGGGGTAGATGTAACCCCAAATCTTGATGAATGGATTGATAAGCATTGCTTGGATGCAGATGTTTTTGTCTTGGTAGCAAATGCTGAATCTACCATAATGGTTACTGTAAGTATAATAATATACATTCATAATGAGAATTTGTAATAATTTATAATCTATCAAATATGTGAAGAAAAAATTATTATTTTTGGGGAAAAATTATTTTATTTACCCAGCGATATTTTACACTATCTTTGTAAAACTTTATTTTATGTTTCTAAAAGAAATTTTTTTAATTTTTCAAAAATCTAAATTCTTTAATTTCAAAGTAATACTGACAAATCTTATTTGATCTTGATTCTATTTTTCTCTATAGGAAAAAAATTTCTTTCACAAAGTTTCAACAAAATTATCAAAACCGAATATATTTATTTTAAATAATCGATGGGATGCCTCTGCTTCTGAACCAGAGTATTTTGATCAGGTATGTATTTATATATTATAGATTGCATAGCATTAATTATAAAAAAATAAATTTTGTCAACAATTACAATATACTTTGTGCAGAATCTTAACTTGTAATGTTAACTTGATAAAATTTTAAATAAATGTTAATTAATAAAATTAAATTTTTAAAATATTAAATAATTATCTTATAATTTGAACTTTTCATGATAAAATTTGTTATTGACTGATTCAATAAATCAGTCTAAAATATTTAATAAACGTTATTTTTTGTTTTTAATTACTTAAATTAAATTAATTGATTAAAAGTTTTTTTAGTTTTTATTTTTACTTAATTTTATATGGGAATATTTAATAGATATTATTTTATTTTAATAAATTTCTTTAAATATAATTGTTTTTAAAGATTAAATTATTTTTTGTTAGTAACAATTTTTTGCTAATCAAATTCTATTTTAATTGAACATATAAAATTAATATTATATGTATATTATTAAAAATATACTAGACATAACATGTGTTAGAAAAATTAAATTGCTATAATACTAAAACAGGTATTGAAATGACTTCGTATAAAATACAAGCAAAAATTGAAATTTTCAAGAATTAAAATAATAAATGTAACAATATAAGTAATGTACGTTGAATAAATGAATATATCTAAATGAAATATTAATGTAATATTAATTTTTTTAATTAAAAATATAATATTAAATATTTTTAATTTATACTTTCTTTATCTTATATTTATATTTTCTCCGTTCTGTAAGTAAAGATTGCATTTGAACAGTTAAAAAAATTAAGTCCTATAACATTATAATCTAAATGAATTTAGAAATATTCTTTATTCTTTATTCTTAGCTGGCCAAAGAACAAAAAGAGGTAAGTTTATATCATGGGAGTTGCTATTTATCCGCAAATGATATTTATGTATTACAAATCTACTTTAAACGATTTATATGTTAAATTTCAGGATAAGATACTATTTATATTATATATAAATAGTATAATTTATTTTAATCAGCCTGTATCAGACTAGAGATTGAAATTAATATTGGATTGATACTTGATCAATCAGAACAAAGTTTGCTAAACTTGAAATTAATTTGTTTTAACTTTTAGTCTGATTCGTCAAATTTCAATCGAATCTCAATCTACAGTCTGACACTGGCTTAAAACTTATCTGAATTACTCTACGTGTGTGTGTGCGCGTACGTGCGTGCGTGCATATACATGTATGTGCGCACGTTACACACATATATGATAAAATATAACTTATTTTGTATATTTTTGTATATTTTGTATTTCTTATAAATATCAATCATTTTTGTTTGAAAGCAAAAGCGGATTAAAAGAGAACTCTCCAGGAGTTTTAGAAACTTAATGTTATAATGAGAAAAAAAGAGAAAAATAGATGCTTTGTTATATATAATATTTTATATATTTACTTTTAATTGCAATATTTATTACACTAAAAACAAATGCTATGCACCTACAGCATGAATTTATAATATTTGCAAAAACTAACATTTGCTTAATATTTTATAATGACTAATATATTGGCATTTTATAAGAATTTTGAAAATTATAAAAATAGTTATTTATTAAAGAAAATCTTGTGTTATTCAATTTATGTATCGCTATTTATGTTAATATCAGCAAAATTCAACTTACGTGCTTAATATCACGATTTAATGATGAGTTATAATACAAATTTAATTTATTAAATATATTTTTATTTTTTTATGTTTAGGTAAGGGCACAACATCAAGAACGTGCTATCGATTTTTTATCGAGGGAGTTGAAAGTCTACAGTCCAAAAGATGCTGAGGAACGTGTCTTTTTTATTTCTGCAAAAGAAACTCTTCAAGCTCGTATGCAAGAACAACGTGGGCAACCTGCTCATAGTAATGTGTTACTATTTATATTTTTATCAATTTAAAAATCGCTTTTAATATAAACTAACTTATTTAATACATATAGATGGTGCGCTAGCAGATGGTTTCCAAAATCGATATTTTGAATTTCAAGATTTTGAAAGAAAATTTGAAGAATGCATCTCAAAGTCTGCAGTAAAGACTAAATTTGAACAACACTCTCAGCGTGGCAAACATATCGCAACGTAAGAAAATAAAAGAAACTTGATTATATAATTCTTTTCAAGTCCTTTTTAATTGAGATGAGGGAGAGAGGAAGGAAGAACTATTCCATTTATATTTAGAAAAAATACAAACTGACTCATTTTCATCATTTATTGCAGAGAAATACGTCAAGCATTGGACGAAATATTAGAACGAATACAAAAAATGCGAAGTGAACAGTTAAATATAAAGAAAGAGGTTCATGATAAACTGAATTTCACAGAGCAACAATTGATGCTGTTAACTCAAGAAATGAAGGATAAAATTCATCATATGGTAGAAGATGTAGAGCAAAAAGTTTCTAAAGCTTTAAGTGAAGAAATTCGGCGACTAGCCGTTTTAATAGATGAATTTAGTGTACCGTTTCATCCTGAACCACTTGTTTTGAATGTATATAAAAGGGAACTTCATTCACATGTAGAAAATGGCTTAGGTAATTTTCAATTACATATTTTGTGATTTGATATGAGGATATTTTGACAAGCTCAAAAATGTACTATATTCTGTTCTAGGATCAAATTTACGAGCCAGACTTAGCACTGCTTTAGCATTAAACATAGAAAACTCGCAGAGAGAAATGACCGAAAGAATGTCAAGTTTGTTGCCCGAAAACAAAAGACAAATGTCTCTTAACATTTTACCACGGCGGGAACCATTCGAGATACTTTATCGACTAAATTGCGACAATTTATGTGCAGACTTCCATGAAGATTTAGAATTTCGTTTTTCTTGGGGTTTTACAGCAATAATTAACAGATTCGCAGGAAGGCAGAGTCAGAGATTAGCTATTGCTAATTATCCGCAAGAGGTAATATTTCGAAACCAATATGTATTTCGCGACCAATTTTGAATCAATTTTTTCTTTATGAAAATAGAAATATCCATAACTTATATAAGTTATAATTAAAAAAATAAAAAATAAAAACTAAGCTTTAGAAAAGCAATAAGATTGTAAATATTTTTAAATTTAAAATAGATTTTAGTTTGATAGAATTTTAATTTGAAGTTTAGTTACATACAAAATATGTCTCAAAAAAAGACAGAGAAATAAATTATGTACTTTATATTATATAAAGATGTATATATATGAAAATTTACAATTTTTTTCACTTTTAGTCTTTTACTATTAAGGATTTTATTAAGGAAAAATTAATTCAAATTTTATTAAAAATTGTAGTTAAAAAAATACACTTAAGTAACAGGAACTTCGTAAAAGTGCCTGTTACTTAAGTGTATTTTGCGTAAAAGTATTGCAAGTAAAATTATTACAAAATTATTATTGATGGTTTTTATGTCACATTTTAGTGAAAAAGATATATAAAAATTAAATTAAAAAATTATTTTTCTTTCAGATTCCGCCATCTATTACATCTCCTGCAGACAGCATCGATTCCCTCAAATTTGTTTCAAGTGCACCGAACTTTCCACCAAGATCTGATGACTGGTCATTAGCTACTCGTATAGCAGTTGCATCTGTAACATCACAGGGTACAATGGGTGGTCTTATTATTGCTGGCTTTGTATGTACAACTTTATATACAATTTACTTTTACACCCTTCACTCGCATATATACAGAGAAAGGAAGGAAGAGACAGAGACAAATAGACAAAGACTGTCTCATTCAATTTGAGTACCTTAAATATCTCATGTGTTTTTGATGATACTAAGAAAATATCAGGAAAATTTTGTTTATATTTTAAATATTGTAATAAGCAAAATTTTGCTAAAAATCATCTCTTTCGAGATTTTAAAGTTATTTTTTTAACGAAATAGATTTTCATTATTATTGCTTTGTAATAACTAATAACTGAAGGCAAGATCTGTGGTAATTTATGATATTCTAATCTTTATAACTTATTTGAATATGAAAAAGAATTAGAGATATATAAAAAATAGATATAAATATAATTAAGTAACTATTAATAAAGAAAAAATAAAGAAAATTTTTAAATGCTCATTAATAATACATTTTTATAATGTATGCATGTATATGGGCGTGAAGAAGGAGGTTGTGAAAAAAATAAGATATATCATAACTAATATTTTTTAAAATATTTTTTCTAGATGTTAAAAACAATAGGTTGGAGATTAATTGCTATAACTGGTGCTATATATGGTGCTTTATATCTCTATGAACGTCTAACATGGACTAATAATGCAAAGGAACGTGAATTTAAGCGCCAATATGTTGCGCATGCTACCAAAAAGCTACGATTGATTGTGGATCTTACTTCTGCTAATTGCAGTCACCAAGTACAACAGTATGTTATAATATTTATACATCTATTCCGACGTCTATAGGACATGTACAAATATGTATAAAAATAATCTTTTGCGTTGATTTCAATTATTTTATTTTGTTTTTTTTTTAGCTATTTGATACTTTGAAATTGAAATATAATAATTAAATTATTATAATTAAATTTTAATTTCTTTTGATATATATGTATATATAATTATTTAAAATGCATTTATGATGTAACATCTTTTTTCAAAATGATTTCTCAAATTAACTTTTCCAAATTGTCGAAATCTTCTTACAATTACAAAATAGTATGTATACCTCTTTTTTAAATTTCTTTTCTATAATAATGTATGGTATGATTTATATATAGAGAGCTCTCCAGCACATTCGCACGGCTCTGTCATTTGATAGATGAAACAACATCCGAAATGGACACCGAACTTAAAACTATAGCGAATACTTTAGCTGTATTGGAAAAAGCAGCAGGTAAAGCTAAACATCTTCGAAACGAGGCCAACTTTTTAATAAATGAGCTCGATACATTCGATGCAGCTTATTTGAAACCTTTGAATTAAATGAATAATCTGTTTTGTACACATTTATGAATTTAAATTAGCGTAATAGTTGTGAGGGAATGTGATGTAGTTGTTTAAATGTCTGTAATATAACTTTATATCTTGTTTTTAGTCTAAAAGTAGTAATTAACTTCTTATGTGACAATTGAATAGTAGACATTTATATGCATAGATATAGATTTATATTCTTATCTTATAATTTAGTATGGTTATCTAACCCTCTGTTTATATATGAAAAATATGATTTTTATTAGATAAATCAATTAAGAGAAATGGACAGTTATATTTGTATAAATATAAATGTACAATAACAATATGAGATACAATCTCTTAAAAAGTACTAAAGGATTGTTTCTACCTGATAAAAACTCTAGTCTTAATGTGCAGGAAAATCAATTTCTTATAGTAATCATGTCAAATTATTAATTTTTATTAATAATTATTCTTTTTTCAATAGCAAATTATAAAAAATATAAATTCAAAAGCAGAGGCTAATGAGAACCAAGCACAGAAATTAATTTAATAAATTTAATTGCATATGTCAAATATGTTCGTATATTCACAGATAACATTTCTATTCATTTGAACATTAGCCTACCCGACCCCATATGTAGATAAGTCCAGCCTCACTGGATTTGACAATTCTCATATTTTTCATGGCGGCAACATCTGATATCTTCTTTACATTGGGTATATTTTGCACGCGGCTACGATTTCTTCGTGCTAGTTATCAATAATAACAGAACATACAGTTGGGGTATGTACAAATTTCAGTACATCTAGTAAAGATGTGGTGATCGTAGCTCAGAGTGATGTGTGTTGTCTTAACGAGCCGAAGACCCAAATTCAAATCCGACCAAAAATCGTCGATTTTTATTCGATTGCCACTCTCTTGAAAAAGACAACGACAAAAAATACTGAGAATACAGCACAGAAAGCAAGGGCTAAATTTTCCCATGAGCATCCACATTGTCGATCACAACACATCTGACAAGATGTTATGACAAATAAGAAAGAAGTAAAAAGTACAATCGACAACAATTATGTGAAGTGACCAAACTTTCAGACAAAACAAAAAAGTAGTTTGTGACCGCAAACATACACTTGTACTTGACAAACAAAGGGGAAGTTTATGCCTGAAGTTCGAACCAATATAAACAATTGAATAATAGAATTGAATACGAAGCTATCCCTCTTCGGTAGCAGCATATACTTGTACTGACTGATATTCACCATGGTCAGAAAAGGGATAGCTTCGTATTCAATTCTATTATTTAATTGTTTATATTCACTCGAATTTCAGGCATAAATTTCCTTTTTATCAGTCAAGTTCAAGTGTATGTTTGCGGCCACAAACTACTTTAACTATTGTTTTGTTTGGAAGTTCGGTCACTATAGCACATAATTGTCGATTGTATTTTTTACTAGCTGTGCCGAAATGTGTACCCTAACTGTATGTTCTGTTATTATTGGTAACTAGCACGAAGAAATCGTAGCCGCGTGCAAAACATGTAATCGTAAAATCGGTGATCTTCCTTTCTTTCTATAACCATTCGATTCATAGAATTAAGAAACATTCCCTTGTTTTTGTTGTAATATATCTTTTCATTATCCGTTAACACGAGAAAGTCGTGTAAACGTAAAATCGTTAACTGCACATTTTTTAATGGGCATATTAGTCAAGTCAAGGAGCAAAATAATGTATATCAAAAGATTCTAGGATTCTAGGTTCTCATTAGCTTTTGTTATACAAAAGAGATGAATTAAGGACAAATTTATATATATGCATATTTCTTACTTTCGGAATATATTATTATATTACGGTTCATTGAATATTCTAATAACTTTTCTTTAAGAGACTCGTATGAATTGAGCTTATTTTAGATTTATTACAGCTATATCAATCTTATTTAATTAAAAGAATCCAAGATTTACATATAAAACTTTATCATTTTATTAGACTGTTTACTGAAGAATGTATGTAATTGTAAAACTACAAATAAATATGGTTAACTGTTATGTATGAGTAATAACTTAATATTTATTTAATAAATGATTATATTACAATTTTATATAGTTTATATTACATATATTTTTTTTATTTCATATATATATATATATATATATATATAAATTGAAATTAAATATTAAAATTAATATATATATAAATATATATATAAATTAATTAAATAATCAAATTCTAAAGTGTGTTAATAAAAATTTGACACATTTCGACATCTATATTTAATTCTATTAAAAAAAAATTTCAATTTGCTTCACAAAGAGCAAAAGTAATGTATGTCTCTTTTGTTTTTGTGCCACATCAAAATGCAAAAAATCAATAAATATTAATTTCCAATGATTTCTATAGATTATACATAACAAATGAGCTAGAAAAACAAATTCTGCGAAAAATCAATATCAGATTTAAACCTATTGATTTGTATTCAATTGATAAATATTCAATAACATCTAATTAATTAAAAAATTAATTAAAGCTTTAAAACTAATTGGCTCTAAAATTAATGTGCATTAGTGATCGATGCACGCATACGCATGATTGTGATCATAATTATTTTCTTGGTTTCCGCGATATTTGCACCCTGATTTATGAAAGAAAAACATTTAGGAAGAATTCGAAGGCGAAGGGAACGAAACGAGTGGTCGTTGACGGCGGACGTTGCGCCTGTTGCCTGGCACCGTTTCTAGTCGGCCGTGGCGTGCGCTGCAGCGATTGCGGCGCTAGATCCTGCAGAAAGGCCTGTTCGCGTTGGGACACGTCTGACAATGCCTGGCACTGCATATTCTGCCATCAACAAAGGTTTCTTCAATAATACGTTCAATATATTCATACTTCCTACCATATTATTTATCTTCAAATTACATCCTCCATCCGTTCGATAAACGAACCATATAATCTTTCTCGAGGTCTCTTTAGAGTTCCTATTATTTAAGTCTTCAACATTAAATGAGCATATACAGCATTAAGAATTTTTCCAACTTCATCATCAAATGTCTTAAATAAAAAAGTTCTATTTGAAAGAAACAATTTAATATAATTTCGCAGATCGTGGCTGAAGAGGAATGACAAGTGGTTCGACAATTTCGGTGGCACGGCGGATGAGGAGGAGGAGCTGCATAAATTCTTCGGCATCGCCAAATCGCGCGTCCACGCTGCAGGTAAGAAATGCGCAACGAAATAGCGTAGCTCTTATGACGTTATGCAGTCAAAATATTTCTGATGCTCGCGACAAGGCAACGATGAGGCGGCACAAGTGTTCCGGAACGTCCGGCGTATGCTTTCTTATTCTTCGCGATTTTCCACGTGCCGTTCTATCCTCGATCGGCGAACGTCCGTCCTTGTTCTAAGCCAGAAAAGTCGCGTAACGGAAGGAGACTTGAACAGTAAGAACGGCTCGAAAAGTCTCTCACGTTGATGCTCATTGTTGCGCGCGCGTGATCCGCCACGTGAATCGTATCAACGCGCTCGATCGGGAAAGAGCGCAAGCGATCTAACGGAGAGGCGTACGGTCCAGGATTTAGAAAGCGACTTTTCTTCGTTCCGCAACGGATGGGTTGTGTGATTTAAGGCGACAGTGATGATGGTGACAACGTGAAGTTTCAAGTAGTTCCGCGATATCGAGGAACGAGTACGAGCACGCAAAACATGACATTTAAATTAAACGCGGAAGGAACATGATTCCGTAATTGCAAACGTGACGTTTGCGATTTTGTAATCTTGCAAACCTGTAAACTCAGCATTAAGTTGAAACGCGTGCATTCGGTGAACATTCCTTAATTGTGATGTTTTGCTCTTTCTTGAGCTTCATTTGTTAACAAACAGCGTTTAAAAGTAGATTCTTCGTTTTGAGTATTGAAAGTGAAGAATTGCATTTTTGAGAAATTTTTAAATTTTTCAGAACATGCAGCTGCGATCTCGAACGTGGAGATTCAGGAGGATCGGGAAGAAAGGCGTATGGTGCACGCGGTCCGAAATTTTGTTGAGAAGATAGTCGACGGTCTCGTCGAAAACGTAGACGACACGTCGATCGATCGAATCTACTGGGACTCTGAGTGTGAGTGACTTCTTGCATGTAATAGCAACATCGCTGCGGTGATAGTATAAAATTGTAATCGAAATTTTAATTAACGTTCATTAATCCAGACGACAGATTTCTGGAGAAATATCGTCCGCCGCTAATCACCGTTCTGACTCGATTAGCTGTCTGCCTGGAAGCGTCGCTTATGAGTAAGTATCCTATTAGTAACTTGATCTAATTCAGCTTAATTGGTGTTCCTTTTCCTTAATTAATTCCTTATCCTGTTGTTAAAAAATTTGCAAATTTTGTTTCATGGAATCTTTTTATCTTACGATTTATAAGATGCAGACCAGTTGCCTTATCAGTTGCCTGCATTCTCGCATTTCTCATTATTATAAAAAGAGTATATTTGATTTCATGCAACATCAAAATCTTGCAAATATGTACCGTGACCGGCATGTCTACGTGCATTTGCATTCTACACCTCGCGTTGATTGTTGTTTTCGATGCTCGTTTTACGCTAACACTGCTAAAGAAAATATTTTGAGTCTCGCGCAATTTCAACTTCTCGCATATTTATAAATAAAGAGCACATTTCTTCCACAGGATGTTCCTTTCGGAATGCAACCAAGATTTTATAACCCGATAATAATTATTGCATTGTCCTAAATATGTACAAATTCATCATACTATCATAAATTACAGAAATGCACTATTATTTGTTCGTGAAATAAGATATTCCAAGAGAAACAAATTTTGAAAAGCTGCCCTGTCCTCACTTTCATTATTTCCATGATCTTTCAATTGGGAAAATATAAAGCGAACATTTAATTAACAATTTTAAAATTGAATAATTTTAAGTTTAAATAATTTGAAAATCGCAACCTGAGCAACTGTCACTGCTCAATGATTTTCGAAAATCAATTCAATTTTCAAATTAGTTCAGACGGTTGTAGTCCAACCGTTTAACTTCAGCGCGATAAAAGCGAGATACTGCGTATGCAGGACAAGTCTTGAGATCGACCACCCGGTGTATTGTCACGATGACGTACACCGGTTATTAACTACCGCCTGTGATAATGCCTTTCCGACGAAGACAATGCGCGCCGCTCCGCTCCACCGGTCGTCGTTCTCCAGGCACTTTTATCATTATACCCGCGCCGTCGCGTTCGCGACATCTTGACGGCACACGATTACGTAAAAGACACTACCGCTCGTAATTATCGCAGCGTCCTCACTTGACTCATTCCGCGCAATTTTATTTTCCCAGGGTGACCCGATTCCGTAAAAACGCGAAAATAGAGACAGCCCGTCTGTTGCAGGCTGCGAATTTCTTCGACGGGCAAAAATCGGAGATCTCGATATCGAAATATCGAGAATAAAGAAATCTTCACTGAATACACGAGGAAAAATGTTCTATCTTTTTGCGTCCGTTAAAACAATTTTACTGAAATAAAATTCCTGGATTTTATTGATTCAACATGTTACGTACGTCGTAATAAACATAATAAAAGTATATAATATGTAATGTATATAATTAAATTTTGCTATGATAGAATATGTAACACGAACGTATCTAATCGCACTTAAAGATTGGAAATTTGCGGAAGTTTCTTGCATAATGCAATTAAATGTCACAATAATGAAAAAATAATATCTCCTTATTCAAACGAATTTTTATCAGGAACTTTTTTCATTAAGAATTTATCAGTGTAATTCTTGATGATATTGCATCGCTATCTGCAATTCGTTATTTAAAAAGTAATTGATAATATCTAACATTGTTAGAAGAAGGGAATTTGTCCTCTTACATTTTAAAAAATTTGAGAAGCTGTGATATGTATACACGTAGTTCAGTGAGAACTCGATAGATTGTGCACGTTGTACCGCGACGTCGTGTTCTCTTCGAAGAATCTGACTTGCGTGATCTCGCGATATCATATAATCTAATCTTTCTAAATATCAATAATATAAAAAATTTTTTATCTCTCATTTCATATCGAATATTGTTTGTTACAATCCAATTAATTTTGTAGTAAACAGGCTTAGATAGTAATTTTTTTATTTTAATCAAAATGATATAAAGTTTTTGGGTAAATGTAAATTGGTTTTTGTAGATAATTACCCAAATTTATCTATCTTCGGAGTTATAATAAATATAATTTTATATTCATTTATCTCTCTTCCAATATAATTTTATTAGAAAGATATATTTTATATAGATATAAACACTTGATTATATACTAGCTACTAAAAACACTGTTCCGCCGCTTTCACGAACCTTCCGACTTATAAGGCTACATATCGAACGTGACTTCGAAGAAAAGGACTTTTCTTCAAAAGTCTCGTTATAAATCGTGAGCAAATTCTCACAGTTCTTGCAATCAGTCACAGTGACAATAACACGTTAATATACTTAAAGTAAAGAAAAAGCAACTCAGAAACTAGATCAAGAAGCTGACCGCCATTTAGCAACAAATTCATAACGAAAATTGAAACTTCAACTTCGATGACTCTTTTTACTTGGCCAAGTTTCTTTTATTAATTTAAAGATAAATCGTCATATAATACTACTGGAATTTAATATCAATTAATTGGTTAAGAATTAACGTATTATGGATATTTCTTGCCTTTAAGTCTTCGAATCTTCGACGGAAAATTTATCGTTGTCTTCGAAGTTTAGTCGTCGCAGTTAAAGTTTCAACTTTCGCCATTGGAAATTCGCTGTTAAATGGTGATCGGTAGCAGCTTTCAAGTCCACTTTTTGAGTCGTTCGACTCTTCCTTTCATCAGGTTTTCATACTAACGTGTTACTGCAACTTGCAATAATGTTGATCGCGAGAGCAATCAAAATATGTTTATGATTTACAACATGTCTAATAAGACAAAAGATTTTTTGAAGAAAAATTTTTTTTTGCCAAATTTCACGATAATATTTAATTAAAAGAAAATTAAAAAAATTAAAAGAAAAACGACATTGCCTAATTTACAGATATTTTACATATTATGTTTAAAGCTTAAAATTCTGACAGCAAATTGCATTTTTCTTGTTAAATTAAAAATAATTAAGAATATACATATGAAAAATGTTTCACTGCAAAATTATATTGCAATATGTTTCCTCATTTATTAATGCGATAAAATATAGTTTGATTTATTTACACAAAAATTAATTTATAGAGATGCCGCAATTTTATTTATGTCCAATATTTTATCATTTAAGCTTCAAAAAACTTATGTTGTCGTTATGATTAATAAAAAATTATGTAACTGATGCTATAACTGCTACAAAATTAACTTAATTGCATTATAATAAACAATGTTAGATATAACATCTAAAAAAACTTGTTACTGCTAAAAATATTCTGTAATACGAAGAAACTTTTAAAATTGAAATAAAATATATAAAAATGATTAATAAAGAAAACAAAAAATTTTGAGATATCCAAACTCTCATTCCCTTGAATCAAAATGATTTGTGACGGAAAAATTTCGATCGTTGACATTAATAGTAATGAGCAATAAAAAATGCGAAGGAATCCGTGAATCTTATAACGTAACGTTTCTTTCCGACGAATGAATCATCACAGGTTTCTCATTCGAAGGACAGATTTTTGATTAGTCGATTTGCTAGTCAAAGGAAGCCATGAAGGAAACGACGATTAATTGCAATATTCTTCGAGTGATAATCGCCAAGTCGACGTGCTTAACTCGCTTGAAAAATATATAAATAATATATTCCGCCGACAAAATTGTCTACTCATCGCTTACTTTATTATCGCGAAATATTTTATACTAATTTTATTAAAAAATCTGCATTTTCGCGATATGATACTTATATTTGTAACAAAATTGTGATGAGAGTTTTGTTAAATAGTATTACATAACAAAACTGTGTTATTACAATTTTATTCTTGGTTTTAGAGCACTGTTTGTGATATAAATCTGAAAAATAAATCCACAGGAAAATTTACACAGGTGTACAAAGTACCCAGACGAGCGTTCGTGGATAAGGGAAACGAGTTCCGCGACTCTTCCGCAAATCGAAGTGACATTTATGGAGGCTACAATCAACTAGTCGATCTGATTAACCGGTGCCATAGAATTTTGCGGAATTAAAATCGCTAATTTTGACTGTCGTAACGAAACTTGTACAAATCTGTTCCGTATCTGTTCCGCGCGGTTGAAACGATACGAGATCGAGTCTCGTGTATCCTGATCGACTTTTGCATCTTGTTGTGCGGTCCAGTGACTCTCTTCTGGTTCTACCTGAAAGAGAGCTAAAAATGACACCGTTCACATGACTGAGAGTTGCGTATGCATGCGATAACGCACCTTAGACGAGACCACATAACGAGCGCGAACAACCGATATCGCTTCAACACATCGCTCCAATTCTCTAGGTAAGTCGTATGGTTTCGCAAACTTAAGCTCGTGCGTATGTCGTAGTAATAATTATGTAAACTTTCATTGGTAAAGCTTTGCCGAGGAAATTAAAAATGTGAATTCAATATCTAATGAAAGTAACATTAAAATTCTACAATTTTTCAAATACTTATCATACGACCCATATTATGAGGTGAAGTACATTTAACAAGAGAAACATAATAATTAATAATTTTCATATATAAAATCTTAACCTTGAAATATTGCTAATTTTATTATGTTGTTATTAGAAGCAGATAGAAGAAATATTTTAACTCTTTGGGACACAGGATTTTACAACAAAGAAATACCTTGTTGTACAGAAATTTTATTTTTATAAAATGTAACAAAATAATTTTATTTTAATTATTTGGAAATACACAAAATTTCACGGATTTAAAGTTTATATGAATAACGTTTCATCATACGCGTTCAAGCACTGAAAAAGTGAGACATGTTTCATACTGCTGTGCTTCAAAGAGAGTGACTTTATTAAGAAATTTTATTATTTTACAAGAAGACACATGCTTTTCGTTTCTTTTTAATCTATTAAATTTAAACGCACATATTAGAAAATTTTATTATTAAAGAGGTTCTATTATAAAAGCCATAACACTCCTCGAGCAAACGTTTTCTTCATCCGGTGCAATTTTTTAGGACTAACACCGACGAATTCAATGCGGAAGTATAACAGATTACCGCGAGCTTAATTTCGAGACTTTAGTGACTAGCGATTAACCATTAAACGTGCGTGCCGCGCGTGTGAATGGGTCGCCGTCGTCCCACAAAGCGAGATCCAATCCGACGCGCGATTATCGTGATAGACGCACGTTCTCTCGTAAAAGCGACCAGACTCCCCACTATGAGGAAGCCATAGGTCGTACACGTCGTGCACAGGTGGACGAGGACGAGCGACGACGACGGCGACGGTGACGGCGAGACGTGCGTATCTCAGTCGCGAGCGAGCGGTGCGAGAGCGCGCGTGTGAAATTCCGCGCCGCGGTGATTAAAGAACGACCGCGAGATAAAAGGTAGACGACGGTAGGAATAACGCGATACGTGAGGAATGTGCCGCGAGAAACAACGTGAGAAGAGAACGGTGAGATGCCTTTAACGGCCGCATGATAGGAGATCTTTAACCCCCGGATGATTGCGGTTGTTCGGCTTTGCTCATGACGGATTGGTATAAACATCGGTGACGTTCTGATTCATAAAAACATTGGCACGAGTTCTAGGAAATAAGTGAATTGACAGAGATTGACAAAGTCTATTGTGAAATTGAATTTCTAATCTGGAGGAAAGAGGGAAAGCACTTTGACATCCTTTCCTAATAACTTCCGGAGAGAAAGAAAGAGAAAGAGAGAGAGAATATAGAAAGAGAGAGAAGAGAGGAAAAGAAACAAAGCTGGGGTTGAATATATATAGTATCAATTTAAGATTTTACTATAAAAAACTTTTAATAAACACTCTATAAATCTGCCGATTGCACAATAAAATAAAAAATTTAAAGTATTAAGTATATTAAAAAATTTTAAGTATTAAACAATTAATTTCTTGATCTTTTCATTAATTCAAAAATCTAATTTAATTTAAAAATTTATGTATATAAAGTAACTTTAACCCATTAACGACCAAAACCGTCAATTTTACATCATGATTTCGATGCGAAATTTCATGCATGTAATCGAGTCAT
>CABEGB010001360.1:0-83314 GCA_901521435.1 Crematogaster levior
AGGTGTACGCGGCAGTGTTGGCGGAGAGGCTAAGAGAAGAGGTGGAGACGAAGGGGATTTTACCACCGAGTCAAACGGGTTTTAGGAAGGGGATGGGGACAATAGACCAGATTTATGTTTTAAATTATTTAATAAACAGGGAGATAGCAAAGAGAAAAGGGAAAGTGGTGGTGACGTTTGTGGACATGAAGGCGGCTTTTGACTCGGTGGATAGGGAAATTCTAGTGGAGGGCATGAGGAAAAAGGGGGTGAGGGAGGGTTTGGTAGTGAGATGCGAGGAGGTGTTGAGGGAGACAGTGAGTAGAGTGAGGGTAGGAGAAGAAGAAGGGAAAAGATTTTGGACAGGTAGAGGAGTAAGACAAGGTTGTCCACTCAGTCCATGCTTGTTTACTTTGTTGTTGGCGGACATGGATGAAGAATTGGAAAAAGGGGGGTGGGGAGGGCTAAAGGTAGGAGGGAGAAAAATTTTCTCATTAGCATACGCAGACGACGTGGCGGTGATAGCGGAAAGTGAAGGAGGGATGAGAGGAATGATTAGAGTGTTGGAGGAGTATATAGAAGGGAAGGGGCTGGAGGTAAACGTGGAGAAAACAAAAGTGATGAGGTGTAGGAGGGGAGGAGGGAGGTGGAAGAAGGTGGTTTGGAAATGGAGAGGGAGGGAAATAGAAGAGGTGAAAAAGTTTAGGTACCTGGGATACATACTGACATCGAATGGGAGGCAGGAAGAGCAGGTGAAGGAGAGGGTAAGAAAAGGAGCAGTGGTGATGAGGGAGGTATGGGGGATAGGAAAAAGGAGATTTGGGAAGGATTGGGCGAGGAGGTTGTGGCTCTTTGACAGATTAGTATGGGCGGTAGTAGGATATGGGGTTGAGATATGGGGGTGGAAAGAAAGGGAAGAGGTGGAAAGGATGCAGGACAGGTATTTGAAATGGGTAGTGGGAGTAAGGAGGTACACACCGGGGTACATGATAAGGGAAGAGCTGCAGAGGGATAAGTTAAAAGGGAGGGCTGGTTTAAGGGCGTGGGGTTATGAAAGGAAGTTGGAAGAAGGAAGAGGGGGGGAGTTGGCAAGATGGTGCTGGGAGGAATTAAAGGGAAGGGCGAAGGAGGGAAAAGTGATAGGAGATTGGGAGGAGGAGAGGAGAGGATTTTACGAGGAGAAGGGATGGAAGATAGAGGAGGTGGAGAGATTAAGGGAAGGGGAAGAGATAAGAGGGGAGGTGTTGGTGAGGAAGGAGAGAGGATGGCAGGAAAAGGAAAGATGGGACAAAATAGGGAAATCAAAATTTAATGGGTGGTATGGCAAGGTAAAGGGAAAGGGGGTTCCAGAATATCTAAGGAAGGGTTGGAGTGAGGAGAGATGGCAAAGGGTGGCAAGGTTTAGGTTAGGGGACGGTATGAGGGGAGGAAAATATTGGGAGAGGGATGAGAGAAGAAGGTGCAGGGTCTGCGAGGGGGGGAGGAGACATGGGAGCATGTATGGGAAGAGTGCACGGATTGGGGAAGGGAGAAGGGGTGGCAAGAGATGGTGTATGAGGTGCTAGGGGAAGGAGGAGAAGGTGAGAGGTGGATGAAGAATTTGGAGGAATTAAGGGAGGGAAGAGAGGGGGGAGGGGGGAAAACATGTATGAATGAGGAAAGAGTGGAAGGAAAGGAAAATGCGGCGGAAACGGAGGTCCAGAGGATTGAATGGAACGAATGAATGAATGAATGGAAGAAGGGTGGAGGAATGTGTGACGAAGCATGTCTCTCTCTCTCGCAATCGAGTAGTATAAGATAGTAGTATAAGATAGACTAAGGCCAAAGTTGGAAAATTGTAAGCGGAGCGGAGGTCCGCACTGTACCCCGCAAGGGAATAAAAGCAGTTATATATACAGGGTGACCCATTTTAACTTAGGCAGCCAAATAACTCGAAAAATAAGCACACTACGAAAAAATGTTTAGAATCAAAATTTCGTCATTTCGAAGGGGACGTACAATGACGTTAAAATCAGCCCCCCCACCCCTCCCCCTGGGCGGTGAGGGGGGGCAAGTTTGAAATCTTAAATGGGAACCCCTATTTTTTATTGCATATTCGGAATCTTTGGCTAAAAACACATACAATTTGTCTGAAACATTTTTCTCGATTCATGATAGATGGCGCTGTAATCGACGAAATTCAATTTCTTCGATTTCTCTTACTGAGAACCCATGCTTACGATTCTGCAATAAATTAACAATAAAAATACTACGTTTTCATTGTTAATACTCGAAATTAGTCTTAAAACAAACTTCTCATTATTTTTTATTACTCATTAATTACTTCTCAAGAAACTGCTTTTAGCGTAACCTGCCCTTTAGGCAACTTGAATGGTCCGAAGTACCGAGACATTTTGGACTTTCCATCTGATGGAGTTCCTCTAAGTATCCCTCCAAAATTTTGTCCATTTAGTGCCAAAGTCACAAGTGTTTATGTATTTTTTTAACATTTGTACTCTGATAAAATTCTGGTAAAATGGCAAATTATACGCCTACAGAAGTAGTCGATATTCTTATAATCTTTGGTGAATGTGGTAGAAATTACAGACTTACTGCCCGTACTTATGCGGAGCGATTCCCAAATCGCCGCCATCCTACTGATCAACAAATTATAAACATTGAAAGGAGATCTCGTAATAATCCACTTCATCGCGAAAGGCGAAGGAATAGACTTCATAATAATAATGACCCTAGATTGCTCGCAGTTTTGGCTATGGTTCATCAAAATCCCCATATTAGTACCCGTCAAATAGAACGAGAACTGGGAATCCCTCAAACTACGGCACATAGATTGTTACGATCAGTCAATTACCATCCGTATCATATTACTCTGGTACAGGAATTAAGTGAGGCCGACTGCGTACTCAGAGTACAATTTTGTAGATGGGCTCTTGAGATGTTAGATCAGAATCCAGATTTTTTTAGTAATGTTTGTTTCAGTGATGAAGCAACATTCATCAGCAATGGTAGTCTCAATAGGCATAATTGCCACTATTGGTCACCAGAAAATCCACATTGGTATCGTGAGGTGCTTAATCAACATCGTTGGAGTTTATATGTATGGGTAGGCATTTGCAATGGCCAAGTCATTGGACCTCATTTTTTTGAACGTCCAATTAATAGTCCAATGTATTTAGAATTCCTCGAAAATGATTTGCCAGCATACCTAAAGAATGTTCCCCTTGCAGTTAGACTAAATTTATGGTATCAACAAGATAGTGCTCCTGCTCATTATGCTCGTATTGTACGGATGTTTTTGAATCAAAGGTTCCCAAATCGGTGGATAGGGCGGGGTGGACCAGTTCTGTGGCCTCCGAGATCACCGGATTTGAACCCCCTTGATTTCTTTTTATGGGGATACGTTAAAGATGCAGTGTATAGTGAAGCTCCAACGACAAGATTGAATATGATGGAAAGAATAAGAAGAGCTTGTGAAGCTATAACTCCTTTAATGCTAGAAAATGTACAACGTAACTTTCGCTGTCGATTACTGTTATCCTTAGAAAATAATGGTGCACACTTTGAGCATCTCCTCCATGCGGAGAGAGCTGATAACAATGCAATCTTGCCTTAACTGGTTGGGTCACCACACGACCTTGCCTTCACTGGCTGGGTCACTACTTGACCTTGCCTTAACTGGTTGGGTCACCACACGACCTTGCCTTCACTGGCTGGGTCACTACTTGACCTTGCCTTAACTGGTTGGGTCACCACACGACCTTGCCTTCACTGGCTGGGTCACTACTTGACCTTGCCTTAACTGGTTGGGTCACCACACGACCTTGCCTTCACTGGCTGGGTTACCACACGTTCAAGCACCCCGAATTGTGAGAGGCGAGGGGACTCACGTTAATCAAGCACCCCGAAGGGAACAGAAAACTGCTACGTCCACGTCGTTGTTCCTGGGTTACGCTAAAAGCAGTTTCTTGAGAAGTAATTAATGAGTAATAAAAAATAATGAGAAGTTTGTTTTAAGACTAATTTCGAGTATTAACAATGAAAACGTAGTATTTTTATTGTTAATTTATTGCAGAATCGTAAGCATGGGTTCTCAGTAAGAGAAATCGAAGAAATTGAATTTCGTCGATTACAGCGCCATCTATCATGAATCGAGAAAAATGTTTCAGACAAATTGTATGTGTTTTTAGCCAAAGATTCCGAATATGCAATAAAAAATAGGGGTTCCCATTTAAGATTTCAAACTTGCCCCCCCTCACCGCCCAGGGGGAGGGGTGGGGGGGCTGATTTTAACGTCATTGTACGTCCCCCTCGAAATGACGAAATTTTGATTCTAAACATTTTTTCGTAGTATGCTTATTTTTCGAGTTATTTGGCTGCCTAAGTTAAAATGGGTCACCCTGTATATAGTAAATTTAACTATTATGTAATAACGTGAAGATTAAACTCGTAGAAGTTCAACAAATGATCATATACAAAAAGACCTTAAACAAGCAGGAAGTTAATATTTAAGCTAAGTTTTTTTATTCTCTTGTTCAAATAATTAAATATCATAATAGAAACCCATTATCTAATAGCAAATTAATGCATAAGCAAATGTTTTTAACATGGAATGTTGGATGTGACAGTAAAATTGCAGTAAATTATAAATAGATATTTGATATTTAAATTATAAATAGATATTTCACTATTTCATGACAGATCGGATGCTGCGAGAAAAAGAACTCTTACTGAAAAAATTTTTTAATGATACCAATTTAAATAAATTTTCCCTTCTTGCATAATGATGTTAAAATCAAGGAAACTTATTGTGAGTTATGTTTATGTGTTCTAGAGTAAATTTCCATCTTTCATAATAATTATTGAAACTGTCGAATGTATAAGTGACACCTTTTCCCTAATAGCAGCTAGAATGATATCATTTACATATCTCAAGTAAAACCCCATCTTCAATCCCAGTTTAAAACTGATTTTTCTTCATCTTGCATTACTAATTCCGCAATAATAAGCGATAGTGGTGATTGGAGTGCCAAAACACTGCTTATAACACTGCTTTTATTAACATAAAGTATGTTGAATTTATAATACATTTCATCATCTGCAGAAACTTTGATTTCGAAATTCCTGTGAACGGTTCTATGTATTCCAATCTGTTAGATAGACCCACTAGGGCCAGTACTACCGAGATGTTTGTGAAAAGAGATATTACATCCAGAAAAAATAATATCAGGATTTGCCAATTTTTAACCTGAGTCTTCTTATACTAATATTAATAAAATACATGTGTTATTGTAGCTAATTACATACGGGTACAAAATGTCTCGGGTACCAACTGTTCGAGATGAGTCGAACCCCATAATAGTGGGATTTTAAAGAATTTTATACTGAAAAATCTAGCAATCTGAAAAGCTATTTCTTAAATTATTTTTAATAATTCTTAATAATTTTAATTATTGATATCACACTAATATGGAGGTACCCCATTCGACTCATCTCGAAATTTTTTGTAACCGTATATTTTTAATCATGTATTCACAATTTACATCATAAGATTCTAGATCACAGTTCTAGATAACAGTTTCGATCTGTACATACAATTCTCAGGTTTACAATTGCCAAGTTCTGATGCTATTTCTTCTGTGGAATATCTCTTTTTACAGCTCGGTAGAACTGGTCCTAGTGAGTTTATCTAACAGATTGGAATACATTGAACTGTTCACAGGAATTTTGAAATCAAAGTTTCTGCAGATGGTGAAATTTATTATAAATTCAACGTACTTCATGTTCAATAAAAAATGTTATAAACAATGTTTTGGCACTTCAATAGAATCTCCACTATCGCTTATTATTTTAAAAGATACTTTATAATTGTTCCTGCTTGCCTTTCCGTACATTCTGACAGTTTAGAAAGATTTAGAAAACCGTTTCTAGACAGTCGAATATGAAGAAAATAATTGAATGTGATTCCGGTCAGTTCCTTACCGCTTAAGACTTACTACACTACTTACGACTCAATGTAAAACGGACCTTAATGAGTAACATCTCAACAACATTATGACTGTTTTCTTATTAAGAGACACAAATCGACACAGATTAACACACTCGAGCACAGTTCGTCACAGTTAAATGGAACTAAAGCTTGCGACACACGATTTTTTGTACTGGTTTGCTTATGAGAGTTAATAAGGATGCAGAATTTTAAATCAAGTGACTGTGTCAGTCATTAAGTCTGTGTGCCGCAAACTTAATGTAATACAATGTGTACAAACTTTTAATATCTAACCTTACAAAATTTATTTTTTTTATACATAAAAGGTTCCCGGTGAATAGTAGAGTTTTATAATAAGAGAAGCGCGATCTTGTTCCTACTTCCTGATTGATCGATTGTAGCCGCCATGTTAGACCCGCAAGGTCCACGTAAGGTTGCGTTCAGATTTCCCACCCGGGTAACTATAACACTAGAAGTTGTTATAGTACACGTCACGTATGCTATAGTACTTCTACTATCATAGCGCACCCGGGTGAGGAATTTGAATGCAGCATATGTACATACCTCAGAGATTCCTTCGAATTGCCCTGACTACCTCCGAGATTCCTTCGAATTGCCCGATACTACCTCGGATTTCCAGGCCTTACCCAAGGATTACCCAAGGTCTGTAGATTCGTAACTATATATTAAATTGCGTTTAACATTATATTTAAAAATGATATCGTTATGTTCAAAAATTGCGTTCTTTTGTTGAATTATAATAAATATTTAAATATTTTACAATTTATTACGTTTATTTTATTTTTATTACACTTTCTTTCCTTTTATTTTACCACTTCTTGATGTAATTTCTGATGTAATTTCAATTACATTAATTTTTTAAAGCACTCTTATTTACCCTTAACCTCTTTATATTGATACATTAACAGCTCTGACAAAAACTTAAGTTAAACATCTGGAAGATAGCGGCCATGTTAGGGCCAAATATGAATGCAAAGAATAAATACCTTTCTTCCCCTCATTCATCACAGACTTTGGGTTTGGCGCCTGGTACTACCTCGGGTTCCCTAGGTTTACCAGGAATTTCCTCGAATGCCCTGGGATTGCCTGGTCCTTCCTCGGTATGTATTGTGTTATTTATATACCATTTAAATAAATTCACATTGCTTTATTTTACGGGCCTAAGATGGCGACGATTGGCGAGGTGGAGGTAGAGTTCGCGCTTCTCTTATTATAGGACTCTAGTGAATAGGAGTAGCATCTTTAGTCTCACTGTGAAGTTATAAAACGTATACACAAGATTTATGAACTTGTAAGGTTAGATATTAAACTTCTCAACTAGTTTTTTGTAAGTGTCAACTTATAAAACTTATAAAACTTCTTAAATGTTTTTAAATTTTATAAATGTATGTATAATATATTATACTGCATATAAATATTTTATTAAATTAAAAATGTAATCTAATTATCACATATTTTTTCTCAACATACGAGCACAGATATCTAGTAAAATTCGTATTATTATACGTATTTTGTCGATTTCGCATAAGTTAGATCATTAACGTGATTTAACTTACTAAATCCAGATAAACGCTAATGTCGAATAGATCTTCGATTAGTATATCTCTAACTATATTAAAATGCAAATAATTCAATAAATGTTTTAAGAAATAAATATGATGACATTTATCTGGACATAGCATCACATAAATTTTAAATAACATATTTACATTGCATATAACATTACACTTATGTTGTATAAAAATTGTTAGTTACATTTTACAAAAAAATAATACAGCGAAGGCTAAAAATTTAAAAATAATTTTAAAATTAATTTTAAACGTTATTCAATTTTTAGCCTTCCTTTTCAATCATCAAACAGAATTAAGTCCATGTATATTTCCTACCAATACATGTTTATCATATAGTTTATTATGAGCCTTAATTGTGTTCAATTTTAAAATTATAAAATAAATTAATTTTTAATTTAATTTATAATTTTTTTAATTGTATCCCCCCATCCCTACCCGTATCCCTACCTACCCGATTTTTATCTTTTAGTTTTATTTAATCCTACCTACCCGTATGTAACAGAGGACCGCGTGTATCCGATTAGAAGAGCGTGCGCGAATTTGGTTTAAATAGTTTAAATATTGTAGTTAGGGGGTTTTACGGGGAGTTTTAATTTTATTATTTTACGCGGAATTTAATTTTAGACGGACTTTCCGTCTCTGATTACGTGCAATGGCACGTATGCAAGAAAATCTCATGACCTTACCTTTCCTATTTTTCATATCTTTCATATTTTGATTGGTGTTGTACACCAACCTACCTTATTCGATCCTCTTCGTCTTCTTTCTTCTGGCCAAATTGGTCTTACCTTTCGTTGTTTCTGGCCATAATCTGGCTTCATAAAGCCAGAAATCGGCAAGGAGAAATATTCCTTTTACTGCCGACAATCGTTGGCAATAAGCGTAAAATTTCACGCTTTTGCATGATGCGCGAAACACGAACGCGTCGCGAAGGGGCCATTAATTAAATTAATTAAGTGCCAAAATGACAATTAAAAACCACAACAATAATTCTATTAAAATACAAATTTTATATTTATTTTTAACTTGCTTTTACATATATCCAATAAATATTATAAAATAGAAACAAATTTTGTTTGATAAAATCTCTACATTGACAGTGTGATTTTTTAATCAAAAAAATTCGATCGTAAGTATTATTTAAACTTTATATTTAACTGTATGCAATATAATTTTTATAATATAAATAACAAAATTTAATTTAAAAAATAAATGAAAATTGCCAGACGCGTTGTTCGATGGAATGTAAGGCCCATATATGCGTATTTTCATCGATTCGAACGATTTGTTGCCGAGTTTTATTACAAAAGCATGCAAATATGATTCAAATAAATGACATGAGATCAGAGAGTGATAATAAATTTCCTTTATTATAAGGATCGACTAATTAATTTCCTTCATTATAAAAATTAATATTGTAACAATCGATAAGATATCTCTTTATAATTCGTATTTGTTAAAATTATTTTAATAGAATATATATTATATTTCAAAATCAAATAATTTTAAGTGTAATATTAAATGTTCCATTATTAAAATATATTTTTTTCTTATAATTTTACCGCGATAAACTTTATAACAATATAAAGAGTTTCAAAACTTTTTTTTAAAATCTCATGTCATATTGCATAACTTTATCCAGCATAAAGCCAATTGCTCAATTAAAAATATATGGATAGGTTACAAAAAATTAGGGTAAGATCGATATCTATTTGTTAAAATAAATTTTAGTTATTAATAATTATGATAACGTTTTCTATAAAATAAATTGCTCAATAGGACCAAAATATTTCTAACTTTTTTAAGTCACGCTTGTATTTATATGTAATAAAAATCTATAGATCTATTTTGCATCGATTTATATAATATTTAATCTTGGCTAAATATGTGGGAAAGGAACAGATGGGTATAATTGAAAACACATCCTATCTAATAATTTCATGATTTTTCCCTATCTATTGACATTTTTTTTATTGTACTTATCTTTCTTTATTTTTTCTTCCACTCGAAAAAATAACAAACAAATAATTCGAAAAATTAATCACGAGAATTTTATTTATAAGGGAATTAACTTAATTAACTTAAATAAAAACATATTTAAAAAAATAACTTTTATTTTAACTGTTACTTTACTTTTTGGTATTTCTAAATTTTTATTATAATAATTCTAAATAATTCTAATTTTCAAATTCTTTATTATAATAATAAGTCAAATTGATTTTAGAAAAAAACTTGAAAAATCTCTTACACACTTTGTGCTAATTTAAATTAGCGAAATAAAATGTTTCGCGTTACATATTTTATGTAAAATTTATTTAAAAAACTATTTTAACTACAGAACACGGCAGTTCAATTAAGAATGATGAGCTCTTTGCGAGCTTCGTGTGTGCGAAGTGTGCGAGTATTTCCTCGAGCACAATCGCACGATGTACAATACATAAACCAATCGACAAACCAAGATTAAATATTTGCTCCGTAATTATTTTTAGCCTATCCATTTTAAGGCAACGAATCTACGAGATTTAATATTTTATACTACTAACTTATTATCCAAATATGACATGTATCGAGATTCTTCTGCTTTATTTTTTATTTGTCGTAGATTCGTAACCTCAGTAAAGAAATTTTTGACTCACCGACCGATGCGCAACGGGCGGAGTTCATCAGCCACGTAGCTACGATGATACTGCAACACACAAGCGAAATATTCAAATTATAGAGGCGCTCATAGTGACGATAACGTTTCAAAAGATAATTCATACGCGCGATTAATTCGTCTTTCACAATTAGATTTATAACTAGTGTAATTATCTATTTTTTAAAAAAGATCTTTACAAGGATAAACTTTAATAAAATTTTAGATAATCTTTTCTTTCTCTAATTATTTTTAATTTAACGAGATGAAACATTAATTTTCCAAATAAATGAACAAAAACTATTAATTTTAAATTAAAGGAGGGGGATAATACTCACCCCAAGGTTGCTCCGCCGAGGCCCGATGTCTCTTCCAGACCTCCGCCTCCTCTCAGGACGTCTGGGCCTTGTCTCCTCCCGTTGCACAGGACACTCGCGAAAACGCGAATAAACTATAAGTCGCGCGTGGACTAATTAGCAGTAAAAGTTTTTCGCGCGATATTGTACGACACTCCCGACAAAATCCACGTGAAAATTTTATTAAATTAAATTAATTAGTCCGATTACTGGAACGGCACTCCCGAAACAAACGCGACGAACCGGCTGCGGCTCGTTTATTCAGTTAAATCGGCGACGAGGGTACGTTGGCTTCCCCGTCTTTGGATTTTTATCCAAGCGAAACAAGAATTTTGCTTGAGTAAAAACCTCGGGGTACTGGGCCCTCCCACAAATCTCAATTAGACTAGACTATTTTTTAAGTTATAAGTAAAGTAATATTTTTTCTTTAGATTTGAATTGAAAGCGAAAGAGAAAGAGAGAAATAAATTATCTAATAAAAAATTAATTATCTTATAGAGGCCCTCCACCACCCCCGCCGATTCCAACCGGCGGTCCTCTTTTCTTTGGATAAAAAATTTTTAATATTTTTTATCCTTTAAACTTTAATATTTTTTATCATAAATTTATTTTATATCCAAATACAATTCTATATAATATTGTACAATTATAATCTAGAAATTGTAATTTAGAGAATAGAAAATAATGTTTCATACAATTTAATAGTATAATACAATATATAAATATAAAATCCGATATTTACAATATATATTGTTGCGCCCGCGTCCGGCCGCCTGGTGCGCAGGGAAGTTACGCACCGGAAGATGCTTCCTGTTTCCTGGCGACGCTTGTTTACGCGTTGCCAGGCGCGTTGTTTGGTTTGAACTGTCAAGCCAGGAAGGACTTTTGTAGCGTTTGCTTGGAAATAAACCGTTCTTTTCCGCAATCCCCGAGTTGTTCTTTCTGCGGGCGCGTCGCGAGTGTGTGAGAAAGTGCAGAGAGCCGCGGTGACGCGAGTGAGCGCAACATTTTGGGGGCTCGTCCGAGTTTCGGACGGACAACGAACTTCTACGAGATTGCGAGGGAGATGGCGACAACGCGCTCTCCGATGAAGACTCGCTCCCGAGCTGCGGAGACGGATGCGACGGAGCCGAGCCCTCTCGAGGCCGTCCTCCAAGAGCTACATCGGCTACGCGAGGAGCGCCGTCAGGAGCAGGCGCGGTTTCAGCGTTTCCGGGATGATGTGGAGGCGCACTTCAAGGAGCGCGACGCGGCTTTCTCGCGCCTCGAGGAGCGACTCTCCACGAATCAGCTAAGTCCCCCCAATAATATTTTCTCTGTCGGAAATTCGTGCGAGGCGTCGCGTTTGTCCGGCGCGGGCGAGGGCGCGTGTGCTGAGCGTGCGTCGCGAGGATTGAAATTGAAGCCAGACGTCTATGACGGAACGGCGCCTTTACGTGAATTTCTTTCACAGTTTTCTTTAATCGCGCGTGCGAATTTGTGGTCAGAGGCGGAGAAGGCGGTGGTGTTTGCGTCGTGTTTGCGGGGGAAGGCGCGTTCGCTTCTCGATTCTTGCGTGGACGGAGCTGAGTCTCTTTCTTATACGGAACTGAGGGCGAAGCTTGAGTTGCGTTTCGGGGAGACACAGTCTCTCCAAAATTACTACTCGCAGTTCACTAACCGGAAACAGCGGTACGGAGAAAATTTCGCCTCTCTCGGGTCGGAGTTAGAAAGATTGTCACGGCTCGCATATCCCGAGTAAAACTCCGTCCGCGATAAGATCGCGTGCGCGCAGTTTGTCTCTTCGCTTACGGAGGCGAATATCAAAAGAACTCTCCAGCTTGAAGGCGTCACTTCTCTTAATGTTGCTATTGAGAGAGCCAAAGCAATAAAGTCTATACAGGAGAGCTGTTCGGAACAGGGAAAAAGAAAATCTTGCTCCTTTTGTCGAAGGAAGTGCGGGAGAGGTCTAGGCGAGTTTCGGAGGATCGGAGCCCGGAATTGTTTTGCTTGTTAAATTTTATGCTAAGAAATTACTTTTTTTTTATATATACTGCCTAGTTTTTCTGTTCAAGGAGGCGGAGAAAAGAGACGGAGGCTGTTGGGGCGTAAGGGGGAAGAAGGGAAACCGCTCTCCTGGTCGGAGAGAAAGAGTTCGGCGGGACGAAGACTGCCTCGCCCACGGTTTTTCGCCTGAGGTTTTTCCGTGGGACTTAGGGCGAATGCCGAGGCAGGGACTAGGGGAGTCCTGCGGGACGTTGGTGCCTCGGGAAGTTTATCACCCCCCTTGTCCGAAGAATGGAAGAGGACCCAGAAGAGCGAGGCGACAAGAAGAGGCGCGGAAGAGGGGAAGAAAAGAAGACGGAGCCCGGTAACCCGCAGCAGCAGCTCGGGGTAGGGCAGGAAGCCGTCAGAGGATTGCGGGTCTAGGGACGAGAGGTCCCGAGAAGTCCGCCTCCCCTTTCCGTGAGTCTGAAGGGACGAGAGGTCCCGAGAAGTCCGCCTCCCCTTTCCGTGAGTCTGAAGGGACGAGAGGTCCCGTGAAGTCCGCGCCCTCCCCGCAAGGGCAGAAGACGTGAGGTTTTCCAGGGGGCTGCCCCGCCTGAATGTCGGGACGACATTCTAGGAGGAGGGGGGCAGTGTTGCGCCCGCGTCCGGCCGCCTGGTGCGCAGGGAAGTTACGCACCGGAAGATGCTTCCTGTTTCCTGGCGACGCTTGTTTACGCGTTGCCAGGCGCGTTGTTTGGTTTGAACTGTCAAGCCAGGAAGGACTTTTGTAGCGTTTGCTTGGAAATAAACCGTTCTTTTGGCAATCCCCGAGTTGTTCTTTCTGCGGGCGCGTCGCGAGTGTGTGAGAAAGTGCAGAGAGCCGCGGTGACGCTTGTCTTTCCAACAACATTCTGACAGTTTAGAAAGATACAGAAAAATGTATATAATACAAAAATATAATACAAAGAAATTGCTGTTCAAAATACATAAAAAATAATATTATTAATAATAATATACTCACAAAATTTTAATAACGCGAAAGTATGCGAAAGCGATACATGTGATAACACAAATTTTATTAGATATATCTGTGCTCGTATATTGAGAAAGAATATCTGATGAATTAAATCATATGTTCATTTATCAATTTATGATTACAGAATTTTTTATGTTTTTATCTTACGTGAGCAGATAAAAAAGGTGTAAATTAGTAAATTTAACTATTATGTAATAACGTAAAGATTAAACTCGTTCAACAAATGATCATATACGAAAAGACCTTAAACAAGCAGGAAGTTAATATTTAAGCTAAGTTTTCTTATTCTCTTGTTCAAATAATTAAATATCATAATGGAAACCCATTATCTAATAGCAAATTAATGCATAAGCAAATGTTTTTAATGTTTTTTATTTTTTTTATACATAAAAGGTTCCCGGTGAATAGTAGAGTTTTATAATAAGAGAAGCGCGATCTTGTTCCTACTTCCTGATTGATCGATTGTAGCCGCCATGTTAGACCCGCAAGGTCCACGTAAGGTTGCGTTCAGATTTCCCACCCGGGTAACTATAACACTAGAAGTTGTTATAGTACACGTCACGTATGCTATAGTACTTCTACTATCATAGCGCACCCGGGTGAGGAATTTGAATGCAGCATATGTACATACCTCAGAGATTCCTTCGAATTGCCCTGACTACCTCCGAGATTCCTTCGAATTGCCCGATACTACCTCGGATTTCCAGGCCTTACCCAAGGATTACCCAAGGTCTGTAGATTCGTAACTATATATTAAATTGCGTTTAACATTATATTTAAAAATGATATCGTTATGTTCAAAAATTGCGTTCTTTTGTTGAATTATAATAAATATTTAAATATTTTACAATTTATTACGTTTATTTTATTTTTATTACACTTTCTTTCCTTTTATTTTACCACTTCTTGATGTAATTTCAATTACATTAATTTTTTAAAGCACTCTTATTTACCCTTAACCTCTTTATATTGATACATTAACAGCTCTGACAAAAACTTAAGTTAAACATCTGGAAGATAGCGGCCATGTTAGGGCCAAATATGAATGCAAAGAATAAATACCTTTCTTCCCCCCCGTCATTCATCACAGACTTTGGGTTTGGCGCCTGGTACTACCTCGGGTTCCCTAGGTTTACCTGGAATTTCCTCGAATGCCCTGGGATTGCCTGGTCCTTCCTCGGTATGTATTGTGTTATTTATATACCATTTAAATAAATTCACATTGCTTTATTTTACGGGCCTAAGATGGCGACGATTGGCGAGGTGGAGGTAGAGTTCGCGCTTCTCTTATTATAGGACTCTAGTGAATAGGAGTAGCATCTTTAGTCTCACTGTGAAGTTATAAAACGTATACACAAGATTTATGAACTTGTAAGGTTAGATATTAAACTTCTCAACTAGTTTTTTGTAAGTGTCAACTTATAAAACTTATAAAACTTATAAAACTTCTTAAATGTTTTTAAATTTTATAAATGTATGTATAATATATCATACTGCATATAAATATTTTATTAAATTAAAAATGTAATCTATCACATATTTTTTCTCAACATACGAGCACAGATATCTAGTAAAATTCGTATTATTATACGTATTTTGTCGATTTCGCATAAGTTAGATCATTAACGTGATTTAACTTACTAAATCCAGATAAACGCTAATGTCGAATAGATCTTCGATTAGTATATCTCTAACTATATTAAAATGCAAATAATTCGATAAACGTTTTAAGAAATAAATATGATGACATTTATCTGGACATAGCATCACATAAATTTTAAATAACATATTTACATTGCATATAACATTACATAATATACACTTATGTTGTATAAAAATTGTTAGTTACATTTTACAAAAAAATAATACAGCGAAGGCTAAAAATTTAAAAATAATTTTAAAATTAATTTTAAACGTTATTCAATTTTTAGCCTTCCTTTTCAATCATCAAACAGAATTAAGTCCATGTATATTTCCTACCAATACATGTTTATCATATAGTTTATTATGAGCCTTAATTGTGTTCAATTTTAAAATTATAAAATAAATTAATTTTTAATTTAATTTATAATTTTTTTAATTGTATCCCCCCATCCCTACCCGTATCCCTACCTACCCGATTTTTATCTTTTAGTTTTATTTAATCCTACCTACCCGTATGTAACAGAGGACCGCGTGTATCCGATTAGAAGAGCGTGCGCGAATTTGGTTTAAATAGTTTAAATATTGTAGTTAGGGGGTTTTACGGGGAGTTTTAATTTTATTATTTTACGCGGAATTTAATTTTAGACGGACTTTCCGTCTCTGATTACGTGCAATGGCACGTATGCAAGAAAATCTCATGACCTTACCTTTCCTATTTTTCATATCTTTCATATTTTGATTGGTGTTGTACACCAACCTACCTTATTCGATCCTCTTCGTCTTCTTTCTTCTGGCCAAATTGGTCTTACCTTTCGTTGTTTCTGGCCATAATCTGGCTTCATAAAGCCAGAAATCGGCAAGGAGAAATATTCCTTTTACTGCCGACAATCGTTGGCAATAAGCGTAAAAAATTTCACGCTTTTGCATGATGCGCGAAACACGAACGCGTCGCGAAGGGGCCGTTAATTAAATTAATTAAGTGCCAGTTTTAACTTGCTTTTACATATATCCAATAAATATTATAAAATAGAAACAAATTTTGTTTGATAAAATCTCTACATTGACAGTGTGATTTTTTAATCAAAAAAATTTGATCGTAAGTATTATTTAAACTTTATATTTAACTGTATGCAATATAATTTTTATAATATAAATAACAAAATTTAATTTAAAAAATAAATGAAAATTGCCAGACGCGTTGTTCGATGGAATGTAAGGCCCATATATGCGTATTTTCATCGATTCGAACGATTTGTTGCCGAGTTTTATTACAAAAGCATGCAAATATGATTCAAATAAATGACATGAGATCAGAGAGTGATAATAAATTTCCTTTATTATAAGGATCGACTAATTAATTTCCTTCATTATAAAAATTAATATTGTAACAATCGATAAGATATCTCTTTATAATTCGTATTTGTTAAAATTATTTTAATAGAATATATATTATATTTCAAAATCAAATAATTTTAAGTGTAATATTAAATGTTCCATTATTAAAATATATTTTTTTCTTATAATTTTACCGCGATAAACTTTATAACAATATAAAGAGTTTCAAAACATTTTTTTTAAATCTCATGTCATATTGCATAACTTTATCCAGCATAAAGCCAATTGCTCAATTAAAAATATATGGATAGGTTACAAAAAATTAGGGTAAGATCGATATCTATTTGTTAAAATAAATTTTAGTTATTAATAATTATGATAACGTTTTCTATAAAATAAATTGCTCAATAGGACCAAAATATTTCTAACTTTTTTAAGTCACGCTTGTATTTATATGTAATAAAAATCTATAGATCTATTTTGCATCGATTTATATAATATTTAATCTTGGCTAAATATGTGGGAAAGGAACAGATGGGTATAACTAAAAACACATCCTATCTAATAATTTCATAATTTTTCCCTATCTATTGACATTTTTTTTATTGTACTTATCTTTCTTTATTTTTTCTTCCACTCGAAAAAATAACAAACAAATAATTCGAAAAATTAATCACGAGAATTTTATTTATAAGGGAATTAACTTAATTAACTTAAATAAAAACATATTTAAAAAAATAACTTTTATTTTAACTGTTACTTTACTTTTTGTTTTTTCTCTGTATTTCTAAATTTTTATTATAATAATTCTAAATAATTCTAATTTTCAAATTCTTTATTATAATAATAAGTCAAATTGATTTTAGAAAAAAACTTGAAAAATCTCTTACACACTTTGTGCTAATTTAAATTAGCGAAATAAAATGTTTCGCGTTACATATTTTATGTAAAATTTATTTAAAAAACTATTTTAACTACAGAACACGGCAGTTCATCGATTAAGAATGATGAGCTCTTTGCGAGCTCCGTGTGTGCGAAGTGTGCGAGTATTTCCTCGAGCACAGTCGCACGATGTAGAATCATTGATAAACCAAGATTAAATATTTGCTCCGTAATTATTTTTAGCCCATCCATTTCAAGGCAACGAATCTACGAGATTTGAGATTTTATACTATAACTTATTATTGCAATGTGACATGTACCGATATACTTCTGCTTTATTTTTTATTCTTCGTAGATTCGTAATCTCAGTAAAGAAATTTTTGACTCACCGACCGATGCGCAACGGGCGGAGTTCATCAGCCACGTAGCTACGATGATACTGCAACACACAAGCGAAATATTCAAATTATAGAGGCGCTCATAGTGACGATAACGTTTCAAAAGATAATTCATACGTGCGATTAATACGTCTTTCACAATTAGATTTATAACTAGTTTAATTATCTATTTTTTAAAAAAGATCTTTACAAGGATAAACTTTAATAAAATTTTAGATAATCTTTTCTTTCTCTAATTATTTTTAATTTAACGAGATGAAACATTAATTTTCCAAATAAATGAACAAAAACTGTTAATTTTAAATTAAAGGAGGGGGATAATACTCACCCCAAGGTTGCTCCGCCGAGGCCCGATGTCTCTTCCAGACCTCCGCCTCCTCTCAGGACGTCTGGGCCTTGTCTCCTCCCGTTGCACAGGACACTCGCGAAAACGCGAATAATTCATAAATCGCGCGCAGACTAATTATTAATAAAAGTTTTTCGCGCGATATTATACGACACTCCCGACAAAATCCACGTAAAAAATTTATTTAATTAAATTAAGTAGTCTGATTACTGGAACGGCACTCCCGAAACAAACGCGACGAACCGGCTACGGCTCGTTTATTCAGTTAAATCGGCGACGAGGGTACGTTGGCTTCCCCGTCTTTGAATTTTTATCCAAGCGAAACAAGAATTTTGCTTGAGTAAAAACCTCGGGGTACTGGGCCCTCCCACCGCGCCGAGGTCGTACCCATGGGAGGGAAGTTCTTTACTTTGCTGGTGGTATAAAATCAAATTATCAATATAAATATGAATAAATGAGAGTAGAAAGTAGTCTCTGGTAGAAAATAGAGATATTAAATGCAAGCGTTTCAGACTTTGTTTAAAAAATATTTGGGAAAGGAAAGGAGAGGAAAATAAAATAACACGCATAAATATTTATTAATATTTTTCAATGCATTCTTTCCTTATCAAAGTTTTTTCACTGCACACTTACAATTCAGCACGTAACAAATTAATTGTCATCCGATAACAATGCATTCGTGCATGTATCCGCTTGATCAAGTACCAGTTCGATACCTACACGAATCATTAAACGTAAGAGCGCGTTTAATTGTACGGGAGATATTTGCGTATATTATTCGAAGAGCGATCGATACGTCTTAACGCTACGACACACGGGACGATAATGATCTGTATTATGTCTGCCGGTGACTTTATTCCGCGGTGACCTCGTGTGAACAAAGCACGTATACAAGGATGAAAACAACACCAAGGTTGTGTTGTCAGTTTCGACTGTTTCTCCGAAATAGTTGTCGTAACATTCATGAAAATTTTATATCGCGTGTTTTAAATCAACATTTAATCAAAAATTACTAATTTTATTACTTACTACTAATTTTATTACTTTTTATTAAGCATATTTGTCTTTCATTTTTTTTTCTTTTTAATTCCTATAAGAATATAATATGCTATTCATCTTTCAAAGGTAAATATCGGGAATAAAAGGTTATAAAATTTCACGAAGAAATTTTTTCCCGAGTGCAAAGTTTCATAGAAAGTTACAAACAAAAACTTCTTGAAGTGGCGCGCGTAAAAGTGGCGGGAACGTAATAGCGGGAAAACTCGAAGTCGCGTTGCCATCCGTCTTACAAAGAAAAGGGACTGACGGCGGGTGTCTCGGAACAATCTCGTACGCAACATTTCTTTCACTGCAAAACACAAACATAAAAACCACACGTACGAGAAGATACGAATTAAGATTACTCGATACCCGCGACGTACGAAAGCAATACGTTGTCGCGCCGTCGAACGCGCTTGTGCGCGATTCGGTCGGAATTTTCTACGAGAAGTATGAATCTCAGCGAGTCGCCGATGCTCGAATGCCACAATTGTTAAATCTGAGTATCGAGTTCATTGCGTTACATTATATGTACCGTATATTATTCGAAGAGCGCTTGATACATCTTAACTCTACGATACACGGGACGACAATGATCTGTATTGTGTCTGCCGGTGACTTTAATCTGCGGTGACCTCGTGTGAACAAAGCACGTATACAAGGATAAAAACCAAACACCAAGGTTGTGTTGTCAGTTTTGACTGTTTCTCCGAAATAGTTGTCGTAACATTCATGAAAATTTTATCGCGTGTTTTAAATCGACATTTAATCAAAAATTACTAATTTTATTACTTTATATTAAGCATATTTGTCTATTTCATTTTAATTAAATAATAATTAAATGTGTAGTAACGATCATCGAACCATCTGCGCGAGATCGATCCACTGTTCGTAACGTTCCGCCAGTGGCCCAACATGGCGACGTTTCCCAGCACTGCACAGTACTACGCGAACCAAATCAGCGACGCAACATGAATTTCAGAATCATTCACGCGATGTATCTTTTTTTTTTTTTTTTTTTTGACGAGGGGGAAATCCTTTATGGATACCCGAGGGGTTCGGGGGAACCCCTCGGGTTATGTGGGAGTCTCCCTATTTAACGGGCATACCCACTAAAACCCCCCCGGGTCAAACGAACTAGGCCCTTAGTGAGAGGGGGAGAGGAATCACCCAATGGCATACTTCTCTCCCCCTCTCGGGCTGGCCTGCACGGATGAAGTCCGTGCAGGCCTCTTCCCGTAATTTGGAGGAGGAGCCGCGACCAACGGCTCCTCCCTCACCACGTTGGGGGGGATCGGCGCGACCGAGAGCCCCCGCTCTCGGCCGGCCGGAAAGTTCCCCCCCCAATCCCCCCCCAGATATTAGGAGGGAGGGGAAACTTGTTAAGTGAGGGCATATGCGGGGGAGGACAACATGCACTTGATGAGTGCGTGTCCATCCCTCGCAATCCAGTTCCTCCCCGTTCTTATGTACTCCGAGGAGGCGAGAGCATGCCTTTTAATAAAGGCTCTCGCATCCTCCTCGTGCACTAACCTTAATAGGGGGACCAGGCATTCCGGGAGGATGTACCTGAAGTCCTCAGGATACAAATACCCGTCGGACATCCACAGGTCCCCCAACTCCCTGAACTCATCCTTGAGTGTAAACTCGGCCTCCAAGTCATCTTGGGTATAGTGGGGAACACGGGCCAGCTCGCGAGCCCGCAGCTCCTTCGCTGATACCCACTTGGAGGCCTTGTGCACCTTCATCTCGGACAGCCGAAGGCTGTCCGAGGAGAGAGAGGACGCAACTGCGACCTCCTCCCCATCCGTCGTCGTGGAAGGAGGGGAAGACCCCCCCTCACTACTTAAGGGAGAGGGGAAAGGTGAGGACCAATCCCTCTCCCCATTCCTCTCAGGCTCGGCCTCGAGCTCCGCAACGAGCCCCTCCAACTCCGAGACCTCCCTGAGCGGACCCAGGGAGGTACCGAATTCCCCGGAGGCCGCCCCCAGACTGGTAGAAGAACCAGCCTCAGAGGCGACCTCAGAGGCGACCTCCGTCGGGCCATCGAATTGGGGGAACGTTACCCCAGCTGAGAGCTGGGGACGTTTCCCCAAGGCGTCTTTGGAGGGGGGTGAAGCCCCCACTCCCTTCCCTTGCTTCCTCTTCCCTCCCCCGCGACGGGGAGGGACAGCCACGGGGGCAACGGAAACCTCCACCTGGGGAGGGGAAGAACCCCTCCCCTGTACAACCTCCACCACGGGGTCTCCTTCTCCTGGAGACCCCGTAGGGGTCCCCCCTACAGAGATCACCACCGTGTCGGCGGAAGATCCGCCGTCATCGGTGGCAACCTCCATAGGGGAGGCCGAACCATGGGGTGGGCTCTCCTGTGAGGGAGAGCCCACCACCTCCATTGCCTCAACAGGGGGAGGGGATGAAACCCCCCTCCTCTTCCTCCTATTCTTCCTCTTGCTACCCCTCTTCCGAGGGGGAATCACCGGGCACCCACCCCCACCCACCCGGTGGCGAGCGGGTAGCCCGGCTTCCGCGCAGATGGGGCAATGCACGGCCGGAGCCGTGCATGCCCCAACATGGTGCCCGTCCCCGCCGCACCGGAGGCAAGACTTGCCCCGGTCGACGGCGGACGGGCACCACTTCCTTATGTGCCCCCTCCCCAGGCACTTAAAGCACCTGGGGGGGGCACTTACCTCCGGAGAGGTCTGCGTCCCGACGGAACGGGACGCAGGCCTCCCCCTACCTCTAGCCACCGAGGCGTAGGACCGGGATGAACCCGGCCCCACGCCTCCCGAACTGCTCTGGGGGGCGCACCCCCCAGAGCAGAAACCCCTCGATGACGAAGGCTCCCCCAGATGGAGGAGCCACTCAACCGCCTTCAGGAGTAAAATCCTGAAGGCCTCCTCACCGGCCGCAGTCGCCATATAGTGCGGGGGGCCTGCGCCGCACCCCCCGCACCGCCCGTCGTCCGATGACGACGTGGGGGGAGCCGGGACTCTACCCCCCCCACGCCGACCCCTGGGGCTCCGAAACCCCTGGGGCAGTAAGTTGCATCTACATTTATTCGACATGTCCATAATAATAAAAATGTAATTTTTTAACGTGGTTTTCTTCCACGGGAGGGTTATTTCGGAGCCCTCCACTCCTAGGCCAGTTGGTATAACCCACCTCACGAGTCTGGCCTACCCGGGTTTTTTAACATGGTTTTCCTTCCATGTGTGAGCTCTTAGACCCCCAGGAGAGTTTCCTGGGGGAGCCCCTCCACCACGGCAAGGTGGCTCACAACGGAGGGGCCACGCGATGTATCTGGAATAATCGTGTAAATACGAAAAGAAATATACACGTTGACGAGCAACCGACGCCATCACGGCTTTTCTTTGCTCAATTTAAAGATACGATACGAAAAGTAAAACGATACACGAGACGTTTTTTGACGTTCGGCGTGCACGCGCGGTTAATATCAAATTCGCGAAGCAACAATCTGTATTTCCCTTCGCAATCCATTTCCCGTATTTTCTGCTCCGAGAAACGAAGACAACATTCCGCGGTACCTATGGAATCGAAGAGTTCAATCGTGACGTCGCTTAATTGTGAGAGAGTGATTGAACACACCGTCTCGTTCGGTGGTACGAAAGGTAATGCGACGCATGGGACGTCCGTTGGACTCGACGGCTCAAGCGATGCGCGCGAAGTCACTCTACGCCGAGGCCACAGCGCGACAACACAAACGCCAAGTTACACGCGCGAATCGGACAAAAATACCAAAATTCCAAGGAAAATACAAAGGAAAAGGGAAATACAAGGAAAAGGAAGCGGGGGACAATATTATTACTTATAATAAATAAAATTAAAATATAATATATTAATATATATTTTATGATGAAAGAGTATTTATATGTACACATGTACATCGTGATATAAATATTTTCTTAAAATAAATATAAAATAAATAGAAATAAAATAAAATTTATTATAATCTTTCCCCCTCAATCTTAATTTATATTACTTAATATATAAGGCTGGTGGTCTAAGATATATATATCTTATCTATATATTGTATCTATATATACGATCTATATATTGTATATATATATATATATATATAGAATATACTGTATTATACGATCTATATATTGTATATATATATATAGATATATATCTTATTGTTAGAGAAGTACAAAACTGTATTATCGACATTTCGTGCACATAGCACGGAACGCAACCAGAAATGTGCACATTATGCGTTACCAGTGGGAACATTCGTGGACATTGGCTATATAGTTCAATGTGCACGTTTTAATGTCCACAGAGAGCGTATCGTTTTCAGGGATCACCCAAAACCAGCCCGTGGCGTCTCTCAGTCTTCTCTCTGGTATGGAGGGATTAATACACTATCTTCCTCTGACTGGAATCTTAAATGATATCACAAATGTGTTGAAATTCTTTTATGAGACAACGTTGGATTTATCTTCTGATAATGCATGTATTTCTGTAATAATACCCCTTATATCGCTATTGAATCGTAAATTGCAAAGTCGAAATGACGATGAAAACGAAGAGGTGACAAATATGAAAAAACAATTACATAACTACTTAAACAAAAGATTTGCATATTTAAAAGGTCATCCTTCACTGATTACATCAACTTTACTCGACCCGAGATTTAAATCCAAATATCTCACTTCCGATGAAGTAGATATCGGATAAAAGAAATATTAAATTTTTTTAATGTACAGCAAAGCGAAGTAAACAGGGTGGAAAATAAGCATGTGTCTTCATCAGAACAGTCAGATATTGAGCAAGAAAAAAATAAAAGAATTGTAGGATACTCATGATAATTCCCTTGATCGGATAAATGCAGTAGACGATGAAGGGCTTGAAGGACAAGGATCTACTTCTGCTGTATTAAAACAAAGTATACATTATTATCTGGTAGAGCCAAAGTTACAGAGAAATCCCGACATATATTCATATTGGAATTCCAGTCCATATCCTTGTTTCCAAAAAGTAATTCTAAAGTATCTTTCTGCTCCGCCAACCAGCGTCGCCAGCGAGCAACTGTTTAGCGCCGCTGGTCAGATTTACGCCGATCGCAAAAGTAATTTGTTAGGCGAAAATGCTCAAAAGTTGTTATTTTTAACTTACAACATAAGACTGTTTAATTATAATTATTAGTTAATTAATAAGAACTTTTTAGGTAAAGATTAAATATGTTTTTCTGATATTGTTTTGTTTTTAAATTCTATATTATTTTTTTATCTCAAAAGAGAGTTTATTATTTTTTTATTATTAATAGTAATAGTGGTAATTTAAGTATTTTTTTATGTATGCAATACAGATATAGTAAATCTCTATCTAATTAATATATTAAACATATATCATAATACATATATCATATACATATACATAAGACTTGCTACGTATATGCTATGTATATACATTAGGGTGGTTCTTATTTTATACTACATCGAAAATTAAAAAAAATTTTTTTTGTCTCACCCCTTAAAATGGTTCCATTTTATGAAAAAATAATTCCTATAAAAGTTTATTTCAATCGGATAACGGGAAAGAGTGCCGAAGAGCATCTAAATGTCTTAAAATAAGAATTAAATCCTTATATAATCTTTTGATTGTATAGTTTTTTTTGTAATAAATTTTGTGACTTTTCGGGAAACAATATTATGTGCCATTTTAAATCTATTTACCCATGACTTTGACGCTGTAAATCCTGGTACATTAATTTCCTGCTGCGCTTTGAGGGCCCATCGAACAATATCAATGTCGTGAATTATTATTGCTTTTTCAAGAGCTTCTTTGAATTTATTTAATGTGTATGATGAAATTTCTTTCAACTTCTGCAATCTAGATCCATCTTTGTTTCACTTGCTCTTCCCATCTTCGTAATTGGCGTAGCGATGTAACTTTCCAAAATCGATGTTTCACAGTCCGAAATGATTTTGTCCTATCTGAATCGACAGGTTTCCAAAACTCAACAGCACTTCTTTTGTATTCAATTGGAATATTATCATTTATACATATCATTTCCTTCACATAATACGTTGTTTCTTCGTCTTCATTTCTTTGTCTGTTATTGCTTTTATTTCTGATAGGTCAAAGGAATTTTCAAAATCAAGAGAATCTTCTTCTTCAATCTCAAATTTCTCCTCGTACATTTGTTGCAGCATATTTTCTATTTTCTGTTGCACTTCTTTTTCTTCATTAGTAAAAGGAGTTTGTGGCATATTAAAAGTAGTGGCAGTAAACAGCAACATTATTACGTTTCTTGGATTGAATCGCATTTTGCCTTAAAAAATATGAATAATAAATATATAGATATACACATATATGTTCAACGTACAGATAGTAATTATGTATATTAAAAAATAGTAAAATGTTTTATTATACTTGTTATATTTATAATAATAAATACATACCTATAAAACTACTACAACTACTGCAACGATTAATAGTTCACACAATTTAATTAAGGGTACACGATAAAATGTACGATGTTACGTATTAAACTGATGCTCGCAAAGCGACGACATTTTCTCCAACGATAAAATTATTCGTCTTACAGACTTTTAAACTTGTTTTAAGTTTTATATAAGTGCTCAAGCTATATGTGATGAAAACTTTCGTGATTATATATGGATATGTCCTCCAAGTGTATTCGTCATCTTTTGATTACAGGAAAACGCGTTGCGCGAAGAATCGAGTGCATGGACCGACACAAATAGCGTATGTACGGAGGCGTTTATAATTAATTCTCAAAAATGATATTACGCAACATAACTTTAATATACATAAATGAATTCGTAAAAAAATAATCTTTAATTTGGTAAAAACAAAAATTCAAAATTTTGAAAAAAAAGTTAAAGGGGTAAGGCTTTTTGAAAAATAAAAAAAAATAAAATTTTTTTACGTTATTTTATAGTACTCATCAAGCCATTTAATACCCAGTTTGAATTTCTGTTCTATCTTTTTTAGTTTCGAAGATATTCGCTCCGAAAGAGAAAAACCGATTTTTTTCAAAGGGGTGTTTCACCCCCTAAAAGGCCGTATGGGAACGTATAAAAAAAAACGTGTCCCCTATTTTGATCTAGAGAACAACATATTAGAAGCTCATCAAAATTGGAGGGGGACACTTCCGACACCTTCCTTGTTAGTTTCGGTCGGACACTAGTTAGTAGTGATGTAAGAGTGAAAACTACCAAATATTATATTCAAAAAACATTTTGTATGAGAGTTATGGGGGTAAGATTAAAAATTAAAAAATTTAATTTTCTCGTTAATGGATAAACCAATTTTGATGAAAAAAATATATGTTATGGGATTGAATGGTGTGGTATTTGACAAAAATTTTGAAATTTTTTTTAAAAAAGAAACCGACTAAAAAATTTTTTTTAATTTTTGCGAATTTTTTAAAATAATTTGTTCATGAGATACTAATACCATTTTTTACTAGAAAAATCTTCAATTTATCTTGTAAAACATATTTAATTTTCAAAACGATTGGAAGAGTACTTCATAGTCAAAAAATTAAGTTGAACGGTTTGCCGGTCGCTGCCTACACCTCGCTTTCTTCTCTTATTATTCACAGCCATCTCAAATACTTTAACAATTAACAAGTTTCCACGATAGAGTTTGCTCTAGAAGAAGTATTTCAAAAAAGCTTATTTGGAGTCTGATAAATCTGAATACTTATGTATCGTCTCTTACCCGTTTAATCTTCATTACTATTGTCCTCTATCACAGGGACAAAATTATTTTGCTGAAACATTTCACTAATTGTAAGGATCTCAGCTGGTCTGAATATTTTTGACACGTATCTGGCATGAGATAAATAGTAAATTATTGCAACAACATGAGAACAGCAATCAACAGTTATACCTCCATTTACACATTCGCATGCATACTCCAATCCAGAAATGTCATTGTTGGGTTTATACTTTAAAAAGCATCGGTACATTTTCCGATTTATATGACGTGATGGCACTTGCAATTTTAATATATTTGATTGTTCTTTAACAAACTGCACTTTAATCCGATGATCGTTATCAACTATCTCGGCTAAATATGATACTGCTTGCGATAATTGATAAGTTCTAGTAAAGAGAATTTTCAAGTCTCGAATTGTTATTTCGGGGAAATCTAAAACATCTTTGGATGAGATGCTTTGAAAAATTAATTTCTTACGCAACCAGTCCTTTTCTTCGACTTCAGCAGCTAATGTATTTTCCATAACTTTTTTGCATCTCATTATTTTCACTATTTCTTCGGAAAGCTCTATATCAGACTCTAATCTTTTTCCGAATTGATTACACCGGCACACACAAAAAAAAAGTGGTCTGTACTTTTGACCAAACCCACCTATCTATATGTATTTTGGCTCGCTGAAACCGAATCTGGAGGTCGTTTAGCCCGTCTACCTCTTGGTTTTGAGTAAATCGCAAAAAATAGCGAAAAATCGCATTAGTAAGTGCGACAAAATTAGGAAAAAATTTTTTTGACTTTTAACAAGTAAATTTCTTATGTGGTTTGATGTGCTTAACTCAAATTTGAAGTTTATTGAGCTTTATCATCCATAGTATTGCCGAAAATCGCGAAAAATAGCTCAAATAGTAAAAAAAACGATTAAAATCGCAACAAATCGCGTTTATGAGCGTAAAGCAATTCGGGAAAAAATTTTCTGACCTTAATGAGGTATATTTATTATGTATTTTGATGCCCTGAACCCGTTTTTCAACTTTGTTGAGCTTTGTTACCCACAGGTTTTAGCGAAAATCGCAAAAAACCGCGTTAACGAGCGTAAAAATCGTTGTTTTCTTATGCTTTTTTCTCTTGTAACGAACTCTTTTATCTTCGAATGATCTATGTAGCGGGTTTCTTTTCCTCTTCACTCCGGTCTGAATCGTTTCCCTTTTTAACGTCCAACAGAAATCTGCCATCATATTAATATCCCACCTTCCTTGGTACCGCTGCTCCATTTCACTTATGTCTTGATGGAATCGTTCTCCTTGTTCTTCGCTGTAGTCTCCGAGATTTTGAGGAAAGTAGTCAAGATGCGAGTGTAGGAAGTGCACTTTTAGACTCATCAAGCAACCTAACTTTTTGAAATTCTTCAACAAATCTTCAACCAAATTTCGGTAATCGGCACTTTTTTGATTTCCCAAAAAATTCTGAGAGACACTTTTGAAACTTAGCCATGCTCCTTGTCATTCATTTGCTTAATAAAGTTTTCATCTTGAAAAAGCGTACGAATTTAGGGACCATCGAAAATACCTTCTTTCAATTTTGCATCACTTATAGCGGAAAACTTCAGTCCTAAATACCCAAAACAGTTACCATTTTTATCTAGAGCTTTGACATATTGTTTGATCAGTCCGAGTTTGATATGAAGAGGCGGTAGCAAAATTTTGGAGGGATCAATCAATGGTTCGCGTATGATGTTCTTTGATCCTGGATGAAACTCGGTTCTTATTGGCCAATCTTTCTTAACATAGTGATTTATCCTATCTCTACTATCCCACAAACATAAAAAGCAGGGGTTTTTCGTGAAACCCGATTGTTGACCTAGAATCAGGGTTGCAATTTTTAGATCACCGCAAATCTTCCATTGATGTTCATACGCTTTTTCAAGATGAAAACTTTATTAAGCAAATGAATGACAAGGAGCATGGCTAAGTTTCAAAAGTGTCTCTCAGAATTTTTTGGGAAATCAAAAAAGTGCCGATTACCGAAATTTGGTTGAAGATTTGTTGAAGAATTTCAAAAAGTTAGGTTGCTTGATGAGTCTAAAAGTGCACTTCCTACACTCGCATCTTGACTACTTTCCTCAAAATCTCGGAGACTACAGCGAAGAACAAGGAGAACGATTCCATCAAGACATAAGTGAAATGGAGCAGCGGTACCAAGGAAGGTGGGATATTAATATGATGGCAGATTTCTGTTGGACGTTAAAAAGGGAAACGATTCAGACCGGAGTGAAGAGGAAAAGAAACCCGCTATATAGATCATTCGAAGATAAAAGAGTTCGTTACAAGAGAAAAAAAGCATAAGAAAACAACGATTTTTACGCTTGTTAACGTGGTTTTTTGCGATTTTCGCTAAAACCTGTGGGTAACAGAGCTCAACAAAGTTGAAAAACGGGTTCAGGGCATCAAAATACATAATAAATATACCTCATTAAGGTCAGAAAATTTTTTCCCGAATTGCTTTACGCTCATAAACGCGATTTGTTGCGATTTTAATCGTTTTTTTTACTATTTGAGCTATTTTTCGCGATTTTCGGCAATACTATGGATGATAAAGCTCAATAAACTTCAAATTTGAGTTAAGCACATCAAACCACATAAGAAATTTACTTGTTAAAAGTCAAAAAAATTTTTTCCTAATTTTGTCGCACTTACTAATGCGATTTTTCGCTATTTTTTGCGATTTACTCAAAACCAAGAGGTAGACGGGCTAAACGACCTCCAGATTCGGTTTCAGCGAGCCAAAATACATATAGATAGGTGGGTTTGGTCAAAAGTACAGACCACTTTTTTTTTGTGTGCTGGTGTTATTGAGGAATGATGCAATCCGGAAGTACATTCCAATTTTTGGAAGCATTTTATTGTTCAATTTATGGTTAGGAGTCGGTATTTTTGTTTAATTACTCCGTGAACAGCTTCAACTGCCCAACGAATTTTTGTAACAAAACGGGATTTGTTTGATTCCTTTGTTCAAAGCTGTTTACGTTTTCCTTTCAAAGAAGGCATCAATACCTTAATTTTTTTTAGTTCCAACTCATCTTTCACATCTCGAAAGCCGCGATCGAGAATTAGATTATCATTTTTTTGCAATAACTTACACAAAGCGTTCGAGTCCTGAAAAAGAGTTCTTTAGACATCTGCATCGTTCAAATTCGCGGGATACGGGCCTAACATATCCACTATATATCCGTCAGTAGTACAAATGGTACAAAAGGTTTGCATAGTGGAACTTTTTTCTGGCGTGAATAAGTTTTTCTTTGAAATTCATTGTTTGTACTTTTTTGATGACGTGCATAAGTTCCATCACAGATTAGAAATAAATGTTTATGACTATCAAACAAATTCTTAGCAATCTTAGTTGTGTAGTTCTCTAAGATCAGCTCTGATGGAAGAAGTTATTCCAAAACGACATGGCAACACATCTTTAAATGATTTGAGAACTGCTGTTGAGTATTCCGAAATAAGCTGTTCGTGTTCAAGTTGAAGCATGGAAGCTAATATTTTATTTGAATTGCCTGTGCGAAGTTTTAAGAGAAACACAACGAGTGCTTGGGTGACAGTACGGTTGTGACCGTTTCACATTGAAGTCAGCATACTTCTTAACATTATAATATTCTCCCATGTTAATCCCGTAAAAATAAAAAGCTGTTTCTCGGAGAGATTAAAATCTCCGATCTTGTCATAAAGTGTAGAGTCACATTTAACAGAGAGAGTGCACATCATTAGTCAGTTCTGAAGCACTGAGTTTAGATGAGTTCGAATACACTCTTAAATAGTCAAGATCTTCAGCATAAAATCGATTTTTTATTAAATGGATTCGACAACATCAATTGCCTGCCGGTATGTAAAGCTTCCTTTTAATAAACGATTGTATACGAGCTTCTTCTGGAATCACAATTCTATTTTTAACAGCGGAATAAATACAGCAGTATTTGTGCGTCGAAACTGTTCTTTGAATTTGAACCTCGATTTGTTCATCACTCAACTCCTTCGGTTTAACAATAAGTTGTATACTGATTATCGGATCACTAGATGTTGACTGTTCCTCGTTTTCGGTTTTATTGTCACATTTTTGTTTTTTGTACTGAAAAAGTCTACATTTTCCGTATAAAATATCGCAAACAGCGATTGTTCGTTGAAGATTCTCACTAAAATAAATTGCCTCATCTTCTGATGTAATTTCCTTTCTTTGACTAAGTACTTTCTTTAAAAATCTATTACACCCAGCGCACTTAGGGTTCGTCAATAACGTATTTTTCACCGTATTAAGTACAAAAATAAAAAAATCCACAGATAATCGTCAATTTTACACAAGCATACACAGTTTGAAATGTACAAAGTTTGCGAAATATCGTTCGTGGAAAGGCACTAAACTTTTCGACTGTTCAATATTGATGTGAGAATATTATCGATTCCTTAAATGAAAGAGAATTTAATAAATGTTGAAAACTTCTTTTGTTTAGTCTGCTTCTGATCTTTAATTGTATTTCTCCCACCTTTTTAGTTTGTATTTATTCGTTTTACGAGATATTCTATTTATCTGTATATGTTTGTGTACAACTTCTGCTTACAAGCAGAATTTATTTTGAACTCGAGAAGTGTTTATATATTATTGACAGATCTTCAGCATGCTATGTACATGTATAAGTTTTTGGTCAAAATACGGAAATTACATCTGACAATAGGGCAATTTATTTTCGTGATAGACTTCAACGAACAATCGCTGTTTGCGATATTTTATTTGGAAAATGCCAGCTTTTTCAATACAAAAAATATAAGTATGGTACAAAAATTGACAGCGAAAAAAAGTCAACTTTATTGAAATACATTTTCTATAGCTAAACTATTTCGTAGAAACTTGTTAATTGCTAAAGTATTTGAGATGGCTGTGAATAATAAGAAAGCGAGGTGTAGGCAGTGTCCGGCAATCCATATGGGTTTAACTTCGATAATTTTTTAACTATGAAGTACCCTTCCAATCGTTTTGAAAATTAAATATGTTTTACAAGATAAATTGAAGATTTTTCTAGTAAAAAATGGTAGTAGTGTCTCATAAACAAATTATTTAAAATAATTCGAAAAAATTTAAAAAAATTTTTTAGTCGGTTTCTTTTTAAAAAAAATTTTCAAAATTTTTGTCAAATACCACACCATTCAATCCCATAACATATATTTTTTTCATCAAAATCGGTTTATCCATTAATGAGAAAATTAAATTTTTTAATTTTTAATCTTACCCCCATAACTCTGATACAAAATGTTTTTCGAATATAATATTTGGTAGTTTTCACTCTTACATCACTACTAACTTACGGTAATAATATAAATAAAATTAGTGCGGGGGCAGAGCACACATGCTTATCCTGCTATGTCCTTTTGAACAATTCTTTATCTAATTAAATATAAAATCTATTGAGACCAGTAACTTATATTTGTTTAATGTTATGTAATATCATTTTAAGGTTTACATATTAATAATGTTAATATTTTCAAAACAAGAATATGTTTTTGGTTAGGGTAGACCGAGGCGAATCGGATCACAGGGCGAATCGGATCAAAGTAAGAATTGAGATCGTATTTGTTACATTCATCAATATATCTAACCATTCGGCTCGGTCAACCCCAGATTGTGAATTTTATACTTCAAAACTGCAATATTAAAAATACATAAAACAATATTACGAAACGTATTTGTAAATTTACAGTCTAAATTTTGTATTTTATGTTAGAATTCATTTAAATAAAGTATAGGTAAGTATTAGTACATAAACGTTTCTGTACAAGTCTTTATCTACTTCTGTAATATTTTAATTTAGAATAATACAAATAAAAGAAATATTATTACATTAACGTTTTGTAAATTTACCTTCAGTTTTAAATTTACATATGCGATTTTAATTACTGTACAAGAAAATAAATTTACTTACAAGCAGGAATTTTACTACGAGTAAATAAATTTACACATATAATAGTAGGTCTCAAATTACTTATTCTAATAGTTGTAATTTTACATGAAAATTTTTTACAGTGTTAGTAAGACGACTCAGGATATACGCACCCTTAAGCGTTGTCGTCGACATGCATATCGTTGTCGTGAGTATTACGACTCAGGATGTTACACTCCTAGGTGTTGTCGCGAAGTGGACTCGAAACGAAGTGCGACGACTTAGGTTATACGCGCCCTTAAGCGTTGTCGTCGACACACACAACTCGATTGTGAACCAATTCCGACTCAGTGTTGCACCCCAGGCGTGTCGTGAAGTGCGATTGGAACAATGTCAAACATTCATACACTCGATGTATTCAGTTAGACAAAATAAAAAATATTGTGATACAAACCACAGTGTGGATAAGAAGTTATTCGCGTTGACACGAACAATTACCGAACACAGAAAGAACTTATGTTACAACATGAATTTGACTGGGATAATGTTGAAATTTTAGATAAGGAGTGATTTTTATCCAAACGGAAATGGCTTATATTAATTACGGTAATGGCCTATATTAAATTACAAAAGACTAGTACAATCTACAGACAGGCACTTAATTTTTACATTATAGCTCCATTTATAAAAAATTGTAAACCTTACTCATAACATTTAATTTTATATCATATTTATTCCTGTTTATTTTTAATTTTATTTTTTATTATTTATTTATTTATTTATCTAATATTTATTAATTATTATTTTATTAATTTATTTTTATTTTATTATTTTATTTTTACTTTTACTTTTATATTTTTATCCTTTGACATAATTTGTTGAATTTTCTGTTGTATTAAGAAATCTACAGAATGTATATGAACAAAGATTTATTTAAAATTTAAGATATATTTATGTATATGAACAAAGATTTATTTAAAATTTAAGATATATTTATACTCTTGACACCTTTCTGTTTTTGCAAATATGATTTATGGTTTTTTTAATATTTTATAAACTTATTATACTTTTATTGGTTGTTCTCTCTAATGTCTTTTCGTTTCACTTGAACTTGTCAAGGATAGACATAATTATAATTGTATTTAATTTATAATGTATCTTATATTACCGGATGTGTTAAAATTAAAATTTGATTTGTTCACTTGTTCTTTTTGGTGAGTTAAACTATTCTTCTATTACTTAGAATTATTTCCCATTTTTTTATGAAACGATAATTTTTACAGTTTATGGTCTACCAATTCACGGACATTTGTGTGGCTTGTTGATTGGTTATTCCATAAGTCACTTTGAATTCCCAAAAAACATGTGACTTGAAATTTTCTTCCGTTTGTTAATTTTTTAAAGATGGCTTGAAGAGGAGCCAAAACATTCAAATCTAAACTGATGGAATCTCAATAGTATTCTTCTAATTTTATTAAAATACGCACCTACATCCGTGTTGATTTTTAATTTTTTATACCCAGTTGAGTAGCCAAATAGAGGGTGTTCCAAACTCAAGAGGAGACGCGAGACGGGTCGGGGCGCGGGGGTTTTTGCGGGGGGAATGCCGTAAGAGATGGGCGAGAGGGGAGAGACGGAAGGCGATTTCCCCTCAGCGTCCCCCTGTTTTGTCGTGGTGGGGGGATGCCATGGGTTTTAATCCCCACATTGGGATGGGCGAGGGGGGAGAGACGGAAGGCGATTTCCCCTCAGCGTCCTCCTGTTTCGTCGTGGTGGGGGGATGCCATGGGTTTTAATCCCCACATTGGGTGGGGAGAGTAATGAATTTGAATCCTCACATGGGGTAGTGCAGAGCAATTGGTTTTGAATCCCCACATGGGTCGGAATGTCCCCGCGGGTGTGCGGGGGTTGTAGGTTAGAAACCCCCGTGGTGTGTGGGGGTTGTGGGTTAGAAACCCCCGTGGTGTGTCGTCGTCGTCGACGTCCGGGAGACGCGCGCTCATCGCGTATGTCCGCCGGAAGTCGCGGCGGCGCGTCTTCCACCGCGCGTTATTTTCGTCCAAGATATCACGTTTTTTCGCGTCGAGGGACGCGACCTTTTCTCATCCGGGTAATCGCGATTTTTTAAGAAATGGATTCACGTTTCGACGACGGTGGAGGGTGACGATGGTATAAGAGCATTTTAATTAGATTCGACGCTCGATTCATCAGTTATTCTTCGAATGGACGACAGCGATGCGGATATCCTGTTTTGCGACGAAGAGTTATCATCGAGTTCATTTGCAATAAGCGATACGAATAATCTGTTTTGCGACGAAGAGTTATCATTGTCGAGTTCATTGAGTTTATTCGCGATCGAACGCGATCGAGGACGAAGAGATTCAATTGTCAAAACATGCGCGTTGAAGGAAGACGCTCAATGGAATCTGTCGACTTTTCATTTGAGGCGAGAGATTGGTGTTTGGAGCGTGCGAGAGAAATTGTGGATAGAAACGACGATAGCGTGTAGCTGTAGGGTACGAGAGTATACGGAGTGAGCACCAACGAAGAATCGGCAGATTCGACAACAAGCGGTGAAATTTAGAATTCCAACGGATAACGAAGGTTGGACGTTGTGGTTGTTGCAGCCTAAACCATAAAAAAAATGGATGCGAACGATCTTCTCGAGATCGCGACTAGCGTCGTCGACGCGGACGCTCATCGTGCGTGGGAGCGGCGGTGCGACGAGTGTCTGGAGTCGTTGCGAGAGGAGTGTCGTCGACGAAATAAGGTTGGAACGGTGCATTCTCTGGTGGCTCGAATAGCGCGATTGGAGGGTGTGAGAGTCGAGTTACGGCGCCGCTTCGAGCGCGTGGGCGCTGGATACGGTGATGGAGAAGGACACTCATGGGTGGAGATCGATACTGCGTTTGATAACCGAGTATCGACCGGCGCGGTGATAAACCGAACATCGAACCTCGACATTTTTTCGACGACGCGAGAGGCACGGTGCTCGAGAAGGTGCACGATAATCTCGAAAGACACGTGTGTTTAAAAGTCAATACTATATTTAACGGAGAATTTATCGCGAACGATCAGACCTCTATGAAGAGTATCGTTACGAGGAATCGACAGCTTTTCCGTACCTCAGATTTGCGAGAATGGTACGACAGACACGTGGTCGACGTGACTCTGACGGGTCTGGAGGAGTTTCAGGAACGCGACAGCGGATGGGCGTTGTCACGCATATTGAATATAGTAGTGAATATTAACAAGTGTAATCCCATGCGGGCGGTTGAATTGATATGCCGCGATTTATAAAACTAAAAAGAGCAACGTGGTCAACGTGCGAACGATGGACAACGCGTGTTTCGCGTGGGCAGTGATCGCAGCGATGTATCTCGCCGACAAAAATGCTGAGAGAGTCACTCAGTATCCCGATTACCAGACCGTGTTGAAGCTAGATGGTATCGATTTTCCCATGAATCTGAAACAAATCGGAAGATTCGAACGTCTCAACGATATATCGGTCAACGTCTTCACCCAGAAGGAGCGGAGTGGTAATGCGATCGTTCCTCTGCGACTCACCGACGACAAAAGAGATCTTCACGTTAATCTGTTCTACGTGCCAGACGCGCGACACGGCTCGAGCGAAGGTCACTTCGCGTGGATAAAAAACCTGTCGCGATTGGTTGGGACTCAACTGAGCAAGCATAAACAGAAGAAGTTCTGTGATCGGTAGGAAACGTTTTTTTTTACACACGTACGAGTGAAAAATTGTTATATTTTAAATAATATATTTAAATAATATTGTAGATGTCTGCATTATTTCCACTCGAGAGAGAAGCTCACCGCTCACGTTTCGGACTGCGGGAGGATGAGATGGTGCGCTATCGTTCTTTAAACGGGAGCTGAATACTCGTGGATTTTGAAGTTTTAGCAATCATCAAAGAGAGAGCTACTTGCCCTTCATGGTGGCAATCACAATTGTGGGCAGAGGGGAGAGTGAAACGTTGAGCACTTGCACCCGTGCCGACCAGATACGCTTATCAGCATGCAGGCATTCAGCATTGGATTATTGTATGCGATGCGTACGGCAGATTACATCGCGCCCCCGGCTTACAGATTTCGTCTGGCGAGAACTGTATATCGTGGTTTAATTAACAAATATTGTGCTCTCTCATCGCTTTTGATAAACATTGCGCCAGGATCAGAACCCATGGTGAACTTACTCCCAAAGAGATACACGATTTTCGAATCGCGTGTCTGTTGCAAAAATGTTTCAGATGGAGGAACTACATTTTATGATGCACCATCACGTCCTGGACACGATACCACAGAGGAATTATCTTTTCTTGCTTTTAATTTGAATTATAAAAATGGAATTAGTCGGTGTTTTGTATCTATCGAGAGATTTGAGTAAAACTTTCATCATTCAGAGAGTTTTAATATTTCGAGGGTGGTTAATTGTGCAATTTGACTAAAGAAAAGCCCTTCGTTCACGAAACTATTGAAGAAGGAACGACGCGCGACAGATGGTACCCTGCGAAGTTACGATTCGTATGATTCATATAAGTTTCTTGTGAGTCTCAAAATTGGTATAAATATGTCGATGGGCTCATTTCAGATAACGCGGTCGATTCTCGAGTTCAGTGGCCGAGGGACTGTGATTCTCCTGGAGACGGCTGACCATGACAGCGTTGATAGAATTTGGAGGACAGGTACTCACTGCAAGCATTCCCAGTTCGCTTTGACTGGCAAATGCGTAACGTGGCAAACCCCGAAGCGCGTTGAACGATGTGGCGACGTTTCGGATCTCGCGGTACGGCTTGATCTGTATCGAAGCTGGTGTTTGCTATTATTGGCCCCTGGTGTGTTCGAAAATTTTCCGAACAACAGAAAATTTTGGTCTGCAGTTCCTACTCACCCACATTACCTGGATGCGGTGGGACGCTGAAACTCTTCACCGGCGTTCAAGTTCGAACTTCTGCACGGCATTGACCTGGATTGTTGTTGTGGAACGTGGCGTACGCTGACGGTTTGGTCAAATATTACCTGAGTACGCACCGACCGTATAAATATCTCTCAACGTACGATCGTCATCGGTATCTGATAGCGTGCATAATTCGCGCAAATAATCGCTGCGGTTGGGCTATGGTACGACCGCGTTACCATGTGCTGATTTTCAGTGATTCTCGGCGCCTGAAGTTTTGATGGCAATACCGCTGTCGTTGGGCGGACTCCTCAATTCATTTTTGGTGAATTTAACGTATCCACGAAGAGAGCTCCACAGCCTTCCACGCAGATTTTTCCATTTTGCCCAATTCGCGAGCATTGCCTCCCAGCGGAAACGATACGACAAGCTTCTACAACCGTTGATGCTGACCGGTGCGGTACTTCTGCCTTTTATATCACCAATTTGCAGCAGTGTACTTCGACACGGTTGCATTTGACCGGGTTTCATCGCGATGCCAGTTCGCGCAATCTCAGTGGCTGGAATTGCATCAGAAGTTGAACACAACGTTTTTCCGGACTCAATACGAGCTTAACAATTTGAAAAACATGCTTTGGCTTTTATTCCGGTGACACGGGGAAGAAACAACGGGAGAGCGATTTCACGATCACGTCTGACGTGCGATGATGACACTGAAGGGGAAGATTCATGCCGGAAGAGGCAGAATGATCATGGAGCAAATTTCCCGGTCAGCTTGATTTTTCACCGAAGAACTTTCACTGTATCAGACTTCTGCATAGCTCGAGGTAAAACAATAAACCATTACGTTGGTATGTGCGTCTCAGTGTCATCTCCAGACACGTCTCTATGATTCCAGTACAGATTACGCCCTGCCTCTGTCGAGGACAAAGTACGATGTCTTTGCACGGACCACCGATAGTCTGATATATCTTCTCAGGTGCGACGACGTGTACGGATAAACGATTCCTTAAAGAGATTCGACTTTGAAGCGTTATCACGAGAAGAAGCTGCTTGTGATGCTTGCGCACGATGCCGAAGAAAAGAAACAGAAGTCTGTGGAAGGATGAAGATTGCCCCGTTACGGTTGCGGCCAGGAGTGCGTAGGGACTGAAGGCAAAAATGTATTCCGGCCAAAATTTACAGAGAAAAACTGACTTGAAAGGAATTTCTAAGGCGTCCAGGCGTCGTCGAAACTGATAACAACGAGGTTTCACTTTGTTCGAGGGTATGTGGAGTGCCCGATCGTGCCCGCCAGTCGTGGGCATTCAAAATTGCACAATTGTCACACCTTTGGTTTCCAAGGAGAGAAAAGCATACTCAGTACGACGATAAGCCATCGTCCACGCAAGTCTCACAACTTACACTTTACAGGGACATTACAGGAGTACCACTAATGATAATAAAAAGTTGCATATGTATACTTTTTATTGTTTACATTCGATGAATAAAAATGATTTTTATAAAACAACTGTTTTCTTTATCCACGAATTGTGCGAATTATCCATTCCTAGCCACTTCACATATATCTCGTTGCCTTTTTTTTCGCAGCACCTTTTCCACCAGATAAACATCGGGATCGGAGACACGCAGCAACTCGTGTTCGTAGAACCCGCCGGCTATCGAATCCCCACGCGAATCGTTCAGCAGATAAGTCACAGGATTGGTTCGTTGCACCTTGGCAACGCGGAAGATCTCGGTTGTCCAGTTGGGGGTGTAGCCCTTCTCGAACACCGTTTTAAATTTGCTCACGCGCACCGGATCGCTGATTTTAAATTTCGCTGGAGCGGCGATTTTCGCGCGACTATACACCGTCGACAGGAGTCTCTCGGCAACGGTCTGCGTCATGTCCGCCGGGCGCATTCCGATCGTTCTATGTCTGCGATGATTGTACGTCGCCAGCAGATTCGGCAGCGCGTCGATCCACGCGTACTGATTAAGCGTCGAGAGAAGCCAGTTTACGCCTGGATTCCAACGGTGGTGCGGTGGATGATCTCACCGAGCCTTTTCATGCCGAAGGCGTCGGTGGTGATTCACCGGCCGTTTCATCCGCGGATGCCGTTGGTGTAAAGTTACTGCTATGCGTTGTGATTCCCTCCGGACTGGCGCTTTCGCGAAAAGATTCTGGAAAGGACTGCGGCCGCTATATTGCTCTATGCCGGGCAGGTAGCGCCATACGCCAGCACTCGCGTGTCGATGACAATCAAGATAGTGCCGGTGGCGCGCTTCGCGCGTGGGGACGCATCACCCGACGACGTCGACCTGCCACGAATCGTCGTAGCCGCGCACCACCACGTCGTCGCGGAAGAGTTTCTACACCAGGGGCGTTGCAGCTCCCTCCACAATTTATGTAACGCTCATCTACGAAAACAATTATTCAGAAGGTTTTGTCGGATTACCAAAGTCTATGATCGCGTTCTTGGTATCGTGAATATCCCCACTTTAACCGATGATAAAAATTTTTAATAAAGCCTGCCATACTACTACACCGTTACAGCGTCTTGTCGTTGCGTCATTCTTTGCACTGTGGCTTTTCCTATCTTTATCGTGATTATCGGTAATCGATTTATTTTCTGACATTCTTTCGACAGCATTCATTTTGACCTCTTCTCTTTCTGCGCTCTCAGTGATTTTTGCTTCTCCTTGCCTCATTCAGTTCTCTACAGCGCTTCGATGAGTGCTCACTTTTCTCGATCTCTTCGGTGATAATTATACATCCTCAATTTCTTTTCCGACACACAGAGAATCTTTCATTTGCGCATTTAACCCCCTCAGAGTTTCTTATTCAACTGTCGATTCTGGCGATCTAAAATTTCAGCCAGCCTGTATTTGCACGTTTGTCAAATCATCAGTTTTGTTGTCGAGCATTACTTTTCAGATTTTACCCAACGTTTTATCCTCACACACTTTTCTATTTATCTCTTTGACAGTTCGTTCACTAAGTCATTCCTTGCTTTTTACTAAGTTTGTTGCCAGAACTCACCATACTTCCAGTCTTGCTTGGCGTTTCAGGATCGGAATCATCTGTAATTCTTCTTCCTTTACATCGGACATGTCGGGGGTGGCCGCGCGCATCTTGCATCCTCTGCGTCGAATTTCCATCTGGCAACAGACACAACATGATTTTGTCGCGCGTAATTTCGCATGAAATCGACGGCGATCGCGATCTTTCCGCGCGACGTCATTGGCTCGTTTCGGTGGCATTTCAGATTTATTCTGGTTGCGAGCATTCAACTGTCCGCGCCGGTGCCTGCAAACGTATTAAACGCAGCGGTTCAATTTACAATCAATTCGGTCATCGAGAAGGCTCTCAGGTATCGACGGATCTCGTTGTCTGTTGGTATAGCTCAATTGAAAGATGATGGTGAACGATCCATAATTCATTGAGAGATTCATGGGGCATTGCGCAATGAACGTAATCACTTTGTTGCATCGGTTGCACTCTCCTCGCGGCAGTTAGCTTGATTTGTTGCGCGCCGCGCCATTACTTACGGGCAGCAATGATCTCGACTTTGTGCCATCCTTTATTTATGATCGGCGCCTGCTCGCGCTGCGGCTCCATTCAACGGGCGTTCATTCATGCTGACTTCTTTTGTGCTTTTTGCAAATCGATGATAAATTGCGGGCGTGTCATCAGGAATTCTTTTAAAGAACCAATTCGCATATAAACCAGGCATATCTACGTATCTCGTTCTTTTTATTATCTTAGCGCGTCATTGTTGTTTCCGTCGACGTTTATCCTGGCTTGGTTCCTCTTCGTCGAGATACACCCACGCTGTTTGATCTCGGTCTCCCGATCTCACCGAGAGAAAGTCCCCCGCGTATCTTGCCCCAACGATTTAATTTATTGTCCGTGCGGCGCTACGCGCGACCTGCGGCGTTCACCCGGAATCTATTCTGACGGACGCTCAGGCGACGGCGAATCGCTCGTCTCGGTTTCGAAAGCGAAAGAAGAGAAACTTCTTCCCCTGTTCCTATCTCTTGCTGGTTCCCGGAAGCAGCGTACGCCTTGCCGATCTATCGGCGTCGAGCCAGTCGCTTCCCCGCCTCAGGTCTATCGGCAAAATTCAATTTGATGCTGGCTGATTTCCAGTAGTATTAATCACCGTTTACATTTCAGCTTAAGGTTGGACGTGCTTGTCAATCGTCGTCATCGTCGTTATTACTCACCACGTTTCCTCTTGGCGAGGACCTCGTCGGGTATCGGACAGGTTTTGCTCCTCTGCGTTCGGCGTGCTCGGCGATTTCGTTTCATAACTGACAGGTTTGAAGTTTCCTCCCAATGAATGGTATCTCCGCACTTTTATCTTCAGCGGTGATGTTTCTTCGAATCGACGCGTCCTTGATCTCTCTCGTGGTCTTTTCGTTCGGCGGTGCTCATTGTTCAAAGCGAGACATTGACTATCGTTGGTGATGAAATCATTAAATCACTCATCTACGCCACCGTTCATAACCTGCCTCCTTGTCCTCCTGTGGCCGTACTTTCACCAATAACACATTCCCGACACAACGCACTTTCGACTTCTCATTTTGACATGTCGGAATTCTTTTTGTGATCGTTTGGCCTTACGTATACTGAAGCCAAACGATCCACAATAAAACGAGTTAGCGCGTTATCGCGTATCAAATGTTTGTTATTATTTTGGCGCATCTGGCCTGGTGAAGAAACCAATCGGCATTCGCGTGTAAAGGCCCGCGGAAGAAATTTACTCGGTCATTGTTGTCGCGAGGCTGCATGCGTGACACGTTATCTCGAATCAAGGGAAGCGCCTCGTTGGGCGGCACGACGTCGCAGTTGTGGAAAATCGTATTACCCGGTCTGTTCATCCCAGATCGAGCCATTCCACTCCAGATATCGATGCTGTTTTGGCAATTTTCCGATGCACGTGCGTTTCAGAAACGCCGCCAGCTACGGACTTTCTAAGAACTATCGAACCCATTCATTCTACACACCGCGTTCGAACAGACCTGACGTCTAACGGCATCGCGTTTAGCAGCAGAGGACCGATGTCACCCGCATTACCTCGGGCGTCCATACCTAACGTCAGTCGCGGTTTTGCAGTCGAGAGATAGACCCTACCTCCCTGCTCGGTCAGTGTTTGTCTCACACAGGCTCTGCATCTCTCCAGTCTCTCGCGCTTGCGCGCGATCATTCAATTGCGCCATGAACTTTACGTTCGAACAGTTACGATGTGCTGCTTTTACTGACGGCAAATGTTCTCGATCAACATCGAAACGGGTGGTTGTTCAAAGATCAATTCTTCTGCGCCATTTCAATTTATCTCATCGACAGTTGCGGGATTAATTACAGGTATCTAGGTTGAAAATTCCAGGTTGCTCTTTGCGTGACTTTGAACCTACAAATTTACCGGGGCAGATGCGGTGGTCCTGTTATCGTCAAGAAAATTACATTTTGCTAAGCTTCAGCACCAATTGGCGCTGGACTGACGAAGACAACTTGCAGATTAATGCGCTGCTTCGAACCTTCACTGTATTACCACCTGATTATCAATTCTGCGGTACTCGTCTCCTTGAGGCCGACTTAGCGCGACCAGCGTAGAAGTGCATCAATCCATTGGACGGCTTGTCCTGGAAACACCTGAAACATCCAGCACTTACTCACTGCAAGCTCAATCAGTCGACACATTGCTGATCGGGCGCTCGCCGATGGGCGCGCAGTCAGAATAACGGCAAAGCTGAAACTCGCCCTCGGCAGAGAGAGCCACGAAACCACTCATAATGAACGTGATAAGCAAAAACAAGCTCGGAATGGGTCTTCGAAGGAAATGAGGGAAAAGAACGCGACGGCTAAGCAGGGGTTTGTTGCCTCTTTACACCAATACCAGGGTATATGGATCCTGTTGGTGGAACAGCTGTTGTGGCGAAAAGCTGAAGGTGACAAAGGATCACTCGTCGTCATCAGAAGGAACTGCAAAACAATAAAACTGGAGGAGGATGCTGGATTATCGCTTGCGCCCTATAAAAACGGTGTGGCGGTACAGGTTGAACGAGTAAAATAAAAACTGGCGGAGAGGAGTACTACGCGACGCTTGATCTCTGAGAAGTCCGGGCTCAAAACGAATCCGGACCAGATAGAGCGCGTCGTCGGACGCTTCCGTTTTCAGGGGAGGTGGTGTTTCATGCACATTCCGCACCTGCGGCGAGCATTTGCACGGAGTGCCGTATTAATCTCGGCAGCGAGGTGAGCTCAGGTACACTTGCTAGCCCCACAAAGAAAGGCTTTAACGCCATTGTTACTATCTGGTTTTGAAATTTGCAACCTCAGAAGAGGGGAATTCGCGCCTCTCGCTGGCCCCGAGTCGTGGTGTATGTCGTCATCAGGCTGGTGGTTTGTCAGACCACGCAGTGGCTCACTTTCGAACTCGATTGGTGTTTTCAGTACCTCACTTAACTTTCTGCACGAAAAACGGCCTCGATCTGATAGGCGGCTTAACAAATTATATTATAACACTCATTGGCTGAACAACAGGCGTTCCTCTTCGGTAGTGTTTTCCCTTCTCGATCAGACCATTGTTTGAACTTGGTCTCTACAATAACTGAAACTTACAACAATACGATTCCAGAACGTTCGATGAACAAACAATAGTTCACTTTGACGTGGCGGCGGACGGTCGGGTGTGGCTTCCCGAAGGAATCTATTTGAAACCTGCGCTTGGATGGATGTCGAGCAGCCGGTAAGTACCGGCGTTTCCATCGTTTGAAGTCCAAAGTCTACTTGAACGTCGAGGGTTACCGGGACGGAAGGCCGGATGCCACGTTTGATAGAGACGTGATGGTGAGAGAAGACGAGCGATCCCAGAGAGCAGATTCTTCTTCAGCACTTTTAACAGAACACCTGCCTGAACGAATAAGGTGGGTACAAAACAAAATTTTACCGTGGTAACCATGGTTCTCTGTTGGGTTTTCAGCGAATGCGCATGTGCATTGAACTCCAAACCAATGGCGCACGTGAAACAAACGGCCCACGAAGCTGGCGTGAACATCCGCTGCATTGGACCGCGCCTTACCCTTGGGGCCACAACTGGCGACAAAATCATTACACACATACACCGGGGTTTCTCACCATGGTGGCCTTCCTGGGTCTCAATTATGGAAACGCTGCCGAATGTTTGGTTATCTTTGAAGCATTACAGTCTCTTTTTGCACATGGTGAATCAAATGGGACAGGTGAGTCGACTTTGCGAAGAGGAGATAACAATTCGACTGCACACGACGCAGAGAAATGAAATGCGTGGGCCCTTTTCCTCCATTTCTGGTTAAACTCGCAGAGTGAAAACATCATCAGATAGGCATCACAATCGAAAGAGGAGCAAAACCAGGTGTCTAAAGAAGGCCCCAGGCACCATGAAGAGACGTGACGTTTCTGATCTTGGTTCATCGTGGGGAATATGATGGTCTTGGTTGTCTCTGAACAGATTTGATAGTCTTTCAACAGAACAGGTATGAGTCGAAACTCCTCCACACGGCGCTTCGTCCATCAACCTGGCATTTTGGATTATGTTTGTGTGAAGATGCAGTTTATACAGCAGCAGGATCTTACCACACACGCCACCGTGCAGAGTTCTCTGTGGAGGAAGATTCTCCAAACAGTGATGCGCACGCGACATCCTCACCGTCAGTGGGGGACTCCGCAGTAATTACTCTTGTTCAACCAATTCTGGTGAGATTCAATTTGCGTTTCTCAGACAGTTGGAGATTGATAAAACAGGCATTGGAATAACCAGCAAAACTATGTATTGTATGTGAGAGAGGAAAGGCATGATACCCACTGGCAACGCTGGACGGGACCCAGGTCGATTCTCCACAGGTGTTTTTCTGTTTTGCGACCTCATGAAGACAGTTTTGGTTTTGAAACGAATCTCAGCTATTATTGCCCAGAATATTACAAATGCATACACTGTGACAACAACCATGCTGGCGCAGGAACAAACCTTCAGAGGGACTAAAGGTTGTCTACCAAAGTGCAATGGCAGAATACCACATACAGACAGGACAGTCTTCAACAAACTGCTCCACTTCTACACAGGCTGTTAGGCAGGTGGCAGTTCCCAGGCGCCAGTTTCACTTTCAATGGAGGTCTGCAATTTCTCTGCTGCAGGCACATTCAGCATTTCATTGGGCTATTGAAAAGCGGCGTACAATTGGAGCTCAGGAATTTACATGTCTTTGCATTTACAATTTGGAAAGTAATTCTGAAAACGACGCATGTCATTCAGCAAAGACACCGACTTGACAACGGCAAACTCCATTGATTTGAAGTTTATCTTGACGACATGGTCAATGTCTTGAGCACCAATGTTCTTCTTCTCTACTCATTTTTGTACGGCGAGGTGAGCGTACCCTACGGATGATAAGACAAAGCGGCAACATCTAACAAACGCAACAATTTGTATCGGCTCTCTCATGGTAATCGGTCTATCTCAATCAGAACGAGAGAGTGAAGGCACTTCCCACAATGTGTGGACCATTAACATAAGAATTCGGGCTGAAAGCTCTTACAGCTATGCCTGTCTCATCGGTTTCCCGACTTAACGAATGAGCCAATTTGATGTTATGGTAAACAATTTGAAAATTGGTGGCAACAATAAATATAACATCTCCTGGAAATGGTTGCAGCGTCATTTTGTTTATCTTGAACCTGCGAAATTTCAACAAAAGTGGTTGCCAGACGCAGTGAATTAGCTGCACAAACTTTGAACAACAATTGATTGTGTAATAATAATGTCACAAAAGGCCTGCCAAGGAGTACTGACTCGATCCAAGGGACACCATCAGTTCTTGCGTCGTTAATTACGAAGGGAGGTTCTGTTTAAAAAGTAATTAAAAATTGAATCAGCCATATATTTTGTACCAAAGCCATTTGGTTCTTCAACAGCTGAAAATCAAAGAACATTGCTTGGTTGACTGCGAATGTATACAAATTTTGATTATAGGGAGAGGCAGGAGATGTGATTTACAGAACGTCGTCCCGGCACGCATCGTTTTTGAGGACGCGAGGGGCGACACGCCACAGAGATCTGCGTGAAGGACTTTCAAGAAGGAAAACGGTTTGGCGGAGATCTTGGCAATCAATGCTGCATTGAATTTCAGATACATGTAGGACGGTGACTACGAGACTATGGTGATTGGGACCTTCAACCTGCAATTTCGATGCGGACATTCTGAAAATTTTACGCCATGGAAATGTTTGTAAACTTTGTGGTGGATACGAGCATGGTGCTTTGACGAACTGGGTTTATTACATTAATGGTATAATCTTTAATTAATATAATTGTCTTATCATGTTTTTGGTACGGAGAGGAGGCAATAAAAAGGTTTTTGAAAATACAAATAAGCTTGCTTTTCAAATATCCTTCAACTTGCTTTCTTTTTACAAAATTATCTATTTGTTCTACTTTATTATTAAAGCTCTGAATATACCATACAAAGAAACCCACAGATTACAGATACTTAGCCTACAAAATCTTTTGGGACTATGTCCTATTGTGTGTCTTAGAAATTGGTACAATCTCAGTGGCTGGTGCCACAGCCTCAGACAATACACAGCACTGCAAATGCAATCACAAACTGCATAATATAAACTCTTAATGTATTCGTTCCATATGTAGCTAATTACAAGCATACCTTGAAACTGCATCCATTCCTCACTACTCCTCCTCAGCGTTCTCGCGACCTACACTGGTACAGTTGAGTGTTATTTTTACATCCTTTGAGAGTCTCAGTCCTCAATTTGTGAAAAGGATCACACACGAAAACTTTTCCATCTACAATTTGTCCTGCTCAAGTTTTGAGAACTACCGCATCCGGCGGTTGTTGCGCCCACAACTTCCTTGCACCAGTCAGTTTCTGCAAATAAAGAAAATTCTTAAAATACAAATGTTATTATGTATATTAATGTTGTCTAATATAATTGCGCTTTATATTTCCACTCGTTGAGGGAAAAATTACGGTGAGAAAAAAAATATGTCAATTTTAATCCTTCATCATGCATCCGTTGAACACTTATCTGCGAAAAACATCCGCGTATGTCCATCATCATCATCATCCTTCTCATTGCTCAAAATCTTTCCAATACACAGCTGTGAAAACACGTGTTTCGGCAATCGATAAAAAAGATCGCGTTGAGGGAAGAGTTTCGTCACTCGAGTTCGAGCCGCGACGCTTATCGCTTCCGCTCAAAAAATGTCATTCGCGCGCGTATTCGTCGGGGTCACGATCTGGGTCATCTGGGTTATCACGGTCAGAAGTGAAATCGTGAACGATGAAAATACCGAAATGGTGATACGTTATCTGCAAACATACGGCTACCTGAACGATGCAAACGTTCTCATCCATGATGAATCAGCGAGCGTTTCATCACGCTCTCGCCTTATTTCAAGAATACTACAAAATACCTGGAAATGGAACATTAACCGTCGAAACTCTGAAACGAATGCGAAAACCACGGTGCGGTTTGCGAGATTTATCGAGACTCGGAACAGGTACAAATGTAATGAAGTGGTCGAAGAAACGTCTCACGTGGAATTTTCATTTAGCTACTAAAACAGCGTTAGACACGGCTCGAGCCGCCTTCGCTCTATGGCAGGCTAATTCATCGTTGTCATTCGAGCGCGATCCGATGAATCCAAATATTTTGATATCGTGGCAGAGCAGTTGTCACATGAACATCGATCCTTGAAACGGTGAATCGTGCGTCTCAGCGTTGGACGGTCCGGGCGGCGTGCTTGCTCACGCGGCCCTTCCCACGGGACGCGCGGATTTCACGTCGGAGGTACACGTCGATCAAACGGAACCCTGGCATATTCGTGTAGATAAAAATCCGCAAGACAAATTTTATCTTCTTCAAACGTTGACGCACGAAATCGGGCATTCCCTAGGATTATCTCACAGTCAACGCGAAAATTCTGTGATGTATGCATACGCGCTGGACGAAGCTTATCCAGTTGCGCTCAGTCGTGAGGACGTTTTCAACATTCAAAATCTCTATGGTGCTAAACAGCAGGATGATCCACCGATCCCTACAACAACAACAACAACAACACTCACGCCGAAAACGACACCGAGAAACACTCCTACGGATCTGTGCGCTCTGCGACGCGTCGACGCGATATTGTTGTTGGATTCGCAAATGTACATCGCGCACGAAAAATACATGTGGTCGGTCGATTTGAACGGAAAAACTTACGGTGAGCCGATATTGCTGTCGACATACATGAAGTTCCTTCCCTCGAACTTCACGCGCATTTCGGCTGCATATCAGACTCCCGCGAGTCAGCTTGTACTATTCGTAGATAATTTGATATACGTGATCGATTACCCAGATTTTTCATTGAGAACAACCTGGTCGAGAACGCTCAACGACTTCGGACTTCCACGGGCGCGAAAATAAACACTGCTGTAAACACTAATACGGGACGATCCTACGTACTGTACAACGACTACGCCGTGGGTGAAATAGACGACTGCATCATGAGAGTCGTTAAACATTTCCCCATTCAAACAATTTTTCCGGGGATACCACCCAGCGTTACGTCAGCTTTCCGATACATCGATGGAAATCTATATTTCATCTCCGAACGACAGTTCTATGTATTCAAGGAATTCACGCGAACCGTGATGTCAGCCGGCGAATTCGATCTGCAGATCGTCGGCGTCACTTGTCCGCGAGACGGACTGTTGCAGCAATTGCGAGACCTGTTGGATCGAGTCGTTCGAATCAAGAGCGTATTCACTAACGACAACGATGAGAAACGCGACGCGTAGATAACATTCTACCATAAAGTGGAAAATTAATACATATTAAAAATAATTATAACGTTTAAAAACTGACATTCAACCGCTCGAACAACTAGTCTCGCGCGATCCGTCGACCGCGACGTAAGAAAAAGAGTGAGAGAAAGAGAGACGCGATGTATTCGGCACTCGTCGAGCAACGATCTACCGCAAACGATGGAGAAGCGAGAAAGAGAGACGCGTCGAACGATGAATCGGATGACAGGAAAAAGATACGTGAGTCCTCACACATTATTAAACTCCTTACTTATTAAACGTTTTTTTAATTTTTTTTTATTTCTTTCAGGTGTCATCGATACTGACATGATGTATCATCGAACTCGAATTCTAACGAGAAGATACACGTTGACTAAAACAGGTTACAAATTTTTGGACATCGGTATCGTCGTCAATTCACCCTCCTACGTGAACATCGTTCTGGGAGACTGCCACGGCAAGGAGATCTCGTTCTCTCCCGAGACGTGGCGAAAACTCATCGAGCGGAAAAACATCATACTGTCGAATCTACAGTCCGTCAGCAACGACGCGACGCCGATCAACGTTGGAAATGTAACGCTACGATTTGAAAAGATCAATAATCTTTCGGTATTGCGTCTGGAAACATCCACGACTCGTTTGGTCTTATCGCTCTCCACCGTTCGCGTTCTATTCGACCACGATTACTGTGTCGAGCGCATCGTAGCCTCTTTGAACGCTGCAACGAAAAACGTCGACGCGACGTTCTCGCGCTTCCTCGAGATCGCGAACAGTGCGACGAATTCCGAGAACGTTCCGCGAGCGATACGGGACAGTGAGAATTTCAACCGCGACAACATCGTCGATTGCGAACTAGCGGTTCTCTGTTTTAAAATCTAAAGCGTTATATCAATGTTAAATAAAAAAAACTAATCCCCGTATACCATTCTTTTTCATTAAATACTCCTTCCTCCAGCTCAACGATATTCAATATAATCAATATAATTTTTCGTTATAATCAATACTAATATATTTTTTAAGATATAATTAATTATAATTAAAATACATTTTTAAATGATTATAAACATAATTAAAATATAATATATTCTTTTATGTTACATAACACATCGTCCGATGATCCTCTCTTGTTCTTGCTAAACAAACTCGAGACTGTTGTCGTCGTCGCTCGGTTTTCTCTTGGCACTGCGACGTCAACGCGAAACGCTATCGTCCGCGACATTCATCGTCTCCCTCACGACTCCAGGAATTTTCGCCAATCGCCGCGCCACAATCTCGAACAACTGATTCAACAGCTGCGTGCTATCCGTCTTCGCCGAGGAACTCAAAAACTGCGTTCGCAGTTTCGCGTATTTCCACCAATGACGCTTCTCCTTGTTCATTACATCAACTGTGTCGTACACATACACGCGTATTATTTGACTACCAATCTCACCTGGCGTCTTCACGGTGAGCAAACGACCGTTCTCCAGCTTCGTCATATTCTGAACGATCATCTCCGGATCTTGCTCCGGAGTTAAATCGAACAACACATCGAGTCCTTCCAACACATCCTCACACGCAACGCGATCGGTCGTACCAATCGCACACCCTTTGTATTCGTTGACCCATTCGTTGAAGGTCTCCTGAGTCATCAGACCATTCACGAGACTCGCCTGCAACTCCTTCGACACGTTGAATCGAACGAAAGAGAGCAATTCGCGTTTCGAGAACGCTTCTACCGAACTCTTCTCCATCCATGCTCTATGCGTATCCACCAACACGCGTTTCATTTTTCGCCCCTCGCGAACGCGACGGCCATTCGGATCCGCGTTTTCGTGCGTCTTCAGATACGTCGAAACAGTACCGAGCAACAATCTGATATTGCGCGCCGCCGGCGAGGAGAGGTCCCATAACTCCAGCATCAGATCCAACAAAGAGAGAAACGATGGCTCCGCTTCGTTCCCCGCGAGCTGCAATATCTCGTTCCCCGAGAGCGACGCTGACTCGTTCTTGTCCATGATTTCTTCTTCTTCACCGCGAACGATCTCGTTCTCGCGTCGACCCACTGTTTCCTCGATCGCTAATGATTTCAAATGTGTAAAACGTTAACGCTTTTATCACTATCCCTTCCTCGCACATATGGAATCTAACAAAGCAAAAATCGCTTCGAAAGACCCTCTCTCCTCGCTCGACGCGACTTCCTGGACAAGAAAACGCAACGAACGCGATTTCAACACACTCTCAAACTTCACGCTTGTCTTAATAAGGTTGAACTTTAAACACTTTTTGATAATTTACTTTAAAAGATGCTCTGCGGTCAAATATTTCAATACAACCGAGAAACGTCTCCAAACAATCTCTACAATCGCGCGCGAATCTAGCACGCATTATTTTTTGGTCGCAATCGTTGTACATCTCTTCGTATTCGAGAGATAATCCGAATAATGGTCCACTAATGATATGTTGATCAGACGTCATTTCCTCGTACTCCTCATCATCAAAATCGTTCGGTTCCATTTCCACGGATTCGAAACATGATCGACAAATTCTCATAGACGGTTTGGACGGTAAAAAGTAGCACGTTTGAGACTCCAACGGTTTGATGCAGAAACTTTTTAAAAAATTTTTGTATACCTGATGGTCCTCAGGCCTCACTCCATCGATCGGACCGTAAAACTGATTTTTCTCTTCCTCGGATCTTTCATCGAATAACCTCATTTTTCTATGATTGATCTAACGTCGAAACGAAAAATTACCGACGATCGAAGCAACGATGGAAACGCTCTTATACCGTCGTCGCCCTCCGCCACCCCACCGTCGTCGAAACGCGAATCCGTTTCGAAAAAAATCGCGATTACCCGGATGAGAAAAGGTCGCGTCCCTCGACGCGAAAAAACGTGATATCTTGGACGAAAATAACGCGCGGCGGAAGACGCGCCGCCGCGACTTCCGGGGGACATATGCGATGAGCGCGCGTCTCCCGGACGTCGACGACGACGACGACACACCACGGGGGTTTCTAACCCACAACCCCCACACACCACGGGGGTTTCTAACCCACAACCCCCGCACATCGCGGGGGGTTTCTAACCCACAACCCCCGCACACCACGGGGATTTCTAACCCACAACCCCCGCACACCCGCGGGGACATTCCGACCCATGTGGGGATTCAAAACCAATTGCTCTGCACTACCCCATGTGAGGATTTAAACTCATTACTCTCCCCACCCAATGTGGGGATTAAAACCCATGGCATCCCCCCACCACGACGAAACAGGAGGACGCTGAGGGGAAATCGCCTTCCGTCTCTCCCCCCTCGCCCATCTCTTACGGCATTCCCCCCGCAAAAACCCCCGCGCCCCGACCCGTCTCGCGTCACCTCATGAGTTTGGAACACCCTCTATTTGGCTACTCAGTTGCTCTATATTTTTATATAAATAAATAAAAATCCTAATCTAGACATTCGAGACGAAGGTTCCAAGACTTTCCCTGAAATGGATTCCAAAGTCTTCGGAAAAGTTTCTAAACGCTTTCTGAAATATTAAATAATTCCAAAATCCTTGGAGAAAGAGTTTACCAAATTATTATTTGATTCCAAAATCCTTAGAAGAAAAATTTGTCTTTCTTGAAATTTTAAATAATTCCAAAATGAGAGGAAACGTTACGAAACTTCTCCAGAAAATTTAAATAAGCATAGAATTAAAAAGAAGATTTTCAAACTTTTCGTCTCGTTTATTGAAGAGGAAAATAACCAAGCTTCACTATGCAATACGACACATTTCTACTTAAGAGAGTCAAAAAGAAAAACTCCTTAATTTTTTTGGAAGAAATGAAAATTTTAAAGGAATATCTACAAAAAATAGTTAATCAATAATAAATTATAATTAATCAATTAATTAAATATTAAATAATCGTATTAATAATTAATAATTATATAATCAAGATAATACCATTATTGTTGTACTATATTATTGTTGAAGGAATAATAACAAGAATACAATTCTACATATAACTCTGATATCAAAAATTTTTATCATATTAAATTATAATATTAAATAATTTATAATATTTATTATATTAAAAAGAAAAATAAAAAATTTCAAATATTTTGGCGTCTACATAAGCTTAATCTCAAGATATGATCAAGAAAAATTTATGCCTAAACGTAAATTGAAACGTAAAGAAGAAGAAGAACAAACAGCATCAATTGATATTATAAACGATATTCCGCAAGATTGTTTTATGTTATCAGAGGAACCTAAAAGGGACAGACTTACAGAATTATTACGTTTAGAACATACCTACTCAAGAAAAGAAAAGTGTGATAAAACTTATAACTAATAGTTAGGACAGATTTTATGTTCCCGGAGAAAAACTAACAGCAACTCATGTATTATACTAACACTATATTAACAACAGATGATTGATCCATACTCGACAATACAGATTCCCGCAAATTTATAAAAAAGAAATAAATAAGCAGGTAGAAGAAATATCACAAAATCTTCTCAGTCATCTTATAATACACCTATTTGGACCAAAAAGGGAAGATTCGAGAGGAAATAAACGTTGGAGAATGATTTTATTTATATATTCATAGGTTTTCAAATTCTAAATGATAAAACTTGTGGCGATTCGCCACTAGCCCCTTCTCCGACCGCATCGCATGCCGCGATCACGCGCCCGACGCCGCTAGCGTGCCGTACGCGGCATGACCCGCGCGCGTGATTCCCCACCCGGCTACCCACGCCGGGTGGGTATATAAGCGCGCCGATTCTAAGCCAAGACACCAGTCCTGTCCCGATCCTCTTCCTGACTTGACCTGGCTCTCTACCTACGAATCCTCCAGATCGGGAGCACCCGATCTTTCCGCACGGAGACACAGGCGCACCCGTGCCTCAATCCGGGCGCACCCGGAGTGCAACTGCCGTCCTGGGCGCACCCAGGCCGGTTTCCGTCCTATACATATACCTGCTCCGCACGGAGACACGGGAGCACCCGTGCCTCAATCCGGGCGCACCCGGAGTGCAACCGTCGTGTCGGGCGCACCCGACACGACTTCCACCGACTCCTGGCTTCCTCCTGGCAGCCCCAGGACAACGCCTTACGAACCGGGGCTCCGGTAGCCCACCAATGTACATAGCCGCGTTCGCTAGTTAGTAAGACCTGTTAATGATAAGTACCGCTAGATAGTAAGATCCGCACCGCTAGATAGTAAGATCCGCACCGCTAGATAGTAAGATCCGCACCGCTAGATAGTAAGATCCGCACCGCTAGATAGTAAGATACGCACCGCTAGATAGTAAGATCCGCACCGAGCCGCTACCGCACACACACACACACACACACTCACCCTCACCCCACTGTACAGGCCTCAGTGCCTCCCACCACACACCCAGCGACACTCACATACATCTCAACCTCTCTGTACATACACGACCACTCATCTGTATATTATCATCTACACCATCCACAATAAAAGCAATGCTAAACAAACCAGAGTCTCACGCCTTCTTCGACCCTGACCACGGCGAGCTAAATCCGGCCCGCGAGGCAAGGCGTACCGTTACATGGCGCCCGAACAGGGACCTGCTCCGTGAGACACTGGTTTGCCACTGACAATGCCCCCCCCTCTCCATGACAAGTTGGATCTACCGACTGGACAAGACCGCGATCACCGCCGAACTCGACCGCCTGGATATCAACCCGACCGGCTCGTTGGACAGCCTGCGCCGCCGGCTACGAAGATTCATCAAAGCAACCCAGGTACGAGCCTAGGCGCGACCCACAAGAGTGAGTCCGGACCCGGCCGGGAGCCGGAGGAAGACGAAAGACGACCAGCCATCGAACTCGCCCCGCCAGACCCGGTAGTACGCTCGCGGAAAGAGTCATGAATCAAATGCGCAAGTGGGGCTGCCAGTTTGACGGCAAGGATGGCATCGCCGTTCTTGAACGGGTGGAAGATCTGAGAGATAGATATGGCCTAACGCGGGAACAGCTGATGCAAATGTTTACCGCTCCTCTTCAAAGACCAGGCTCTCTTATGGTATCGCAACAACCGCGGGGACTGGCGCTCGTGGAAGGATTTTGAAGCAAGCTTCCGACAAAATTACGTGCCCGCGACGAAGCCGATTCGAAGCAGAAGAGGCCATTGCACGACGCGTTCAGGGGCCAAAAGAGACCGCACGGGATTATGTCACCGCCATCCAGACACTGATGCGCCGACACGGCCAGATGAGCACGGAAGATCAGCTCGAGCGGATCTACTTTAATCTACGCCCGGAATATCGCTTCTACGTCCGGCGAAGCGATTTCAGGAACCTCACCGAGATGTTAAGCCTGGCCGATGAATATGAAAATAATCGGCGCTACGAAAAGACGTATCAGCCAGCAAAGGAGAAGACCGCCGCCGCCGCCACCGCCGCCGCCGCCGTAACGCCCGGATACCGTCCGCAGGAGTGCTGCTGGAACTGTGGCCAGAGGGGTCACACCCGCCGGTTCTGCCGCCGCCCGGCAAAACTTTTTTGTTCACAGTGCGGCAAGGAAGGTGTGTTAACCCGCAATTGCCACGGGGCGGGAAACGCAACGAGGGCCGAGGATACCAGGGGAGCTCCCCGGCCGACAACCGATGCCGAAAAAGACGCCCGTCTGATACCGTCTCTACCAAGCATCGACCCCGACAACACCCTCGACCCCCGACCCAGGGGGGTAATCGAGATACTCGGAGAACAGCACACGGCATTATTGGATTGCGGGGCGGTCCTCTCGTATATCTCCGAGGACCTGGCCGCCCGCATCCGCCCATACGCCCGCCACCGCCGCATCAACGCCGCGGTATACCTGGCGAATGGCCGGAAGGCCACCATCACCGAGGAAATCGTCGCTCCGGTTCAAATGGGACATTACCACGGACAACAGACCTTCCACGTACTGGCAGGACTCAACCCAGACGTCATCGCCGGGATCAAACTCCTGAGCAAGGCCGGATTCCGGTGGACGTTACCGGAGGTTGCCACCCTCCTCCCCGACCGCACCGACCCAGCCGTAACCGGCCTATCGGGCTGTTCTGAACGTCAGAGGAAGGAGCTCCAACAGCTCCTAGACGAAATGTTACCGCAGTTCCAAAAGTGCCAGGGAACCACCACGCTGGCCGAGCACCGCATCCGCCTAAAGGAAGAACAGGCGCCGATACGACAACGATATCGAACATTCAACCCAGCGCTGCAGAACGTAATCGATACCGAAATAGACACGATGTTAAAAGAAGGATGCATCGAACCGACAAGCAGTCCGTGGAATTCGGGGGTGGTTTTGGCCAAGAAAAAGGACGGGCGGTACCGATTCTGCATCGACTTCAGGAAAGTCAACAACGCCACCGTCCGGGACGCCTACCCGCTGCCACCTGTCCAGCACATCTTAGATCAGTTGAGGGGAGCAAAATTCCTATCAACCATCGACCTGAAAAACGGATACTGGCAGATGCCGCTACACCCGGACAGCCGGCCGCTGACCGCATTTGCCATCCCCGGACGAGGCCAATTCCAGTTCCGAGTCATGCCGTTCGGCCTGCACGCCGCACCCGCCACGTTCCAGCGGCTACTAGATCAAGTAATCGGTCCGGATATGGAGCCCTGGGCTTTCGCGTATCTAGACGACATAGTGATACTTGGCCGCACGTTCAAAGAGCATTTGCAGAACCTGCGAGAAGTACTACAACGACTGCTAAAGGCCAACCTACGAATAAACACGGACAAGTACCAATTTGGACGGACGAGCCTTCGATACCTGGGCCACGTCGTTGACCAACAAGGCCTGAGAACCGATCCGGAGAAGGTCCGAGCGATCCTTGAAATACCACCTCCGACGACACTGCCCGCGCTGCGCCGATTTCTTGGGATGGTGTCGTGGTACCGCAGGTTTATCCCGAACGTGGCCACAACAACGGCTCCCCTGAACGATCTGCTCCATAAGAAGAAACGGTGGGAATGGGGCCCGCAGCAGGAAGCCGCCTTCCGCAAGACCCGCGACCATCTTGCCACCGCACCAGTACTACAATGCCCGAATTTTGACAAACCGTTTGTACTGCAAACCGACGCCAGCGACGTAGGGTTAGGGGCAGTGCTCACCCAAGACATCAACGGCCAGGAGCGGGTTGTAGCATACGCCAGCCGCACGTTACGAAATGCGGAAAAACACTACTCCGCCACCGAAAAGGAATGCCTCGCCGTCGTATGGGGCATTGAAAAGATGAGGCCGTATTTGGAAGGGTACCACTTCAAGGTCATCACCGACCACTGCTCGCTACGCTGGCTCCGCGGATTAGAAAACCCGACCGGACGATTGGCACGATGGGCGGTGGCCCTACAACAACACGAGTTCGACGTAGAATACTGGAAGGGAGCCCTGAATCACGTACCGGACGCGCTGTCGCGCCAGCCTCTAAAGAAGGGGGAGGAGGTAGCCGAGGCTACAGATTGGGACCTCGCGGCCATCGCACCGGAAGAAAAATGTGCATGGTATAACCGAATGACGGAAGTCGTCCAGCAAGAGCCACATAAACACCCGGACTACCGCGTCGAGAACGGGCAGTTGTACCGTCACATACAAGGACGGCTGCCGGAGGGGGAAGACGAACCAACCGCATGGAAATTTTGCGTGCCGAAACCGCTACGACACCGCACGCTAATAGAATGCCACGACGCCGACACCGCCGGACACCTGGGGATCGCAAAGACCACCAAAAGGCTGGCTCAAAAATATTACTGGCCGGGGATGTTCCGGCAGGCCACCGAGTACGTACGCCACTGCCAAAACTGCCAGCGGTACAAACCCCAGCAACGGACAACTTCGGGGCTAATGCATCACAGCGAAGTAGACGCGCCCAACCTCGTGATCGCTATCGACCTGATTGGCCCGCTGCCGAGATCCTCCGCAGGCCATACGTGGATCCTGATGTGCCAGGACGTTTTCTCCAAGTGGATAACGGCGCGACCACTGAGACAGGCCACCGCCGCCGCTGTCACACGAACCGTGGAGGAGGAGGTGATCCTCCGGTACGGCTGTCCGCACCGCATCATTACCGACAACGGCCGACAGTTCCAGAGCCGCGAATTTCGCGGGATGCTCGCGCGCGCCGGAATCGAACACCGCCTGACGCCACCGTACTCGCCACAATGCAACCCGGTCGAGCGAGCCAACCGTACGGTCAAGACGATGGTCGCCCAGTACGTCGGGGCAAACCACCGTCTTTGGGATCAGAAGCTGCCCCAACTAATCTTTGCAGCCAACACCGCGGTCCACGACAGCACCGGTTTCACCCCGGCCATGCTGACATACGGACGCGAGGCCACCGCTCTCGGCACCGCGCAGCGCGAAATCGGCCTATCCGACGACGCGGAAACACCGCGCCCGACGGCGCGCGTACAAGAAATCGAAAAGTTGCGAGCTAAGTTCGAGGAGGCCCTCCGACAACAACGCGAGGCCACGACCAGACAGGAAAAATATTATAACCTCCGTCGCCGAGAATGGAAACCCGCCGTCGGCAGTCACGTACTCAAACGAGAGCACCCGCTGTCCCATGCCGACTCTGGATTCGTCGGGAAACTTGCGCCGCGATACGCCGGGCCATACGCCGTACAAGAATACATCTCCCCGGTTATCGTACGGATCCGTGACGTCAACAGCGAACGACGAATGGAAACAGCGCACATAAAGGACTTGAAAGACTGCTCGGGACCAACAAACAACAACCAGGTATAAAAGGACGACCAAACGATAACGAACCAGATAACGTCGGGACTACGAACAAGGATGGCGAAAACTAAGGAAGGCAGGCCACTAGAGCCACCGCAGAAGCCGAGGCGAATTCCTCCCCCGGAAGCCACACCGCGCGCCAGACCCACGGTGAGTCTGGAGGACCGAGGGCTCCCGCCGGCGAGGATTCGGGGTCGTTCCGCCGTCTCCCGACAGGAACGCTTGTATACGCAGACCGTGCAGGCCGCCTCCGCGCTCACCACCGAGCTGGAGGAATTGTTCGGGTCCCTATCAGACCTGGACGAACCAGAGCCACCCGAGGGACGTCCTACGGCCCCCGCCGACCAACCGCCAGAACCGCTCACCGGCCGAACTCCGGCCGAACCGCCGCTCACCGCCGACCGGTCCGCACCAACATCCGCCACCACGAGCACACCGATCCTCGGGTACAGCACCCTACCGGAGGCTGCCATCCGAGACATCCCCTGCAGCCGGATCCGCGCCGGAGGACGCTACCGTCACCGCACAGACCAGGGGACATATATTATCCGCCGTAAGCCCAACGGGCATTACATTGTAAGACCGCCAAAATAAACTTCTTCTTTGTATTAGCGAGTTTGAATCTGCGAAGGGGGGCGTGTAACGAAGCGTTCCGAATAACAAACGCGTACTGTCACCCCCGACATAAACAATTATTTCCGCGCCGCACCAACTCGCTTATCACCGACCTGCGGGTATATATACCGCAGGATTTTCGGTGATAAGCATGTTCCTTCCGACCAGCGAGTTGAGCAGGTCTATCCACCGGGACTTAATACCCGGATCCTATCCGCTTGTGCGTTGAACAAGCAATTCCTCCAGGGTGCGAATTGAGCATCTCCAAGAATCGCGAGTTGAGCGACGACCGACCTACCCGAATACAAAACCAGCTACGAGCTGAGTAGCTACGCCGAAGACCACGTGCTGAGTGGCACGCCGCGCGTTGAGCGGCAACCCCGCCTCGTAATGAGAGGCCTCCACCTCTCCGAAACATCCCCTTAATCCGCCGTACGAATTAATCCGCCGTGAGAAATAATCCGTAACCGGGCCGCCGAAATATCGCGAGGTCCGCCGAACCCGCCCGATCTCCGCAAGCAGGCCCGCGCCGCCGAAGTACCGCGAAGCCCGCCGAACGCGCCCGATCTCCGCCGCGAGACCGAACTCCGAGAGCGCACCGACGATCTCCGGCGAGCCGAGCCGAACACGTTAACCGGCATTCACGCGCACCCGCGCCAATAGCGAAACATTAAGCCGGCAATACCGGACTCTGTACATATTAGATATAAGTTAGTGTATAAGCCTTAGTATTTTAATAAACGTAGTTATAAGATATAAACGCACGCCTATTTCACTCAGCCTTCGACTCCACCGTCCGAACTTTGGATAACCGCGGCTATCCGCAGCTCAAGAAAATCCACTGTTACAACATCATTATCTACTATTATCATATTTATTATCGTTTAAATAGCTTAATGAAATTAATTTTAAAGAAATTTACACAAATAAATTTGCAATTTACCATTTATATCGTGTGCATTTTTACCATCTCTTGCGGATTGTTTTCGCTGTTCATCTTTAGCGCGTAATTCCTCTGAGAGTTTCGTACAAAATGATTATTCTGTACAGGTTTCTCATTTTTACTCTCAGTGTCATCTTCGGAACAGGCATCATTTTTATCGCGTTTATGAAATACCTGCATAATAAATTTATTACTTAGACAACAAAATTTGCAAATAACATATCATCAATAATAAATAACATAACATCCTGACAACCTCAATCGTGACAAAGGTCTTCAAGTAAATCCTATTTGGCATACCGTCCTCCCGGGTTTTTTAATTGACCGGCCGGTTAATTAAAACATTCTGATTGGCTGACCAAATCAACCCCCCCTCTCCCCTACAGGAACAACGGGGGTATATAAGGACTACCGCAACCGAAGAGAGCTCAGAATCGGAGCTTCTAGCCCTGATGATGCAAGCTGCAATGTTTGCGAAACGTCGGCAAAGTGCCCAACACGCACGTGGCATCCATCGGAAACCCTCTCGGTTAACGATATCAATGGCCACGAAAGCCTTAAAACTAGAATAAAACGCCTTCACGGAGAGGCTATCCTAGGGTCGGTAAATTTATTTACCAAGCTCAGGAAGTCCTTGCACGTCCAACTGTGCTTCTTAGCATTTTTAAAACGGTGCCGCGACCATCAGGTGGTACCTAAATGCTTTCAATTAAAAAACCCTTTGCCAACCTCCAACCAGGCAAAAGTCATCCTACGACAAGCATCTTTACGGTTAGTCAAGGAAAGAATCTCAGCAACCAAGAAAAGCATAGCCGAGACCTCCCAAAAACTCTTTGGGTTACACCTTTCTCTTTCTGACTCTCTGAAGCCGGAGCTGTGGCAAACACTTGATCGTATTACACACGAACAAGCTGTCCGCTCTGCTGAGGCGAGAAAACAAAAACAGAAAGAAAAATATAATAAACTCATTCCACAGGTTGAAACCCTGTCTCCAACACACACAGTCAAGAACCTTAGCAGTCAAGTCCTGTCCCCATCCGAAGTTTCTGTACTTTCAAAAGGACACAATTTCGCGGTCACTCCCACTAGCATTCCTACGGAAGAAATTATCAGCCAAATTGAAACGGCTATCTTCCACCTCCCACCCGAAGCAAGCAACGACATTAGACAACGGTCAGTCAACATCCTCCGCAAGGCAAAACTTCCCAGCCAAAACATCAGCAGAGAAGAACGCTTGGCACTCCAAAATTTGAGACAGAATAAGAACATTCTAATTCTGCCGGCGGATAAAGGAAATGCCACAGTGGTAATGGACAAGGAAGATTACTGTAATAAGGTCAATGCTATGCTCTCGGATTGCAACGTTTATAAAAAACTTAAACGTAAGCCGACCTCCACCATAGAAAAAAAAACATCTTCTCTCCTCAAGAATGCAGGTCTCCCTCCTGAAACTATTAAATACCTAATCCCCCGGGAATCCTCGGCTCCCACTCTACGGTCTTCCTAAGATTCATAAAGAATCAGTGCCCCTACGTCCCATTGTCAGCAATATCGGTGGACCCACCTACCAATTAGCCCGCTACCTCACCAAACCTCTCCAAGAACTCACTGGTCTCAATGATTCTCACATCAAGAACTCTATCGATTTTGTGAGCAAAATTGCAAAAATCAAAACAAAACCCAATGACATCCTGGTAAGTTTTGATGTGGTTTCATTGTTCACAAATGTCCCAGTCCAGGATACATTGGACATTATTAAAAAGTCCGATAGACTCCCTGCCAACCTCTTTCCATTAATAGAACATTGCCTAACCTCGACCTACTTCCAGTTTCAAGGAGAGTTCTTTGAACAAACTTCTGGAGCAGCAATGGGATCCCCTATTTCCCCTATCATTGCGAACATCTTCATGGAACATTTCGAAAACGAAATCCTGAAGAACGCACCCCTTAAACCCTCCACGTGGTTCCGATATGTGGATGACACATTTGTTATATGGAGCCACGGCAGAAAAACTCTTCCACTCTTTCTCGCCTTTCTCAACTCCCAACACCCGAACATTAAGTTCACAATGGAGGTAGAACAAAAGAACCAAATCCCCTTTCTAGATGTGTTGGTTCGAAGAAACGGAGATGGCTCCTTAGGCCATCAGGTTTATCGAAAACCAACCCACACTCACCGGTATCTTCACGCAACCTCCCATCACCATCCTTCGCAAAAGAATTCAGTTATCAGTTCGTTGATATACAGAGCTCTCACAATCTCTGAACCAACTTCTCTGGATGAAGAATTAAAACATCTTAATCAGGCCTTGACTAAGAATGGGTACAACAGCAAAAGCATCAATCAGACAACCAAGAGATTGAAGAACAAAATCTCTAGTCTCAACAACACCGAAACACTAGATGAAGAGAGAGAAAAGAAAAAGACGGCTGTCCTTCCGTATCTTCAAGGTACGACGGAGCGCATAGGCAGAATTTTGAGTAAACATAACATTAGAGTGATCTTCAAGCCCCAAAAGAAGATTTCTCAGTTACTCCCAAATCCCAAGGATCAAAGACCACGCCTGGAAACACCAGGTGTCTACAAAATACCTTGCGCCTGCGGAAAAGTGTACATAGGAGAAACCGGGAGGAAGATCAGTACACGGATCAAGGAACACCAGCGGTGTGCCAAATACAGCCACTTTTCTCAATCAGCTTTAGCTGAACACTGGATGGAGACTGGACATTCCGTGCAGTATGATAAGTCCACCAGACTGGCCCCTTCACAAAGCTATTTCGCCAGAAAATATCGTGAAGGTCTGGAAATTTTGAAACATCCTGACAACCTCGTGACAAAGGTCTTCAAGTAAATCCTATTTGGCATACCGTCCTCCCGGGTTTTTTAATTGACCGGCCGATCAATTAAAACATTCTGATTGGCCAAATCAACCCCCCCTCTCCCCCCAGGAACAATGGGGGTATATAAGGACTACCGCAACCGAAGAGAGCTCAGAATCGGAGCTCCTAGCCCTGATGATGCAAGCTGCAATGTTTGCGAAACGTCGGCAAAGTGCCCAACACGCACGTGGCATCCATCCGGAAACGAGGGTTAACGGTTTATTATTTGTTTAGAGACTAATGACAGTCAAGATCTGTACCCATAATTTTTGAGTCCCACGTTTTAGATAAACTATTCATTCAGATTGATCTGTTTACTGCCTTTTGAAAGGGGATGACTGTTTCTACTTGATCCCAGGCTTTATTTGTTTAATTTATCCATCTACCCTTTCCTGTTTGGAATCTTTCTGTTTAGAAATCTGTCAGCGTAGTATCAAGCATCTCGTGATCTGAGTGGATCCTAGCTCGATTTTATTGCGTTTTAAGTGATAATGCTTAAGATAGCCCTTGTCTTGGCGCCATGTTCAGCTCGTCAACCTTGATAACTGTTTATTTAAAAAGAATTTTTCTGTTTATATAACTCAGCTATGTATATTCGCGAAGGAAAGAAATCGTGGAGTCTTTGGACGTAACAATACCAAAAAATTACGCTCACTATAAAAATGGATATTTATGCAAACTAAAAAATCTATTACTTCATTATTACTCTTTGGCTGGTATTCATAGTCAATGCTTGTCATGACTGGTGGGATCATGCTCGGATCTTGCCTTGATTGGTCGGAGCATACAAAATAAGACTATCGAAAAGTGAATATTTTACGAGATATTTTATATTTTATGTCAAAATACTACAACTTTCAAGTCTCATAACTCGAGAAATACTTAATGAAAAATACTTTATTGTAGTGTTTTGGAAAGCTCTCGAGATAGCTACAAGAATATGCAATAATATATCGGATGTCCCATTCAAAAAATTCAAGGTGATCTTGGTCTGACCTTGGCGACGCCATCCAAGGTTAACCTGATAGGTTCAGTAAATAGACCTTTTTAAACCTTAAAAGTTTGTAATTATTACTAACACTACAATTTGTAACTAACAATTACATATTTTTTCTTAAAAACAACTATATGTTTTCTTTGCATCAATTAATTCCTCTCATTATTCTGTGCATAAAAGTATTGAGGTAAAGTCATTGAAAGGTGAAAATTTTACGAGATATTTTATAGTTTATGTAAAATTAAGAAATTATTTCAAGTCTTATAACTTGGAAAATACTTAATAAAAAAATATTTTGTTATAGTGTTTTGGAAAGTTCTCGAGATAAGCTACAAGAATATGCAATAAAAAATAGGGGGTTTCATTTAAGAAATTGAAGGTGTCTTTGACCTGACCTTAACGATGTCACACAAGGTCAAACCAATGACACCATCTTATTTTCCCTCAAAACCATACAATTTTCGTAGGCTAAAAAGTCCCGGAATTTTTCAATAAGCGGCATTACTAGAAAATGAACATGATTCATTTCAAGAGGTTCATCTGTCACTAGTTTATGTATGAAGTTTCATGACATTTTATCCATTCGTTTACAAGCTACAGTCGTTTGAGTGACGCTACTTTCACCTTCGTAAAAAAATAGAAAAACAGGAATATCGCCAATTACGACCAATTACGATTCGAAATGGTTGCTCACCCACCGTATTCTCCAGACTTGGCCCCCAGCGACTATTACACAGACCTGCAAGGTTCAGATACAAAAAGCAGAATAGTGATTTCCTATGTAATTTTGGTCGCTGAATCCGAATCCGTCAGCAAAAAATGTCCATCACGTCAGGTTTTTGAGAAAAATGGGGTAATATGGACCAAAAACAGTAATTTTTGCCATTTTTAAGACGGTATTATGGCTGACTCAAATAAATATTTTACATTCTGTCTGCGGTATCTTAAAGCGCTATATTTTGTCTTTAAATTGCGATTTTTTTTATTCTTGTACGATTTTTTTTCGCCGAGTTATGAAGGTTTGAAGATGGCAACTTTTCGATGATAAGACTATGCACTGCCGAAATGGTAAAAAATCAACAATTCGGTGAATTACAAAGTAAATATTTAAAAAATTAGTAAAAAATAACAAAAATCCATTTTCCATATTGCAATTTCTGTTTGTTCGTAGCTTGTATTCGTTAATTTCAGAGTTTATTTCAGTTTATTAACTATGCAGAGATTGTTTTTGAGCCGCCATTTTAAATTTTGTAATTCTGACGCCAAATTCGTGTTTAGCGACCTAAATAACCAACGGATACTAATTTTTTAAATATTTACTTTATAATTCACCAAATTGTCGATTTTTTACCATTTCGGCAGTGCATAGTCTCATCATCGAAAAGTTGCCATCTTCAGACCTTCATAACTCGGCGAAAAAAAATCGTACAGGAATTTAAAAAATCGCAATTTGAAGACAAAATATGGCGCTTTAATATGCCGCAGACAGAATGTAAAATATTTATTTCAGTCAGCCATAATAACGCCTTAAAAATGGCAAAAATTACTGTTTTTGCCCCATATTACTCCATTTTTCTCCAAAACCTGACGTGATGGACATTTTTTGCTGACGGATTTGGATTCAGCGACCAAAATTACGTAGGAAATCACTATTCTGTTTTTTGTATCTTTTAGGACCCTTGATTTCGCAGGCCTGTGTTATCTGTTTCCAAATCTCAAGCGGTGGCTCCAGGGAAAGAGATTCAGATCGAATGAGGAAGTCATCGCGGAAACCGAAGCATTTCGAAGACTTGGACGTTTCGTATTACAGAAAGAGCATCGAAATGTTGGAAAATCGCTATACCAAGTGTATCGCCCTCGAAGGTAACTATGTTGAAGAATAAATATAACTTTGCCCAAAAAACGCTTGTTTTCATTAAAAATCCCGGGACTTTTCAGCCCATGTAGTATATATACAGGGTTGGGCAAAAGTCCGGAAACGGTCAAATATCTCGAAAAGGATCAACTATAACGAAAAATATGTAAGCAGCAAAGTTATAGGGCTTAATAAAATGTACCTAATGATGGCTAAAAATTTGACTTTGGGTGGAAGACAAAGCACATAGTTGTTTTTAAGAAAAAATATGTAATTGTTAGTTACAAATTACACATTTTTTCTTAAAAACAACTATGTGTTTTCTTGACACCAATTGATTCCTCTCATTATTCTGTGCATAAAAGTATTGAGGTAAGGTCATCGAAAGGTGAATATTTTACGAGATATTTTATAGTTTATGTAAAATTAAGAAATTATTTCAAGTCTTATAACTTGGAAAATACTTCATGAAAAAATACTTTATTATAGTGTTTTGGAAAGCTCTCGAGATAAGCTACAAGAATATGCAATAAAAAGTAGGCAGTTCCATTTAAAAAATTCAATTTGACCTTCATATGATCTTTGTCTTCCACCCAAAGTCAAATTTTTAGCCATCATTAGGTACATTTTATTAAGCCCTACAACTTTGCTGCTTACATATTTTTCGTTATAGTTGATCCTTTTCGAGATATTTGACCGTTTCCGGACTTTTGCCCAACCCTGTATATATATATATAAAAAATATATACATATATATATATCATACATACAGGGTCCATTATAAAAGTAATGCGCATTGTCTGAGAAAAATAGATTTATTGATCGTAGCGGTACAAATGCTTAAAATTCTTCAAAATAGTCCCCCCCTGAATCAATACACTTGCGGAGACGTGTCTGCCATGCCTGGAAGGCATGCTGAAACTCCTCGACGGGAATGTCTTTTAGGATCCTTGTAACATGCTTATGGATGTTTTCCACGGACTCCCAATGCTTTCCTTTCAGCTCTCTCTTCAGACGGGGAAACAAAAAAAAGTCCGGCTCATTTTGAATCAAATCCAACAATTCTTGACAGCGCGAAATTCGAAGTTCTTTCTGTTCTTCTGTCAACACTTTCGGCACAAGCTTCGCACAGATCTTGCGCATTTGCAGATTCTCGGTCACTATCTCATGTACCGCAAATGTGGATATGTTTAGGGTGTCAGCGATGTACTGGATGCTCAATCGACGGTTGGAACGTAAAACTTCGTACACACGATTCACGTTTTCGTCGGTTCTGGTCGTTGTTGGGCGTCCAGACCGGGGTTCATCGGCGATCTCCTCCCGGCCCTCCTTGAACGCCTTGTGCCACCTCCCGGACTGTGACCTTGAAATGCAGTCTTCCTTAAACGCCTCTTGAAGCATCTGGAATGTTTCGGTTGCATTCTTTCCAAGCCGCACGCAAAACTTGATGGCGTATCGCTGTTCAAGCGAACTCTCCATCGCGCCGTGTTACAAAGACGAAAAACACACTTCACGCGGAGGCACGTTTTTCCACTCGGACTGCTCGGAGCAAAATGGCGACCTTGGAAGGGCAGACCCCCCACTACATTTCCCGACTCATCTTACCCCGCTGCGATGGATATTCGCGTCACAATAAAATCATGCGCATTACTTTCATAATGGACCCTGTATATACAGGGTGTCCCATTATAAAACATCCAGTCGAATATTTCGAAAACCAAGCCCAGGAGAGAAAAATTTTTCAGACAAAAGTTATTTGGTTTCGAGGGGCCCATAAGATGATACCATTGGTTTGACCTTGAAGAATTATTTGAAAGTTACATGAAAGTCACCTCAATTTTTTTAAATGGCATCCCCTATTTTTTATTACATATTCTTGTAGCTGACTTCAAGAGCTTTCCAAAACACTATAATAAAGTATTTTTTTATTAAGTATTTTCCGAGTTATAAAGCTTGAAATAATTTCATAATTTTACATAAACTGTAAAATATTTCGTAAAATATTTACTTTTCGATGACCTTACCTCAATACTTTTATGCACAGAATAATGAGAGGAACCAATTGGTGTCAAGAAAACACATAGTTGTTTTTAAGAAAAAATATGCAATTTGTAACTAACAATTAAAGAATATGTAATAAAAAATAGGGGATGCCATTTAAAAAAATTGAGGTGACTTTCATGTAACTTTCAAATAATTCTTCAAGGTCAAACCAATGGTATCATCTTATGGGCCCCTCGAAACCAAATAACTTTTGTCTGAAAAATTTTTCTCTCCCGGGCTTGGTTTTCGAAATATTCGACTGGATGTTTTATAATGGGACACCCTGTATATATATATATATATATAATATGCAGGGGGGAGGTCCCTGGGTCGAGTTCTTTCAGCGGCACTCAGACCGAGTCCATTGTGCCTCCCCGTTGTAACCGCGATTAGGGCAGACCTGTCCCCTTCCAGAAGGAGAGCAGGTCCCCAATCGGCAGTTGTCTTATTTGCCCGGACTCCAACATAGCCGAGCCCAGCCAGCAAAGTCACTGCTCAGCAAATACTGGACACTGACTCAGAATGTGAAGGCTTGTTTCATCCTCTTCCCCACATGCTCTGCAGTTGGGTGTATCACTAACACTCAATCTATGCATGTGGTAATTCAGGACGCCATGTCCTGTCAGTATTTGTACCGCCAGTCTGGCGTCCTTCCTGCTCAACAATCTCATGCTCCTCGTCAGGCTCTCTTCGGGAGAATCACCCAGCAGAGCGCTAGCTTGTCTGCATTTGACTTTGGTTTCATTTTTCCAGTATTCCAGGTGCTGATCCCTCAGCCAGCTTCGAATCCTTTCTCTACTCAAAGAGTAGGAAACCCCGACCGCTGGCTCCGGTCCCAGCAATCCCGTCACCTGCTCCAGCTCTGGCGAGCTGGTCGGCCATCTTGTTACCCTTGATCCCCATGTGTCCAGGGACCCATGCTAGGGTAGAGTGCCAGTCGTGAGGTAAAGATCGGGGAGCCAAGCGCTTTAATTACCGCCCGGCTGTCCGAGCAGATCTTGATGCCGGTCCTTCCGTATCCCAGCAGTTTCTGTGCACAGTTCAAAACAGCCACGGTCTCCGCCTGGAACGCCGTAGCGTTCTTTCCGAGAGGGATGGTTTCTTTAACCCCATCTTATTGGCTAAACATGCCCGCACCGGAGCTCTCCCTCCTTCTGGAGCCATCCGTAAACTAGACGTCCCCTTCCAGAGAGATCGGCCCCTTGGCATCCCTCCAGTCCTCTCGCCTAGAGAGACACACCCTGTATCTTCTTTCAAAGGCACGGATCTTTGGCATTCTATCTTGCTCTATCACAAAAACGGAGCTCGATAGGTTCTCATCCGGAAGTCTCGTGTGCCTCGCACCCGCCTTCCACTTGACTTCACATCTCAGGCGGTGAGCCGCAGCTGCAGCTGCAAACACTACTGCCAGATGGAGTGGTTCAACATCCAGCAGCACTCCCATCGCCACCACTGGTGTTGTTCGCAAGGCACCAAGAGCCCCTCGTAGGATCAGAGCTCTAACGTGCTCTAGGGCCACCTTGGCGCCCTTTTTCAATACCTGGGCCACCATACCACTGATGCGTATAGTAGTCTGGGGTGCAGTATAGCCGTGTAGATCCAGAGGACTATTTTTGGCCGCAGACCCCAGGTATGGCCAAAGGTCCGTCTACACGTCTAGAAGTAGGAGCAAATGCTTCTGCAGCGGTTGCCAAAATGCTCCCTCCATGTCAGCTTCTTATCTAGGATAACTCCCAAATATTTCACCAACTCGGAAGGTACCAACCTGATTTCTCCAAGTGAGGACCCTCCACGGGGCCCACCTTGTATTATGTGTGAATACCACGAGACTCGTCTTGAGCGGATTAACCGACAGACCCGTCTCTCGGTACCACTCTTCCACCACCTCCAGGGTCGCTTGCGTTAGCTCTAGAAGTGTTTCTAAGAAGAGTACTTGCACAAGAATAGCCAGGTCATCGGCATACCCCCTTTTTTTGTTGTTGTTTTTTTTGGTATCCCAGGGGAAATCCTTTATGGATACCCGGGAGGTCCGGGGGGACCTCCACGGGTTATGTGGGACTCACCGGAGGGGAAAGAAGTTCCCCTCCGGCATACCCACTAAAACCCCTGGGGGTGTCCATCCTAGCCTGAAGTGAGGAGGGGCTGGGCATCACCATAGGCATTCATCCAGCCCCTCCTCAGGCGTGGCCGCCCAAAGGCGGCCTCAATCCCGAGGGGAGGGAGTGCCAGGGTCTCGTAATAGCACTCCCTCCCCAGTATTATAAAAACTCTACACTGGGGAAGGCCGGGACACCTCGGCCTTCCCCCGCCCCTCCCAGATGTTAGGAGGGAGGGGCCGCCCCCGGGTGTTGGTGGGGCTAAAGGTGGCTGGCGGCCCCCGCCCCCAGCCACCTTATTTCTGAGTCTTAGCCCCCCGCTTCTTCGTCTTTCTGGGGTGGAGATCTGGGGGGGGAAGATCCTCCCCCTCCTTCCACCCCGCGACGAAGAAGCGGTTTGCTTCTAGCGTATAGCTGGAAGGAGGCTCTTTCGTCCCGCCTTCCAGCTCCTCCACATCAGTGCTCCCCATGGGGGGGACCTCCCGTAGGCATTCACACTGTAAACCCCAATTCGGGTTATCCTTGGAGACAGCCAAAACTATCTCCCAAATAAGCCGTGCGGTGCCCGCCCTACCGCGGGAAAGGACGTCCGCAAGAAAATCGATACGTCCCTTAGACCAGTTGACCGCACATAGTCCCCCGGCGATCGAGTGGTCCCGCTCCTTTACCGCCGCCACCACCCCGTCCCAAACCGAACGTAGGGGGGGGGGAGTGGGGACAGTCGCCCAAGACATTTCCGGATACTTCCCGGAAACCTTAACAACAGGGGGACAAAGTTGGAGGCGCAAGAAGATGGCCCCCAATTCTGCTCCCACCTCTTCCACACACCACTCCCAAGGAATTTTCCTTGTCTCCTTGGGAGGCTCAGTCTCTACAACCAGCGGGGCGATGTCCAAAAGGGGCTTCGCCCCAAGCTCCTTAGGAGGCTCAGTCTCTGCCGAAATAACGGCCAACGGGGCGGTGTCCGGGAGGGACTTCGCCCCAAGCTCCTTGTCAGTCAGCCTTGTGAGGCTGACCGAGGGGAGGAGGCGGGAGAGTTTGGCATCAGCCGCTCCCGCCTCCCCCCCGCCATCCGAGGTGGAAGGGGAGTTTTTCTCCCTCTTCCTAGTTCTTCGGGGAAGGGGAGCTCCCTCCCCTTCCCCCTTACCACCAACATCCTCCATGGGCTCCCCAAATAGGGAGCCCGTGGAGGGAAGACCCACCAGGGAGGCCCCCCCCGGGCCGGCAGCGAGGCCAACCTCGGGGACGACCTCCATGGGCACATCCGTCTGAGGAGGTGTCGCCTCAACCGGAGGCGGAAGCTCCTCCCCAGGAACAATCGGGGAGGGGGGGTAAAGCCCCCCTCCCCTCCTCAGGTACAGCCGGGGAAGGGGGTGAAGCCCCCCTCCCCTTCTTACGTTTCCTCCTCCCTCCCCCGCGACGGGGAGGGACCACGGGGCACCCATTCCCGCCAATTCTATGGCGGGCCGGTAACCCCGCGTCGGCACACTGGGGGCAGTGTGCGGCCGGCGCCGCACACGCCCCCACATGGTGCCCGTCCCCGCCGCACCGGAGGCAAGAATTGCCCCGGTCGACGGCAGACGGGCACCACCTACGAATATGCCCCCGCCCCAGGCACTTGAAGCACCTGGAGGGGGCATTTACCTCCGGGGAGGTCTGCGTCCCGACGGAACGAGACGCAGGCCTCCCTTTACCTCTAACAGCCGAGGCGTAGGACCTAGGTCCTACGCCTCCCGAGCGACTCGGGGGGACAAAACCCCCCGAGCACGCGCACCTCTTATTAGAGAGTTCCTCTTCTAAAAAGAGGAGGAACTTTTCAACAATCCTCCAGACCGCAGTCTGGAGGAAACCGCCACACCCCGCAGTAGCGGAATAGTGCGGGGGGCCTGCGTCGCACCCCCCGCACCGCCCGTCGTCCGATGACGACGTGGGGGGAGCCGGGACTCTACCCCCCCCCCCCCCCACGCCGGCCCCTGGGGCTCCGAGACCCCTGGGGCGGTAAGTTTATCGACTTATTAGACATACTACTTCATAAATTGTTATTGTTTAACCTGGTTGTCTTCCAGGGGGGGGTTATTTCGGAGCCCCCCACTCCTAGGCCGGTTGGTATAACCCTCCTCACGAGTCCGGCCTACCCGGGTTTTTTAACATGGTTTTCCTTCCATGTGTGAGCTCTTAGACCCCTGGGATCTCTCCCAGGGGAGCCCCTCCACCACGGCAAGGTGGCTCACAACGGAGGGGGGCTCACAACGGAGGGGCGGCATACCCCTGCACATAGAAGCCCTTCCGGTTTGAATTCAATGTGTCAAGCAGCTTGTCAGCTACCAGACACTATAAGAGTGGAGAGAGTACTCCCCCTTGAGGGCAGCGCCTGTCTACCCATTCGCTGACGCTCACTGTACCCAGTGAGGCCGTCACTTGCCGTCCGAGCACTTGCCCCTGATCCACGAAACGATCCTTCCCGGCACTCCTCTTCTGGAGGTCGTTTCCCTGCACACCACTTCGTGTGGGGTGTTGTTGAAGGCACCCTCTATGTCTAGGAATGTTCCCACCACATAACCTTTCCTCTCCAGTTGTCCCTCGATTATCGATACGACAGAATGGAGGGCGGTCTCATTGGAATACCCCGTGTGATATGCGTGTTGGTTCTCGTGCAACGGATGCTGCACAAGAACAACGTCTCGCACGTAAACCTCGACTAGCCTTTCCAGCGTCATAAGAAAAAAAGACGTCAGGCTGATCGGCTGAAAGTCTTTGGCAAAGGTGTAGCTCGTCCTTCCCGCTTTCAGAATGAACACCACCTTAGCCAGTCTCCATGCGCTGGGCGTGTAGCCCAGCGCTAAACAAGCCTTTAACGTCCTGGTGAGGAGCCCGATGATCAGTTCCAGCCCTTCCTGTAGAAGAGCCGGAAAGATTCGATCAGACCCCGCCAACTTGAAGGGCTTGAATGCACTCACAGCCCATCTTATTCTATCGGGTTTGACGATTTGAGCTGCGAGTGCGCAGTCGCTCCCACGTGCCCTTCTCGAGCCCGTGTCTCCTCACGAGGACAAACATTCACTCGTTCCTCTTTGGAAGCCTGAGAAGTTCGTCTCCAGTAGGTGTACCAGACACTGTTCACCCGTCATCATCGTCCTATCCGAAGTTCTGGATAAGATTCAAAGGATAATCTTTTCTTCGCCAGCGGTTAAAAATCAAATAAAACAACAATTGTTGACGGCAACCTGGCACTATTGATAGCTTTATTTGCTACGTTTCGACCCTTGGTTTGGGTCCTCTTCAGACAATGTTACAGATCAACAGCGCATGTCCACTAAAAGTGACCAAAATTACTACTAATAAATCGCACCTACATTTTTACATTTTTATAACGTGTTTTACATTTTACAACTTGCAACTTACAATACGTTGTGTGTCGAAAGGAGTCTAAATATAAAGTAGTCAAAAGTGCGGTGTGAAATACAGAATGCTCGTCTTAAATCCATGACGGCAAATTCAAGACTGAAAAGTAACGTTCTCTCACATTCTACGTCCTTAACAAACATGTTGTTCGGCGGGGGTCTCGATTGTCCCGCCGGAGGCGAAATCGCTAATTAGAATGCGTATTGATAACCGCGGCGCGGACGGCTTATAGAAGGCGCGAACCGGCGATCCGGCAGTTATCGCGAAAAGCATGCAAAGGGCATGCGAATACGGCAAGCAAGATAAGCAAAGGTAGCGACTCACCGTGAGGCCGGTCGATCTTCCAGATCTCCTGTAGACTCCGTCCAGCTCCGTTACTCCAGGCGGCATGCAAGAAGCTGCGAGCGTCCACTAGGCAGGCACAAGCGTAAACAAGCATGCAAGGAGCCAAGGCAGAGAGTCAGGCACAAGCACAAGCATCGGCGAGATCCGAAATTCAGGCACAAGAGGCGGCAAGCAAGCAAGGAGCGGGTGTGCACAATTCTTATCAAGATGTGTTCTCTGTCCGGCGACTCAACGGCGAGTGCCGTGGCTCGGGTCTCTGCAAAAGTCCCGCAGACAGTACCCCGTTCGCCAAAAATGATTACCGGCCCGCGATGATCGATGGCAGCACCAGGACCGATAAGTCGCTCATCTACTGCTGCCCGATCGCCGCTTCGGCCGATTCGTTAAGCATAACGTCAAAACATGCAAAGTCAACTAAACTAACTAAACTTATCAACTATCAAGCAAACTAATAATATAAGTATATATTATCTAAATAAATTAATAAAATAAATAATATAATAAATTTAATAATATATTACCACGAAAAATGACTGATATGTTATTCAAGGTGCAAATTCAAAATGAACATACATACTTAAGGTGTATATATTATAAGTAAAATTGATTAAAATTTGACTCTAAGTGAAAGTACATAAGTGATATGTTATTCTAGTGCACAAAATATAAAAGTCGTTTATTGAAGTTTGATTTGAAATTTATACAATCTTGGACAATGAAAAATAGTTGTTTTCATAATTCCAGAGTACTAATTTGTTAATGACTCGGAAAAAGAACATGGCGGCCTGCTCTCAAAAAACTTCGATGCGTTTCTCAGTATCCACTTAGGAATAATAATACTTACATTCCGATTTATCCGACACAACTTGCCTCTAACTATTCAATAAGTTAGTAGTACTGTTAAATATCAATCACATATGTCACCCTACCCAGAGAGAGAGAGAGAGAGAGAGAGGGGGGGGGAGGGCGGGAGAGAGAGAGAGGGAGAGAGAGAATGCTAATATTTAAATTAATCATTATCAAAACACTGTTATCAAAACACTGGCCGCCATGTTCTTTTTCCGAGTCATTAACAAATTAGTACTCTGGAATTATGAAAACAACTATTTTTCATTGTCCAAGATTGTATAAATTTCAAATCAAACTTCAATAAACGACTTTTATATTTTGTGCACTAGAATAACATATCACTTATGTACTTTCACTTAGAGTCAAATTTTAATCAATTTTACTTATAATATATACACCTTAAGTATGTATGTTCATTTTGAATTTGCACCTTGAATAACATATCAGTCATTTTTCGTGGTAATATATTATTAAATTTATTATATTATTTATTTTATTAATTAATTTAGATAATATATACTTTATGTATGTTCACTTTGAACTGGCGCCTTGCATAATATATCAGTTACTTTTCATGGTTATATTATTAGATAATCATTTAAATTTGCAAAAATTTACATTTTTGAGGGTCTATTTTTGAACATGGCTTGACCTTTTCATTTATGATTTTTTGAGGATATCACCTACTTTTTAGAGTACAGATATATGAATCAATTAGTGCAAAAAAAAACACAAAGTTTAAAAAATGTTATGTTATTTGCAATATGCAATTGCGTATTTTTTTTTTTAAATAGCTATATTCTTTGCACCAATAGTTTTGTCTTATTATTTTGTGCATAAAAGTTAGGATAAGATCTACCAAAAACTGAATATTTTACGAAATAACTTTATTATAGTGTTTTGAGAAGCTCTTAACACCAGCTATTAGATTCTAAAATAAAAAATAGAGTGTTCCATTTAAAAATATCGATGTGATCTTGATCTAACTTTAGGGACGCCACCCAATATTAAACGGATGAGAACAGTGAATAAATCCTTCTAAACCCTTTCTAAACCCTTTCGTCTGAAACATTCTCTTCTAAAATACAACTTTTATGAAATATTCGGGTATATCCACACTTTTGTCCCATCCTGTGTATGTATCTAAGCGTGTCGATGACATTATAATATAGATGTGTCTGCTTTTATTGTTATTGTTATTCGAGTTATTGTACTCAATACCTTATTGACAAAATTGTATATATGTATTTCAGAAAACAAAATATGTCATTAGATCAAAAAATTTTTCTGATACTATTGCGTTATTTAAAAAAATACGTTGTTTTTGGATTAAGCTTTCTATATAATGGTATTAAAAGTGTTGTTGATCAAAGTTATCGTTACCCATCAAAAGTTTATTTTGTTATTGCAATGAATAATGTGATTGAAAAATGATATTTGAAATATTTTTTGACCCTGTAATATATTTTGTTTCTTGAAATGCATATGCAATTTCGTCCATTAAATATCTAAGCAAAAATATTAATTTGTAACGAAGTGCGTCTCGTCGGTAACGGACTAAACCGGGCGGTGCGCTACGGGGCAATGTAACGCGGACCGTTACGGTGCAATGTAACGTCTGCCCGGGGCGTCTGCGTCGTCGGTGGCTTCTCCTTGCCGGATATGCTCGGCGGCCAGGGTCAGTACCGAGGAGAAGCGCGGGAAGCGGGGAGGGGGATGCTCGTGAATGACAAACCGTGGTTTTCGAAAAGAACTAATGTGTTTTTATTACTACCAAAATAAAACTGCGGCTGAGCCTACATAGGATTATGATCCGGGTCGTCTTTCTGTACGCGGCCAACGGGCACCCGACGCCGGATCGCAGCGAAGGGCGCCGGTTACAGGATCTCGGCCAGGGTAGGAGCCTCGCTGGCGCGGCTACGGAGACAAAGTACAAACAAGTTACGGTCCGTTTTACAATGGTCGCGTGTTCGCCGTGTTAACATTTGCTTAGCCTGCGGGTGCGCTTAATTCTACGTATAACTAACTTATTCTATGTTCGCTTTTCGAGGGTTCGGGCGCCAGGTACTTTAACGGGAAGTACCAACGCGTAAGACGTGTTCGGTGACGCTCGCTTGGCGTCTGACCGTGGTTGTTTAGCGAGGGTACGGGTTTCCACTCGCGTCGCTAACCGTGGTCCGTGCGCGATTTCAATCGCGCCGTATTGCGTGTCCGTGCGCGGTTTTAATCGCGTCGTGTTTCGTTGTCCGTGCGCGGTTTTAATCGCGCCGTGTTTCGTTGTCCGTGCGCGGTTTTAATCGTGCTGTGTTTCGTTGTCCGTGCGCGGGGTTTAACCGCGTCGTATTCCCGGTGTCGCCGTATCGCGAAGCATTTCCGGGTGCGGGACGTCGGCTTCCGTTTGAGTCGTGTACGCCCGACGAATGAGTTACTCGCGACGTCCGTAGCTCATTGGCGTGACTCTACCTGCTGCGTGCTCGCGACCGATCTCGAAAATGCCGGAGCCGTTGAAAACCGATACTGTGTCCCCCCACACTACGGTGCACCACGTGCACGGTTGGGAAGAGGGAGTCGTGACCCAAGAAGCACCTTGGGCCGGGGGAGGCGGGATATGAGGATGCGGATCCCCGGGGCTGCTATAGGGGGGCAGCTCCGGGTTTGTCGTCGTTTAGTAACGACGGCGGGGAGGAGGGGGTCGGCCCCCGATGTACCGGCGGTACCGACACCAGCGAGTCACCGTGGCTCGTAACTCGGTGGGTTGCCTCCGCTCCAGGCAATGAGCGCAAGGCAGGAGGGTCAAGGAGCGGTCGCTCGGAGGGTCCCGTCGGTATCTCCCCCGCTGGGGGTGGTCCCAGTGGATGCCTGCGGACTCACCCTTCGCCAGGGTCGCTTACGCCGAAGACCTCGTTGCTTCCGCGTTAGGCAGGAGGGTCAGGGAACGGTCGCTCGGAGGGTCCCGTCGGTATCTCCCCCGCTGGGGGTGGTCCCAGTGGATGCCTGCGGACTCACCCTTCGCCAGGGTCGCTTACGCCGAAGACCTCGTTGCTTCCGCGTTACCCCGTTTCAAGAGGTAGCCCCAGAAGAACCTGCGGGCGTGCCTCCTTACGGAGCCGGAAAGAAAGGACGGAGGAGAGCTTAGACTTAAGCGCAAGGCGGAGTCTTAGCCCGAGGACTCCGAGCCAGCTATGGAGAGGAGGTAGCTGCCCCGGAGGTGTTCTTCCCGGAGAACCGGCGAAGAACAGGTCCCGAGACCGGTCGCGTACGCGCTTATATACCCGTCGCGGCGAAGCCGGGCACCCCCCCCCACGTACGGTGGTTTGCCGCGTCGACGCTGCGCGGCGCGACACGCGCGCAACGCCCCTCTCTTGCCGCGCGCAGCCATCTCCCGCGGTCCGTTTCCCGCGCGACACTTGGGCCTCGTTACACCCCCCCCTCGTTTCGGAGAGCGGAACCTCAGGTTGCGCTCTTACCATTCCCCGCCTCGGAGGTGCTTGCGTACCCGGGCACAAGCCCGTCGTCGGCGGCGAGTACGCCTTTACGATCACTCGGCGTGGTGATGCGTATCAATCTAGCCAGCGGGTCGGGTATTGTCGGACGTAATAGAGCGTGGGCGACTTACGATCTCACGTTTTTGGTCCACTTGAACACTCGAGCTGTCGCGGGGTCCAGGCGGAGGGCGTACCGCACGTCCCCGACGTCGTACCGCCAGCGTCGCGTGCCGAGCGGCACTTGAATGCACAGCCCGTCCACCTCCACCGTGACTAGGTTCTGGGCCCGTGGCGCGAAGGGATCCCGCGGCATGCGGGGTAGCGGTGTGCGCTGCCGTGTCCCCGGATGATGGTCGGCGGTCGGGGGCGGGCGTGCTGGGCTGCCGCTGGCCAGCATGATCGACTCCGCTCCCTGGTCGCCCCGTGCTGGCGGCGCGCTGATCGGGGGTTGTTCGGACGGGGTGATGGCGGGGAGCGGCGCGGGTAACGCGCCGGTCCCGGATGTCGACGGTGTCGGTTCCCCGGCAGGTGCGGGCGGTCGTGGCAGATCGGCCGCGGCGAGAGGGGGTCGGTTGAGTTGTCCTCCCGGGGGTGTCTGTCCGGCGGTCGTCCGGAATCGCCTCTCCAACAATCGCCGTAGCATGTCCAGTGGCGCGGGGCGATTGCCGATTATTCGCGGCGGCGTGTACCCGGCTGCCGGGGCTCGGGCCGGGGGCGTCGTCGGTCGCCGTGGACGCGTCGTCTTCCGTGACGGGATCATGGCTGACTGATGGGCCGTCACTCTTCGAACGGTTTTAGGTCCCGTACGTGTACGCGCAGGACCTTTGCGCCGTTGTCAGATTTCTTTAAGTCATAGATTACGGGCGAATGAGCGCGGTGTACCGTATAGGGCCCGTCATACCGTGGCGCTAGTTTCGCGTTAAAGTCCGCTACCTTTTCCGACAGTTCGTGCGACTTTTTTAGCACTTTGTCGCCGAGTTGCGGTCTCCACTCGCGGCGTCGCAAATCGTAATACTTCCGTTGTTGTTGGAAGCTCCGTGCGATTTTCACGCGCGCGAGCTCGAGGGCGTCTTGCAGCGCGGCAATGCGGTTTTTTGCGGGTGTTTGTGCCTTTGGCGCTGCTTCTTGCGCGAGCGTTCCCGGCGGTCGGAGCTCGCGGCCGTAATTTAGGTATGCCGGTGTGTACCCCGTCGATTCGGAGTGCGCGGTGTTGTATGCAAACGCGATTTCCGTGACAAATTTATCCCATCTCTTTTGGTTCTTCTCAATCGTTTGAGCTATCATCGTTTTTATTACTCTATTCGCGCGCTCCACTGGGTTACACTGCGGAGTGTACGGCGGCGTTCGGCGATGTTGCACTCCAGCCTCCTCGAGTAGGGCGTTAAATGCGGCTGAGATAAATTGTCGTCCATTGTCACTGATCACGGTCCGCGGGCACCCGTGCCGTAGGAAAACCCGTTCCTTTAAGGCTTTGGCGACGGCGGTTCCGGTGGCTTTTCGAAGCGGTTGCAGCTCAACCCACTTCGTAAATTTGTCCTGCATTACGAGGAGCCATGTATTTAGATTTTCTGAACGAGGGAGAGGTCCGATGAGGTCGGCGGCGACCGTCTCCCATGGTTGCTCCGTATGGAGGGCGTGTAATTTACCGGGCGGCATTTGCTGCAGGGCTTTGTGCTGCTGGCAATTGGCGCATTTACGAACGTATTTCGTAGCTTCGCGAAACATCCCTGGCCAATAGAAGTCCTTGGCGAGACGTACGAGCGTCTTCGCGATTCCGAGGTGACCGGCCGCGGGGTCGTCATGCGCTTCTCGTAATACGCGCGCTTTCTTTGCGGAGGGAACGCAGATCTTCCATTGTTGTGCCTCCGACGTATCGTTGAAGTCCAGCGTATGCAATATGTGTCGGTACAGTTGTTGGTTTTCTATTCGGAAATCCGGGTGTTGCGTCGGCTCTTCCTCAACTTCCGCGTATTTCCGTTGGTACCATTCGGCAGTCGCCGTGGTGGCGGCGCAGATCTCGAGCGGCTGTCTTGATAACGTGTCCGCGAGGAGGTTATCGGCTCCCCGACGATATTGTATCTCGAAATCGTATTGGCCTAGTTCGAGGGCCCACCGCGCGAGCCGTCCGGACGGGCTCTCGATAGAGTTTAACCACTTCAACGAATGGTGGTCTGTTAGCACGACAAAATGATACCCTTCCAGGTAGTCGCGAAATTTCCAGATGCCCCATTTAATCGCGAGGCATTCTAACTCCGTGGCCGAATAGTTCGCTTCGGCACCCGTTATCGTGCGGCTAGCGTAACCGATAACGCGTTCGTGACCGTCGACCTTTTGTGTCAAGGCCGCGCCCAGCCCGGCGTGGCTGGCGTCCGTCTGCAAAACAAACGTCTGGCTCCAGTCTGGGCAAGCGAGGATTGGAGCGTTCGTCAATCGTCGCTTTATTTCATCAAAGGCGGCTTGTTCGGACCCGCCCCATTCCCATTTGGCGTTTTTTCGTATCAGTCGGTGCAGCGGCGCGGCGATGCTTGAGATGTCCCGTAGGAAACGTCGGTACCAGGAGATAAGGCCCATAAACCGCTGTATCTCTTTTGCGTTTCGTGGCGGCGTGAGGGCTAAGATCGCGGCGGTCTTCTCGGGGTCTGTATGTAACCCCCCCTCGTCCACGATGTGCCCCAAGTATCGGAGTTGCGCACGGGCGAACTGGCATTTCTCCGGGTTCGGCCTTAACTTGGCGTTACGTAGGCGACGAAAGACCTCCGTCAGCGTGCGGAGGTGCTCGTCGAACGTGCGGGAGACCACCACGATATCGTCTAAGTACGAAAAAGCGTGCGGTGCGAGTTCTGGCGTAATGACGCGGTCGAGTAGCCGTTGGAATGTTGCCGGCGCGGAGTGGAGGCCGAAGGGCATAACGTTGAACTCGAAGAGTCCCTTCCCGGCGACCGTAAACGCGGTGAGTGGTTTGCTCGCTGGTGTGAGCGGCACCTGCCAGTACCCGTGCTTGAGGTCGATGGTTGACAGGTACCTCGCTCCTCGCAGTTTATCGAGTGTTGCGTTAATCTGTGGCAGCGGGTACGCATCCTTGCGCGTCACCTGATTTACCTTCCGGAAATCGACGCACAGTCGCGGTTTCCCGTCCTTTTTTCGCACAACGACAATAGGCGAGCTCCACGGGCTTTCCGACGGGCGGATGACGTCGTCCGCTAACATTTTCTCTATCTCGCAATCGATGACTTCCTGCATTGCAGGGTTTCGTGGCCGATAGCGCTGCTTTACCGGTGTGTGGCTCTCGAGTCGAATTTCGTGTTGGATCAGGGGTGTCGGGCCCGCAATTTCGTCGAAGTTCCCCATCTCGGTTCTCAAAAACTCGTCGAGCCGTGTTCTTTCCGTTGCGGTAAGATGCGTCAGTCCGTCTGCCTCACTGATATCGCACGCACCCACCGGGTCGCGCGTGCCGGACGGATGGGGGAGCAGACGACCGTTCAGCGTAACCTGCATGTCGAGCTTTCCCAGGGCATCCATCCCGAGCAGGGCGTCGTAGCCCAACCCTGCCATGACGAGAAATTGCTGTTTGATCCGCTTGCCCATTATTACAACTGGTCCGGTGAGGCTATCGCTGAGCGGGGCCTCCGTGCCATCCGCTAGGACGGCGACTCGTTGTTCCGCGTCCCGTCTCCATTGATAATGGTGGCAGATTTCGGCCGTTTCGTTGCTTATATAGGACACGACGGATCCGGGGTCGAGCAGGGCTGGGACTCGATGGTCACCCAGCTTCATTGTTACGAAGTAGCGGCTGTCGTTTTTGTCGTCGTCTAGTTGTCGGGGGGCTGGTCGGCTCCGCTGGTTCCGCCGCCCCCTGCGGGGTTTCCCGACTTCTCGCATGGGCACTCGCGGTATGATCTGCCGTCCGTACCACAATACGAGCAGAATCTCTTCTGCGGGTTCGTACATTGTTCGCGGCTATGCCCCGTTCCCTTGCACCGCCAACACGCGGTTCGTCGGTTATACGCCGCGGCAAGCGATGCACGAGGTTTCGGTGCTCGTGTCGTCTCGGATCTGGTGGTCGCATCGGTGATTTGCCTCTGGGTCTCCTCGAGCTCCTCCATCCGTTGGGCTAGCTCGGGGACGTGCCGCACCGAATGTCGCGGGATATGTAACCGGAACTCGGGCCGCATGCCGTAGAAAATCGTTTCTAGCTGTAGTTCCGGGGAGTACCCGCCCCTGCGGCGCATGAGCGTCATCAACGCGGTGATGAACGGGCGGACTCCTTCGGTCGCTCCCTGCCGTCGTTCGAGAATCTGCCGATCCAAGTTTCTCGATTCGCCCGGTGACAGGAAGTAACTTCGCAGCCCTGTCTTCAACTCGTCGAGCGTCCGATACTCGGCCTGAAAATTACGGTGCCATAACAATGCATCGCCCTTCAGGAGTTCGGGGAAGCCTCTTCGGACCTGCGCGTCCGTGAGTGAGTACGCGTTCTGAAGTTCTTCCACGCGCTCGATAA
>CABEGB010001361.1:0-136003 GCA_901521435.1 Crematogaster levior
AGTTTATCGTGAACCGGCCGAAAACTTAATGTTTGAACTGCAAGTTTAACTTTCATTTTTTTATTTTCAAATTCAATATGTCTACGAACTTTAGTTGCAACGTGTAAACCTTGTTCTTCTTGAAATTTAACTAATTTGCAAATATATTGCCAATTAATAATAATATTTCCATTATCATCTGTAATTAAATTTGTTGCAAATGTGTTACGTACTAATTTTATATGGCATGCATCTAATATAATATATATGTTTCTTTTTGTATAAGGATTTTGAAAAAAAGCTCTAGATTCATTTTCGAAAAGACATACTCCAAAATTTGCAACTATTGATAAGTAAGAAGACGCTTCATCAAACGTTATACTTCTGACATCTACATGAAAATCGTATATAGCATGCAAAATGTTATCTAAAATATTGTGTTTCTGTACCTGTTAAACTATGTATTAAATAATACACAATTTTAAATCTTTGATTTATACACGTTAACATGAAAATTAAAACGTTTGTTGCTTCTATCATATTATTATGATTAATATCGTTATTATTCTATATGCCTAAATTTACATAACCGTGACATTTATTATCATCCTAATCAATACGTATGGCCATTTGCGTATGGCCATTTCATCAAAAGTTAAATTGTAGTAAAGTTTTTTATTTTCAATTTCAGCTTTTGTTCTTAATGCTTTATAATATTTAACGCTTCTTGCGAAATTCCTGGTTTATAATGAGTCGATATAAATTATAAACCATCTACACAAAGATGACGGATGCGGTAATTTTTTTAAGAAAAGATCTCTTATGTATGAATATGCACTTGGTGGGATAAAAATTAAGTATTAAAGCAAACTTTGAAAATAGTCTTTTCTTCGCCAGTAATTAAGATAACACATGATAAGGTATTATTTGACAGGCAAACTGGCCACGTGAAGGCTTTTCAGCCAATCAATAAATGATCTGCGCGCCGAACATGGATTGTCAGCCTAACGCAGTCAAACAACGAATTAAAATCATCTTTCGATTTTAATCGTTTTCAATATTTGGTAAATTAAATAAAGAATTTATTGCGAAAAATATTACCTCAGCCAGGATTCGAACCTGAAACTCCCCCATTCCATGCGGGCGTCATACCAATTCGACCACCAAGGCATGTCTTGGCCAATGAATGAACGTATAGACCAATGGAACCTTGACCTATACGCTCATTCATTGGCTAATTCTTACGTTACGTCTTATGCTTACAGTTATGGAAGTTGTGTGCGATGGCCTTAAGACCGCTAAACCAATGAGCACACAGCATAAAGTCGCCATATTGATTTACATAAGATGCTCATTGGTCCAGCGGTCTTATGCTATGCTTATGCTGCGTTGTGCATTTTGTGTGTGGAAGCCTTTACAGAGCATACGCATAACATAAGACCGCTGGACCAATGCGCATCTTATGTAAATCAATATGGCGACTTTTTTTTAGGTGTTTATTGGTCTTATGTCTTAAGCCTACTCTACAATGACCGTAACATAATATCGTAAAGCTGTAAACGCAGTTGTATACATAAGGTGCATGCGTATAACATAAGATCTTTGGACCAATGAGCACCCAGAATAAATCGCCATATTGATTTACATTACAAGCTCATTGGTTCAATCTTAATTGGTTCGATCTTATGCTATGCATATGTAACTAAAATGTCATTTTTATGATAGCACTTTAGGGCCTGTTTTCAGTTTAATGAAACATAACCAGATTACAACCGAAATGAAAATATTTTATTTCGTTTGTAATCTGGTTATGTGCAGTAGTGTTGTTCAGTAATATACTAGATCACTCGAAAATGGAACAAGAAGAAGAGGAAATGGACGAATATGAAGATAAAGATGAGTTGGATGATAAAGAGCTCATTACAATAGTTAAAGCCAATTCTTTTTTATACAATTTTTTACAAAACAGAAAAGCTATATAGCAACATTGAAATTAAGAGGTTAAGCTTGGACTGCTGTTGGAGAAGGATTATCCAAAACAAAGACTGGTAAGTATTTGCACGATTTATTTATCTGAAATCTGGAAAATATTTAGAAATTTTCGCTAAAAAAATCGATATAGATTTATATAATGAATGCAATTATATTTATGGGCAGGTACCGAGGCCGAACATAGATTTTGGCGACATTTGCGACAACGATTTGGAAGAGAAAGGAAAAAAGTGATTCAATCTTAAGGTCGATCAGGCGCTGGAATTACCCATCTGATATATACACCTCAATGGAATCTTTATAATGAGTTCATGTTCTTGACTGATGTGATAAAACATCGAAAGTAAGTATCAATTTTTTCTTTTTGTGCTGAATTATATAAATCATAAATTTATTTATTTGTATTTTGTTTTGTTTAGAACTACGTCCAATTATAAAAGAATATGTCCAACATATGAAGCTGAATTACAAGTGAAGATTCCCTCAACTTCTACATCAAGTTCTTCATCAACACCGAGCATGTGGAGTGAAGAATTGCCACTTATTTCATCTAAATGTTAGTTTCTAAATTTTTTACTTTTATTTGTAATACAAGAAACTTAGATAGAATAGAAAAATTCGACACTTTTGTTTTTTAACTGTATTAATTTTGGTATTTCAGCTAATATAAGCAAATCTTCAGATGAGATCTGCAACTCTTTTTCGCAAAATATATTACGTAGGAAACTTTGTCGTTTTCTTTTATTGATTGGTCTGACCCACCAATGTCTCACTTTTCTTTCTTGTACTCGCAGAGCAGCGAATTGAAGAATAATACTTTCATTTATTAATGAAATAAAAAGGGTTATAAGACCTAATTTCTTCAAGTCCATTTTGAATAACCAAAGATTAAACTCGATAAACAAACAAATCAGCCATTTCTTTCAACATCGAATAATGTTCTTTTCGGATTGGTCTGTGATTGTGATTGGCTGATTCACTTACTGCTTATGTATTACAGCTTATGTTTTATAACCGCGCGTTACAAGCTTATGATCTTAAGTTACGTTCATTGTAGAGTAGGCTTTAGGGTGCATTTTCACTTGACGCTTGACGCTGGAGTTTTCAGCGTCAACAGACGCTAGCGTCAAGCGTCAAGTGAAAATGCACCCCAGCGTCAAAATGGGTTAGGCCTAGCGTCGTAGCATTAAGGGCTATTGCACACAAAATGCATAGCGTAGCATAAACATAACATAAGACCGCTGGACCAATAAACACCTAGAAAAAAGTCGCCATATTGATTTACGTAAGATGCGCATTGGTCCAGCGGTCTTATGTTATGTTTATGCAACGCTATGCATTTTGTGTGCGATAGCCCTTAAGTGTGATTATTGCAGTGCAATTGCACAATAATAGCGAGTTTAGATTTAAATTAACTGATCTTAATTCGGTTTAAACAAATGTCGTATAATCTAAGATATTACAAATGGCAAACAAAATGTTTAAAAATAATAAATTTAAAAAGAAGGAAGAAGAATAAAAAATAATTACATATTATATTATTTATTTATTAATACATCAATTATTTATTACATATTTATTACATTATATTTTTCAATAAATTTATTTGCATTTTTTAAGTCGAAGAAGACGTTTCAAGTAGGGAAAAAATGTTTGGCGAAGAAGAAGTAAGTAAAATATTGTTATAATTATTTAAACAAGTATATATTTTAATAATTAAACTTGCATGAAAACATCTGTAGCTCTTCTCGACATAATCTGTTTCATATGTCCCTTTTTACCAGCTTATAAAGTAATATATGCACTATTTTAATTTTTAATAGGAACTGGAAATGGTTCAGACATGTGGACTCTGCGAAATGATAGTTTCTACGTAGCATTTAACTGACAAATTTTCCTTATTAAGGATATTTGCTGCATTCATTTTTATTTACACTTTTTAAAATATTATTTTACCCATCAGCTGCAATAAAGCATTATATATAGACAGTTTGTATAATGTTAGGCATTTATAAAATGCTTGTTTAATGTTTTTAATCTTGTTAAACTGCCCTAAATTCTTAAACTACATAATTATCAAAATTATATTGTTGTATGTACCTGTCATCGGGTAAAAAGATAATGTAGAATTATCTACAAAATATTGAATATCCTTTCAAACAGGAATGAGTAACTATATCATTTGTAGAAAGTATCATTTTGCAGAGTCCATATGTCTGAACCATTTCCAGTTCCTATTAAAAATTAAAATAGTGCATATATTAGTAAAGAAATAAACATCAGTTTTTGCCTCTTAACGATCGAGCCTTGGATCTTTCTGCCAATCAATGATCTGCGCAATCGCAGTACACAATTTAAAATACAAGGTGCGCGTCGACACAGTCGAACTTAAAACGCAAATCACCAACATGAAATCAACCCGATTCCATTTGTTAGTGTTAATAAGGATCCCCCCCCCCTATCCCCCACATATAAATAATTTATATGTGGGGGATAGGGGGGGGTCCTTATTAACACTAACAAATGGAATCGGGTTGATTTCATGTTGGTGATTTGCGTTTTAAGTTCGACTGTGTCGACGCGCACCTTGTATTTTAAATTGTGTACTGCGATTGCGCAGATCATTGATTGGCAGAAAGATCCAAGGCTCGATCGTTAAGAGGCAAAAACTGATGTTTATTTCTTTACTATTTAGTAACGAGCGGTCGGAAATGTATTAATTGATGTAGTGCATATATTACTTTATAAGTTGGTAAAAAGAGACATATGAAACAGATTATGTCGAGAAGAGCTACAGATATTTTCATGCAAGTTTAATTATTAAAATATATACTTGTTTAAATTATTATATAAATTATCTATTGTTACAAAGATGCTATTGTTACAAATTCTTCCGATCAAGTGATCCATTAGCGTTATAAACATTACTGACACTACACAAATGGATCGCATATGAAGCATTGGAATTGGTGCCTCCTGTGAGGTCGGTCATAGGAAAGCGTGAACGATCATAAATTATTATATAATTATATAAATAATTATAACAATATTTGGTAATACTTAAGAATACGGGCTTTCGCTCAGTTTTCGTTGAAACTTCGCAATATTGCGTATTTTGGTCCGTAAAACACGAATATGAAAGTTAAAAACGTCGCTCTATTCGTCGCTCGCTGTTATAACGTGTTGAAAATTGACAGTTTCGGGGTTATGAATCCTGTCATACCGACGATGTACAGACTGTCTGAGCATGCGCAGTGACGTAACGCAGGTCAGCTGACCATGCTAGCGCCACGAAGTGCGCGAATTTCAAAAAGGATACAAGTAAGTCTGGACGTCGTCGGTATAACAGACATCCTAACCCCGAAACTGTCAATTTTCAATAAGTTATAACTTATTAACTAATAAAGAGCGACGATTTTAACTTACATATTCGTGTTTTGCGGACCAAAATACGCAATATTGCGAAGTTTCAACGAAAACTGAGCGAAAGCCCGTATTCTTAAGTATTACCCAATATTTTACTTACTTCTTCTTCGCCAAACATTTTTTCCCTACTTGAAACGTCTTCTTCGACTTGAATTATTTATTTATTTGAAGACTTGATACGGCACTCAAAAAATCCACATAAAGACACGATAACGTATACCCAGCGAGAAATGAACCTTTCAATCGACATCAATTCGACATTATTTTGATGTCGATCGACGAACCATTTCTCGCTGGATAGATTAGGATCCACGGACAACTTTTGACGCTTGAAGCTGGATGAATCCAGCTTCTTTTTCTCGACGCTAGCGTCGAAAATAAGATCACGTGACTGGCTAGACGCTAGCGTCAGATTGATAGTGAAATCGCAGCCTAAGGCTTATGTTATGTTTATGCAACGCTATGCATTTTGTGTGCGATAACCCTTAAGGTCTAAACATAATAAAAAACACAGGTAATAGAAACAGGGAATAGCGATAGCGAGTGAAAGCCCACCAATCAGAAAAGCTAAAGAGCTTTTTTGATTGGTGGGCTTTTACTCGCTATCGCTATTCCCATAGACATAGGCTGCGTTCCGATATTTACCGCCAGTACTGAAAATCTATAGTGTATGTGATGCAAACTATAGATTTGTAACAATAGCGTTTGTAGCTTTGGAAACGTCAAATGGATCGCTATTGTTGCAAATGCTATTGTTACAAATTCTTCCGATCAAGTGATCCATTAGCGTTATAAACATTACTGACACTACACAAATGGATCGCATATGAAGCATTGGAATTGGTGCCTCCTGTGAGGTCGGTTACGGGAAAGCGTGAACGATCATTACCAAGAAGACGACAAAGCGACAATATTTAGCCGCCACGTAGGTCAGCTTCCCATATCCAGAACAAGGAAGGCGAAGACAAAGATTAGAGGACAATCCACAACGGATCGAGAATCTACCGAGTATCAGGCGAGTACATTTCACGTTGATGGTCTTACCGATCAAGCATTTCCCTTGTTATCACACCTTCAGATCATGGCGGATCGAGTCAAACTTCTTTTACAAAAGCGAACGTCATTAAAGGCGCAGATCACCGGCCTGACGAATATAATAGACAAAAGACGATACGACAATACCGCAATAAGACTACGTATGACACGCAGAACTATACCAAGCGTTCGAAGAGTTCAACGATGAACTCACAGTATTAGACGCAAATGACGATCACAATGAATTTATAAACGTGCAGGAAAGATATTATTCACTAGCGACTAAGGTCGAAAAAATCACAAAATCAAACGCAGCCGCGTCCACCGCAATCGCCGGGCCGTCGAACGCTAGTACGCCGACCGGCGATGCAAACGCCACGACAGTCACACAACGACGAATAAAACTACCGGAAACACCTTTACCCACCTTTGACGGTCGATACGGAAATTGGCTGTCATTCAAAAATAGATTCGTAGCAATGATAGATACGCGCGCCGATTTATGCGACATAGAGAAATTGCAATACTTACAGTCGGCCTTGACCGGTGAAGCAGCCAATAAATTGAAAATACTAACAATCGAAGGATCGAATTACTCTAAGGCGTGGGATTTATTAAAACGAGCGTATGAGGTCAAGCGGATCTTGATTTCACGACATCTGTCGTTATTAATAAACTTGCCCGTCGTGGAAAGGGAAACGACCGACGGTTTGTCCAAGCTCGCGGACGACGCGTAACAACACGTCGCATCCCTAGCTACGTTGGGGGTTAACGTAGGATCCGAGATACTCGTTAATATATTGGAAAGCAAACTACCGAAAGCCACCGCCGATAAATGGGAGGAAACGCTCGAACGGGACGAATTCCCGAAAATTGACGATTTATACGAATTTCTTTATCGAACTGCAGTCCGTGTATCAAAGCGTACGCGATCAGATATATGCAAACGAGACGATAACAAGGATTCCGCTCCCTCAAAAAAAGGACGAATAGTAAATAAGACGTTTATGATCAACGTGGCAAACAATTGCGTAGTATGTAAGACCAAGTCACATCCCTTATTTAAATGTGATAAATTTAAACAATATGACGCCTCGAAACGCATCGAGGTTGTCAGAAACGCGAAACTATGCTACAATTGTTTACGGTCACACAAGGGAAGGCCTTGTAATTATTCTAACTGCTCAATTTGTCAAAAACGCCATAACACGTTACTGCATCTCGATAAATATACGACCGATACGACCAGGGCTAGTGCGGCGACTTCAAAGGCGGTGGAAAGTAAATGACTAGAAAAAACAGTCGCCAACGTCAATACATGTTTGGCGGCAATTTCTCCCACCGTCGTATCACCACTAATGACCACCGCGACGATACTCGTGCGAGACCGCGCTTATAATTTCGTGCCATGTCGCGCGTTATTGGACACGTGTGCCACCGCGAATTTCGTAACGGAAAGCCTCGTGAAAACCTTGAAACTTCCGGTAACCACTTGCAATATGCCTATCAGCGCAATCAACGCGATAAGCACAACTTCCAAAGGTCTTCTCCAGATCACTGTTCGATCAAGATATAACGAGTTCACCACCGAGCTGACTTGTTTATCTATTCCAACAATAGCGGATTGGGTACCCTCCGAGATCTTTTCGCGAGAAACAATCACGATTCCATCTGACATCGAACTGGCTGATCCGGAATTCCATCTGCCTCGTCCGATTAATTTACTAATTGGTTCTGGGACGACAGTATCACTGTTGTTAAACGGACAGATAAATCTTTCCCGCGATAATTGCGAGTTATATCTGCAGAATTCAAGACTTGGTTGGATTGCAGCAGGTGGAAGTCCGGCGCAGGGTCGCGTGAAATCCTCGACATGCGCGTTAACAAAACTAGAACAGCAAATATCAAAATTCTGGTCAATAGAGGAGGTAGGAAACGATACACCGAAATCTAGGGAAGAACTCGAATGCAAAGCACACTTCATAAAACATGTTAGGCGAAATAATGAAGGACGGTATATCGTGAGACTGCCGTTCCGCAAAAACTCTAAACAACTCGGTGAATCAAGAAGCATTGCGCTCAAACGATTATATTCAATAGAATGGAAATTGGCATCGAATCCAAACTTAAGGTTAGCGTATACTCAAGTTATACAAGAGTACTTGGACTTAAATCAAATGTCTCCGGTAAATACACCATCTAATGACGGATTTTACATGCCGCATCACGCGGTGATTAAAGCCTCCAGTAATACCACTAAGGTTCGCGTGGTATTCGACGCGTCAGCAAAAACCAGAGGGGGTAACTCCTTAAGGAGGCTCTTACCCAGCTGCTCTAATCAACATAGCAACCAAAAAGTAATATTAACAAACTGTTTTAAATTTACCGGGAAAGTAAATAAATAAATAAATAATGATTTTTACACAGTTTAAGAAATATTTTTGTTTGATTAATATAAATATTAATATTAATACAACAAGTCGCTTGACTATGTCAGTGAGCAGAATGATATCGTGCGCGTAAATCAATATCGTCTGCTACTAAGTGAGGTGTTGTGTCGTGTCGATTACGATTCACCTTGTTTTACGATGAACCCAAATCAAGAGATGGATAAACCAAAAGAAAGACATAAGGTGAGGATGCTTAGAGGAAAGATGAAAGGGAAATTCGCTAAAAGTAAGATCGTCAATGCTCGAGAAAATAATTATGCCGCTACTATAAAGCGCAAAGAAGAGTCACGTTCAAATGAGGTTAGTGTGAATAATCAATATTATTTTCTTCTTGATTTTCAAAGTTTAGTTGACAAAGACCTGTTTGTTTTCATAGGTAAACAAACATCCTCCGGAGTTTTTCGCAGTTGATGCAGTTGATTCATTAGGATCTCGACGAATTGTTAATTTAAAAGTACTCGGACAACAATTGTGGTGCCCTAACTGCAATATTGCTTTATCCATAAATAATATAATCAGTGAAAAAAATTTTGGTTTAGCAAGTATTTTTAAGATCAAATGTTCTCAATGTGATAGATTGAGAATAGTAAATACAGATAAAAAAAAACCTAACGAAGGATTTGTTGTAAATACAAAAGCAGCTTTCGGTACTGAAAAAATTGTTATAATTTATGTATAAAATTACTATGTTATTACTATATTATTAATTTATGTACAGGTATGATTGATGCTGGGATTGGGCCAACTCATTTAAATTCTTTTTTAACATCAATAGATCTGCCCTCCATTGCACCCAAATCACTGAAAATCCATGAACGCAAAATTGGTACGGCTATCGAAGAAGTTGCTCAGGAATCATGTTTAAACAGTATAAATTTGGAAAAAAAATTAACTGTAAAAGAATCACAAGATGTAGTTTTGTAGGTTTCGTGTATTGCTATTTATATTTGATTACGTATCTCAATCAATTTAATAACGATTTATTGATTTATTGATTATTTCTTATATTCTTAGTGTTGATACATTTATTTCAATAAATTTTTGTATTATATATTGATTTTTACATTTTTACATTTTTTACTATTAATTCACATTACTACGTGTACTGATTGTTCCTTTTTCTTCCTATTTTTTCTCCATCGCTAAGTCATTATAAATAAAAATACATAAAAATAAATGTTTTGATGAAATTGTTTTTACTGATCTGTAGAATGGACACATCTGAAAATAACGAAGAGTATTTATCACCTGAAAATAAAATTTATTTAAAAGCGTCGTTTATCATGCATGTTTTGTGTGTGTGTCTGTGTGTGTGTGTGTGTGTGTGCGGTGTGTGTGTGTGTGTGTGTGTGTGTGTGTGTCTGTCTGTCTGTGTGTGTGTGTGTGTGTGTGTGTGTGTGTGTGTGTGTGTGTGTGTGTGTGTGTGTGTGTGTGTGTGTGTGTGTGTGTGTGTGTGTGTGTGTGTGTGTGTGTGTGTGTTTACTTGTATCTGTATTTATTAAAATAAATAAAAAATTTTGATAAAACGCTATTTATTTACATGCAATATAACATTTTGAACTTCGCGCGGTTTTCACGACAGAAAGATCATTCGCATAACCTGTTATACATTATGTTTGAAAGTCAATATCTTTTATAACTCGCCGATAACACGAGGTTTTCTTTTGATCATTAGAAAGATTATTATTTAAACTATGTTTCCTTAGTTTTTTGTTTACCTGGCTCGCAAACTCGCCAAGAAAACATATCACTTCCGGTAAGAATTACGGTGTTTGCCATATGCCCTGTGTTAAAAATACAAACTTCAATATTGATTTTTTCTAAATTTTACTCGTCAACCTATGCTCAAATTTTGGATATCGATTCGTCGTGTCCCATTTTACAATATATTTCAATTTCATAAAGATTTCTCGTATTTTAATCGAGGTAAGAGCCTCCTTAAATGACATACTAATGGTAGAACCTACGATTCAAGATCCGATATTCGCGCATTTATTAAGATTTCACACATACAAATACGCGCTCACTGCCGACATAGAAAAAATGTACCGGCAGATAATATTACACGAAGACGATAGGAAATATCAACGCATACTGTGGCGAGAAAATGAAAAAATTAAGACTTTCCAACTCAATACTCTAACCTTCGGTGTGTCCTCGTCATCTTATTTAGCAATACGCACGATTCAAAGGCTCGCGGAAGAAGAATGTCACGCATATCCTGCTGCGGCCCAAGTTCTCAAGGCCCATCTGTACGTGGACGATTTACTCACCGGCGCGACAAGTATTGACGAAGCTCGTATATTGCGTAATGAAATAATCTCACTATTATCCCGTGGCGGATTCAATATTCGACAATGGGCGTCAAACGATAAACGTGTCATAGAGGATCTAAATCCTGATGCGATAAATGCAAGTCTTGTATTAGACAAAAATAATTCGTTAAAAACATTAGGGATAACGTGGTCCGCGAAAGATGACGTATTACGATACTCGGTTCAGCCAATCAATCACACGGAACGGGTTACAAAACGCATGATACTATCAGAAATTGCCAAGATTTTCGACCCATTAGGTATTTTAGGACCAGTCATATTATATACAAAGGGACTCATGCAACAATTATGGCAATGCAAGGTAGACTGGGACGAAGCAGTACCATCGAACATACACACAGCCTGGACCGAGTTTACTGCACAATTAAGTTTGATCAACGAATTTTTCATAGATCGCGTAGTACTATTATCAGACTATAAGGAAATACATATCCGTGGTTTTTGCGATGCAAGTAATAAAGGTTACGGAGCCTGTCTGTTAGAACAAAGGACGAACACGGTAACATTTGTTGTCGTCTCTTATGTGCCAAATCACGGGTCGCCCCATTGCAGACGGTGACAATTCCCCGGCTCGAATTATGCGGAGCCCTGTTACTAGCTAAACTATACCGCGAAGCTAGTAATGCATTGGGATTATCGTGCAATAAAATAATACTATGGAGTGATTCAACCGTAGTATTACAGTGGAACTCAACCGCGTCTCTTAAAATCTTACGTAGCTCACCGCGTTATCCAGATTAAAGAATTAACTCAGTCTGTGATTTGGAGACACATCGATTCAAAGTCCAATCCAGCCGATGCTCTCTCTAGGGGTCAATTACCCAGTGCATTTTTAAGGAATCAAATCTGGTTATCGGGACCGTCATGGCTTTCGATGGATGAAAGGGAATGGCATTATAATATTTCGGAACTTCCTGAAATACCTAAGCTGAGAAAAAACGTCTGTTTAACTGTAGGTTATAATAACTGTGAGATCCTTCGAAGATACTCGTCATACGCGAAAATGCTAAGAGTCATAGCGCTATGCTTACGATTTCGGCCGAAAAACATGTATCGGGGATCGTTATGCACGGAGGAAATAAATGAAGCAGAAATCCGGATAGTCAAAATTATTCAAGCTACCAGCTTTACATACGAATTAAATGAATTGACGAATAGACAATCTGTACGGACAACCAGGATCGCCGCGTTAAATCCATTCATAGACTCCAACGGGCTGATTTGAGTCGGCGGACGTTTAAGGAGCTCGAAACTAACGTTTTCTCAAAAACACCCGATACTACTCCCAAGTCGTCATTTCTTCACGGACCTAATCATTCGAAACACACATGAAAATTATTATCACGCGGGAATACAAATAACTCTGTACACCATTTGACAAAGGTTTTGGCTACTCGACGGTCGAAACCAAGTACGCAAAATCGTTCTTTCCTGCATGCGCTGTTTTAGGTTTAATACTAAATCCGTCGAGTACAAAATGGGTGATCTACTAAGGCGCGAGTGCAAGACACCTTTCCTTTCTTTACAACCGGGGTCGATTTCTGTGGGCCCTTTTTCATAAAGAAGAAAAAACATAGAAATCGAAACAAAATTAAGGTTTACGTGTGCGTATTTATATGTATGGCGATAAAGGCGGTACACCTAGAGGTAGTGACCCAGTAAACACTATTATATTAATGTTGCATAACAGCAATTAAATGGAATGTTACACATAATATTGCCAACTTGTTACATATAACTTACATGTAAGTTACAATTTCCTACTTATGTATATAACATGTTATGTCACATGTTGCGTTGCAGTTATATTATTGTAATATTTTGTAAAAGATAACTTAAATGTAACTGTTACTTAAATGAATATATAAAAAATATATAAATGCAATCATTTTCATTAATATTTATTTTATTTATTTAAATATTACATACATTTACACAGTTTATATTTCTGTAATAATCAACAAGAAAAACTTTATTATAAAAACATGTTAGTCAAATATTTTAATACATATTTTTTATAATACGCAGTTACTTAAAAGTAACTTATATTTTCTCTAATTTTATAAAAAAAATTATAATGCTAAATAAATGAGTATAATGCTAAATGAATGAATAATCATTTATAATTGTAAATACGCCTTTTAAACTGTAAATTATTGCTAAATGAATCTTATAAATAATAAAACTTCTAACACAAAATTACAAAAATTCTTTTTCATATCACTTTATATCTTGCCACAGGCGATAATGACAATTTATATTAATTTTATAAGTCATATCTTATTTTAATAATATTGCATGCTTAGTACTTTTAGTACAATACTTTTATAGTATTTTTAAATAAAGCAAAGAGTAAGAAAGAAACATAAGAAAATGTATCTAAACGTAAAATCTAGAGTAATTGCCTTAATCTTTAAATAAATCAACTAATCTGTATCACAAGTTGTAAGTCTTTTCTGTTATTTGATACTTTTATTTTCTAAAATAAAAAAACAAATATTACAAAATGAAAATAAAAAAAGCATATTAAAAATAAAATAAACAATGAAAAAAATATTTGGCAGCAAACATAAAAAGAATTAAATTTTTTAATCATTTAACTTCTAACTTTTACTTCACTTTTTACTCTTTACTTAAAGTTATTGAATTTATGTAATATTACTTAAGATAATAAGCACAAGGTTTATTCGCTCATCTGTCTATTCCTACGATTGGTTTTTTCTTCTCGATCATGTCTTTGCTTTGCAAATCTAAACCATTCGGCTCCTATTTTGTCAAAATCACATTGTGTTAATTTTGCATTTAAATCCAGTATCACATCATCTGTAAATAAAATATATAATTAAAAGACATTTTCATTTAATACCAATAACAGGAAGTACAATAACTCATTAATGTTTATATTGCTTTTAATTTTCTTTTTATTTATTATTTACCTCCTATTGTTTTCATTAACACTAAATCGGCTACACAAAAATTTTCACGGCGACCCTTCCACGAACATTGCATGGCACATTCGTTAGAAAATACTTTTGTTAGGACATTTCTTATATTTTCTTTAGACGTCTCACCACCAATTTTTTGCACAAAGGCTTTCTGAAAAGTTTAATTATAATTTTTATTATAATTTTATTAATCATAATTTGTATGTATTACAATAAATTTTCAATATTATTTAGTCATATTTATACGTACAAGTTGATCTACAAGTTGTACGTCATTCTTTAAAATCCTTTCTAAAGCTGTGATTTCGTTAATACTTTTCAGTGAAAAATATTTTTTTATTTTGTCCGTAGGTGCATTTATTCGAGCGTGAGGAGTAATTCTATCCACTTGTTGAGAAACATCATGTATATTTTGTTCACATTGTGCCAGCATCCGAATTAATATTTTCACATTTCCTAAGAAATTTAAACAAAAAGCTTTGTTCATTGAAATGTTAGAAAAGTAGATTTTAATTTTTTTATGAAAACAAAGTGAAACAATTCACGTTTACCATCGATTCGATGTACAGCATCAGATACGGATTTCATATTATTATCATCATTTATATCTTGTATTTGATTTGCTGTAGTTCGTAACTGGTTTAAAGGTGTCCTTGAATCATCTCCACGTTGAGTCTTCTTAGAAACCGCTGTACCAGCTATAATTATATTAATATGTAATCATAGTTTTATTAATTTTCATATATGCACAAATTTATAAAATAAATTATATACTTACATTCATTACTGTCAGATGCATTTTCATTGTTGCTGGACATGTCCGAATTAATATTTTCATCATTTTCTTTACAATTTTGATGTTCTGGCCATTCAGGTAGTTGTTTCTTCCCAAGATTTTTATTTATATTATTAATATTTTCGTCATCTGTATCGATACGATTAACTGATGATGTCAAAGATGACTTCTGATGCTTGCGTGACCGCTGACATGTAGTAGTATTCTCCTTACTTTTAGTTCTTTAGTTCTGGGTATCGTTTGTGCTATCATTATCACTTTCTTCAGCATCATCATCTTCTGGAAAATGACGAGCAAACTTTTTTCGACAACCTATGCCCAAATAATCTTCATCGGTAGAAGAGCAATATAAATCATTAGCATATTTACGGGCTTTTTGTAATGAATCTGTTAAATAAAATGAAATGTGAATCATAAATTTGTTATTAAAAAACACAATACATTTGTTACACATAACACAAACACAATGCATTTGTTGTAAAAACACAATACATTTATCAATTCAAATAATTTTACCACAAAATTTTCCAATTTTTACAGCCAGCAACATCCAAGTAGTTTTATTTGGCTCAATTTGTTTTGCAATCAGAGCTGAAATATTTTTGCCTGAATTCGATGGCCACCAGCACAAAGTCTCATTATTCTCCAAGTTTAACCAACTAGTTGGCACTTCAGATATGCTATTATCACCAAGAAATATTACAACCGCGTAACCCATAATTTATTCTAAAAGGAGACAAATTCCAAGTTATAATTATTCTTTTACTTAAAAATGATTTATATTTTTTATATTTCGTAATGTTGACACCAATTTATAATTATATATTATAATGATAATACGTTTAAAATGATTATGTAAAAATAAGGTTATGTGACGCATTCTTATTATAGACAATGGATAATTGTATACATTTATTATATTTATTTTCGATGTGTTAATAATTACCGAAATAAAGTGTAGTCAGATAAATAATTAAACTCTACACAACAGAACAAATATAGACATAAAAATAACATGAATAACTCATCCACTATTTACAGAAACAAATGGAAGCAAACACAAGGGTTGTGTTCCGTAAATTCACTGCCAGTACTGGAAAACTATAGTTCGCGTCACGTACATTATAGCTTTTCAGAACTGGCAGTGAATTTCGGAACACGGCTACAGTTAATTTTAAATAAATGCAACTAACATAATATTTACATAATATTTACTATTTAACTACAAACACACACAAACATATATTTACATTTAACTACAAACACACTCATCAAACATATATTTAAAATATAATTTATATAATATATAATTTATATAATGTGTGTATAACTTATTATTATTATATAATTTTTAATATATAATGTGTGTATATCTTAAATATATGTATATACTTTTAATTTTTAATGCGATATATGTATAACAATTGGAAAAATATAAATATTTGGTATATATATATATATATATATATACTACTATACATAAACATTTTTTGATATCATTTAAATTATTGAATATGATGTATCAATGGTACAATGGCACATTTTCTACTTGCTGGCAATGCAAAATTTATACATTTCATTTTGATTTCTGAAACAGGAACTTTAACATTTTCTTCAAATGAATCTTTGTCAATTAGACACATATTAAATTTTAAAGAATTACAAGGTTTTTCAAATATTTTAGAAATTTGCACGAATTTGTTACCAATAATAAACCACTTTTTGTTCACAGAAATAATTTTTAATACCAATATAATTTCATTATTTTTCAGTATACAACAATTATTGGGACTTTTGCATGAAATACTAAATTCATAAAATTCTATAGCATTAATTTTCTTGAACTTTGAATAATGTGTTACAGGATACGATTTAAATGATTCCTTCTTCATAGAACTTTGATTTTCTTCATTTATTCTATTAGTTATCTGCTGTAAAGGTTTAGGTGAATTTTGAAGTTTTTGTCTTAATTTTTTTAAGTAATTTTCAAATTGAAAGCAACTGAACGTATCCAAGCAACCAAAATTCTTGACGTCATCTGCTAAATGTAATAAATTGTGTACATTGTATGACATGTATTGACGACCATACAGATGTTCATAATGATCAACAAAGTAAAGTAGTAAATTAGAAGCATAATCATTCATTTCGATACATAATTTTGGATCACAAAGTATTCGAATGGCAATACTTAAAGTAAGAAAATGAATGTAATATTCATCAGACATGACTTCTTTTAATATAACAGGTCCTATATACAATAAAAACAATCTGAATTCAGTTGCTTTCCATTTGTCAATTTCGCACAAACTTCGTGGCAATCGTGAAAACTCTTTTGGAATCGAAAATTTGAAAGTTAATAACGTATTTGATACATAATCTTGTTTGTCCTTGTTCAAACGAACATTTTTGAAGCCTTTAGTCCAAAAGGAAAGAAGTCTTTTCATAATTCCTAGGCATACCAAATGCATATAATCTATACCGATTTGAGATACCATATCTATTGGTAATTGCTCTAAAATGGATACTCCAGTATGATGCTCTTTTTGCTCCTTGGAACGAAAAAATTGATCAGTTCTTACTGCAGAATTTAATAGTGGATAAATTACAGAATTGATATATTCTCCTTCTTGAACACATTTGTGACAAGCAAAATATCCAGAATGATTTTTTGTACACGTTATAAAAGCTGTTGCAGGAGCATCACAAATGAAACCTGCTATCAATATTTTACATATTTTATTACGATATAATATACCATTTGCAAGAACTTCTTTTATTTCATTTACAAAAAGAGATAAATAAGCGTTTGCATCATGTGGTTTCGAAAAACCATGATATATCCCTACAGCAAATGGCTCCAAATACATATGTGTTTTTAATGATATTAAAATAGGCCAAAATTGACTTCCTGAACTTTTAGACAGAGACATTCCATCACAATTAATTAACAATGCAACAGAGTCTGGACATTCTTTAAAATACCTTTCAAATAAACGTAAAAGTCCAATCGTAAGTCCAAAGTGCACATATAACCCATCTCCTAGTTTCTCTATTTTTTGAGTAGTGTTCTTTGGTGTCTGCATCAACGTACGAACATCTTGAGGTAATGTTTCGTGACCGAATTCACGAAGGATTTTTAATAATAAATTAACTGACTTGTGAGATATTTTTTCCTCATTTACCCACAATTGTAATTTATCACGTAGATTTTGTGAAGCACTAGTAGTCACACTTGATGTACACATATAAAATTCTTCATTATTATGATTAAAATCATCTTCACTAGTTGATGAATGATTCGAAATGTTATCTTCACTAGTTGATGAATGATTCGAATTATTATTTTCAATTAATGTGTCATCCAGTTGATGATCAAAATTCAAAGACATGTCACAGGATATTTTTTCAAGTATGGCGTTGTGAGTTGACGATGTAGCCTTATCTTTGTTATCATCTTTTGTCGGCGATTGCACAGTGTTTCGATAAAAGTTAATTCGTGACTTAATTAACTGATTTTTTTCTTCGTTTTGTCATTTTTTTCTACGAACGTGTGTCGTTCGGCATTTTGTTTTTTTCTTTTTTCAGAAAATAAAACCTATAAAAATAATAACATTTAATATATCATATAATTATTTTAGCTATCAGAAAAATAGAACAAGATTATTATATAAAATTAAAAATAATTTGCAAGCTATTTTTAATAAATAATTTTAAAATATACATACCAAAAATAATTTAGAGGTTAAAAAATCATTATTAACATACAAAATTTACACTATTTACATATTAATGATGATTATATTCATTGTATGCACAACAACGACACATTTATAAAGTCAAATATAAATAAACACACTTGCACTTTTATATTTTTATAAAACAAAGAAATTAAACAATTTAGGAACACAAGACAGATCTGTGTATCATAATAGACACAAAGGAACCTAACCATTACAACGTATGATAACGCAATATACCATACATATAGAAAGTAATTGATATGTAATATTAGTTGACAATAACCGTGTACATATATGTAATGCTACCTGAATGTAACATGTGTAATATTACCTTCTAATTATATTTAACGTAACAGTTACATTACATAAGAGTAACGTGGGTAATATAACTTGTAACTGCTGTGCAATATTGTCTATACATTCAGTGTTTACTGGGGAGCGATCTTACTACCGACGGATTTTTGGCGGCGTTTAGGCGTTTCATAGCAAGACGAGGCAGTCCGAGACACGTATACTCCGACAACGCTACAAATTTCGTCGGTGCGAATAATCATTTAAAGGAATTATACGCGCTTTTCAATTCCGACGAGCACAAAAAACACATAAATCGATTCTCAGTCGGACACCACATTAAGTGGCACTTTATTCCACCAATAGCTCCACATTTTGGGGGACTATGGGAATCGACTGTAAAATCATTCAAACACCATTTCAAACGCGTTGTCGGAGACTCGTTATTTACCTTCGAAGAATTAAACACATTCACCATCGAGATCGAAGGAATCCTTAATTCAAGACCCATTTCCACCCTTTCGTCTGATCCTAACGATCTTACGGCGTTATCTCCTGCTCACTGCTTGATCGGTAGTAGGGCTCTCATTTTTGATCACTTCGAAGATTCGAAGCCTTCGAAAGAATTCGAAGCTTCGAAGTTAACTTCGAAGGTTCAAAGTCTTCGAAGATTTCGAAGACTTCGAAGACTTCGAAGACTTCGAAGGTTCAAAGTCTTCGAAGACTTCGAAGACTTCGAATTAAAATCAAGTTTAAAAAATAAGCTTTTAGTAAAAAACACTTAATATACTATATAATGTATATAAATTATGTGGAGAGAGAGAGTATGTAGAGAGAGTGTGGAGAGAGAGAGTATAGAGAGTGAGTAGAGAGAGAGTATAGAGAATCGTTGTTGCCATGAGCGTCCATGGTGATACAGAGACGCGAAAAGCGATCGTCTTCTGTTTTTCCGGGAGATGTGCTGTTGCTGGGCGAGAGCGTCGGGCGAGTCAGTTTCTAAGAATCAAAATTATACAATTATACTATTTAACACGTTCGCTGCCAATCACGCGCTAGTGCGTGACGAGATGCTTTCATCAGATGCCGATCACGCTCGAGCGGCAGCGAACGTGTTAAATAGTATAATTGTATAATTTTGATTCTTAGAAGCTTCGAAGGTCGAAGTTTCGAAAATTCGAAGATTCGAAGATCGAAGTTTCGAAAATTCGAAGATTCGAAGCTTCGAAACTTCGAAGCTTCGAAGATTTTCATACCGAAGCTTCGAATCTTCGAAGCTTCGAAGTTCGAATGTCGAAGCCTTCGAAGCAAATCATCAGCCATAATCGGTAGACCCCTTATCAGCATGCCTGAATCCGAATACTCGCTAGCACCAATTAATCGCTTATCAACTTGGCAGCATATAACCAAGGTCAGACAAGATTTTTGGTCCCGTTGGAACCTGGAATACCTCAATGAACTTCAAATTCGTCACAAATGGATTAAGGATGGAGAGAAAATTGACGTCGGGATGCTCGTACTGATCAAGGAAAGGAACCTCCCGTGCTTGCAATGGGCCATGGGCCGGATCATCGAAACTCATCCCGGAACAGACGGAATCATACGGACTGTCTCCATCCGAACAGCCACTGGAGATCTAAAACGATCAACCAAGAATATATGTCCACTTCCGATCCAAGCGTAATACACCCGAACATGTATTCGCGAAGTCGTAAACCATCCAACGAATATAAATACCAATTGATCGGTACCCTCTCAACGGGGGGAGTATGTTACAACATATAATCAATAAGAAACAGTGGGCCCACTACTCGCCGAGCGAGGATGCCGCGCGTCGATAGCGTACGGCGTTTGAAATACACACGATATGCGACCGAAAAACAACGAATCAGAGCGATTCTCAAGGCTGATTGGTCCTCCACAGCTCAAGATATTGTATAAATGTGAGCGTATTGTCGAGAGGATCATCAGTATCGTTGCGACATTCATAGCGACAGCAGCTAGTAGTAAAAACGAATTAGTGTGCATATTGAGTCGAGTATCACGAAGACGACCACAACGAGCCGAGTCTCGTACGAAGGGTAGCAAGCCGAGTCTTGTCTATCTGCGCGACGCAATATACCCGAGTCTCGTACGAAGGGTAGCAAGCCGAGTCTTGTCTATCTGCGCGACGCAATACATCCGAGTCGCGTACAAACGGTAACGAGCCGAGTCTTGTATACCTGCGCGACGCAATACATCCGAGTCTCGTACGACGGTATAGCAATCCGAAACTTGTATGCTTGTGCGACGCAATAAACTCTTTAAAGGAAATACTTATACAGGGTGTCCCATTTTAAATAACGGATAGGAATATCTCGGATGGTAAGCATTTTGGAGGAAATTTGTTGATACAAAAGTTGTATGGTTTCAAGGGGGACATAAGATGGTGTCATTAATGTGACCTTGAATAGTTGCTTGAAGGTGCAAATATGCAATTTGTAACTAACAATTACATACATTTTGTTAAAAACAACTATGTGTTTTCTTTACACTAATTGATTCCTCTCATTATTCTGTGCATAAAAGTATTGAGGTAAGGTCATCGAAAAGTGAATATTTTACGAGATATTTTATAGTTCATGTAAAATTAAGAAATTATTTCAACCCTTATAACTCGAAAAATACTTAACGAAAAAACATTTATTTATAGTGTTTTGGAAAGGTCTCGAGATAAGCTACAAGAATATATAATAAAAAGTAGGCAGTTCCATTTAAAAAATTTAAGGTGACCTTCACGTGACCTTCAAGCAACTATTCAAGGTCACATTAATGACACCATCTTATGTCCCCCTTGAAACCATACAACTTTTGTAACAACAAATTTCCTCCAAAATGCTTACCATCCGAGATATTCCTATCCGTTATTTAAAATGGGACACCCTGTATGCCAAGTCTATTTCATACAAAACAGGAATCCTAGGCTGAAATGAAAATAGTTATAATTTTTTTTGGAGACAATAAAAATGGACATAAAAATATCATTACTATATGTAGCAATAAATTTTCAAAAGTCTTGTGCTTATACATATGAAGACACAGATATAGGCTGCGTTCCGATATTTACCGCCAATACTGAAAATCTATAGTGTAGTGACGCAAACTATAGATTTTCAGTACTGACAGTGAATATCGGAACGCAGCCATAGAAATAATAAATACAATTGTACAAAAAATGGAAACGATAAAGAATCCAGGATGAATTCCAAAAATTGAAGGTTACGTGGAACATTTCATTCTTTCATTGAACAGCATTCAGAATTAGAATTGGCGTCTAATAGTTGTATTATTACCATTTTTTTTAAATGACAATTTTATTATCGTATGCAGTGTAAATATTAATGACGTTTAATCAATTTTCTTTTTGCGTTTCCCGCGTTCTGCAATATTAAAAAACTCGCTACAGCCATACTACCTCTTTAGCTGCAGCATTTGCAGCAAGCTGGTAGCGAAAATCCATGACGTATTTATGACGTCACTCTTGCTATGAAAATCGTTTGTAGCTTATAATGGATCACACTTTAAGCGCTACAGAACGTTTGTAACATCGAATGGATCGCATCCATAGTATACCTAGACCGAGCGTTCAGAAGTGGGGTATAAGCGCACGTAGAAAAGGACAGAAGATATAAGATGTGTTTTCGTCTCTCTCTGACATGATGAGAAGGTAGGGATAATCCCACTTGTATGCGTGAGTATGTGTAAACTATGAAGTGTGCGAAGATTCTATCTTAGGCTGCGTTCCAATATTCACTGCCAGTACTGAAAATTTATAGTATACGTGACGTAAACTATAGATTTTTAGTACTGGCAGTGAATATCGGAACGCAACCTTAAAAATGAGGTGCGTATGAGAAAAAAGGATATATATTTTATTAAGGCACTAGATGTCACATGTACGCTATACATGTACGCTATAATTCTCCATGTAGTAGGAACCAAAATGGCGGATGAGAATACCTACATATCATCATATATGTAATATTCCTATATTGCTAGAAGAGTGCCGGTTTCGGGCCAAACATTACGGTACAGACGTATAATAGGGTCTGTTCTTTTCAGCTGCACTGCTGAACTAGTGCAATAAGTTGGAATGAGACATATATATATTTTTTCACTCTAACTTATTACACTAGTTCAGCAGTGCAGCTGAAAAGAACAGACCCATATATATATTTTTTCACTCTAACTTATTGCACTAGTTCAGCAGTGCAGCTGAAAAGAACAGACCCATAGTCTCTCTCTCAAGTACGCTTCAGCTGCTTTGTGCGCATGCGCTAACAGCGTTAGGCAGACGCAACCAGGTAATGTTTTCTCTTTTCGTGTTCTTTCCGTCTCATTTTCTAATGTTTAGCCTCTCGCTCACACTCACTTAATAGACGCGCCTGTGCATAACGAGGCTTAAACTTCTGACCATATTTGGAAATCGTGCGTCTCTCTTTTATGGGCCTCGATTTATGGTCCTCTCATTGGGAAGATACGGAGTTAGCAATATAGGAGTATTACATATATGCATATCATATGCCTTACATTTTATATCATGCGTCCTTTTCAACGTAAGCTCTACACCTTTTCCCGAAATTTGAGACAATTCTCGGGCCGGTATTCATAGTCGGATCTTATTTTGAGATCATCTTAAGTAATGTCTTAAAACGCTAATACGGTTCTGTGATTGGCTTATGACATCTTAAGACCGTACTTAAGACGTATTTAACGGTTTTAAATATAAGAACTGATTATGAATACCGGCCTCGGTCTAGGTATACTACGTCTATGGCTATTCCCATAATATATACCTATAATATATGGCCTACATTCTGATGTTTACTGCCAGTACTGAAAAACTATAGTATACGTGATGTAAACTATATTTTTCCAGTACTGTTTTGTACTGACAGTAAATATCGGAATATACCCATGGACTGTTCATTCCCTATCTTACATACGGAATTTCGTGTCTCCGCCAGAACTGAGAGAGATGTAAAATAACTTCACAGTTTCCCTTCAAGAATTTGCACAACGTCTGCGTGACAAAACAGAAAAAAAGTGGGGGCAATAGATGGTAAGTTTCATCATGGCACAGACGTTGTGCGCATTCTCGGAGGGGAACTATAAAATTATTTTGCATCTCTCCCAGTTCTGGCGGAGACACATTTCTTTCTCTCAGTCTGAGCAGTCCATATCATAGGCCGGTATTCATAGTCGGATCTTATATTTAAGATCGTCTTAGGTCCGAATTTATAATTGTTTCTCAAATCTTGAGACGTAATGGTGCGATCCCATGGTGCGGAACGTATGCGCAACGCGGAATTGGCGGAACGCTCATGATTGGTTGTGGCTTCGTTCCGCCGATTCCGCTCCGTTGAAGCGTGTTTTCCTATGTCCCATTGAACGGAATTTGCGGAATGCATAATTGGCATTAACCAATCGCAAGAGTTTCCCGTAGATCACTTTCATGAGATCTACCGGAATAGCGTTTATCATTAGCTCGAATTGATTACGCATCTGCAAATTCCGCTCAATGGAACATAGGAAACAAACTTCTGCGGATCGGAATCACATAACCGTGCGTATACCTGTCAAAATATGGGTAACCTGGGTAACAATTGTTAACATAAAACTCCATAAATGAAATCAGAAAGTTTGTTTATTATTATTTGCGAATTATTAAATTCGTTAAAACAAAGTACTAGTATATTTAAAAAGCAAGAATTACGCCGCAAAATTGCAAAATTATATGTATTATATAAAATATCACAAAAAAGAAATAAGAAACGACAATATTGGGTGCGACCTATATTTAGCATTGAAAGAAGATTTCAACAAGGAGCAAGTGAGAATCTTATAAAAGAAATGTTGGTCGAGGATACGGAAAAATATATGGATTATTTTAGAATGTAACCTCAATTATTTGAAGCATTATTAGCATTAGTCAGACCAGTCATCCATAAAGAATATGTTGTTCGAGAACCTATTTCATCTGACACTCGACTCCAAATAACATTACGTTATTTAGCATCCGTACATTCCGTACAATCTGTGCGGATAAAATGAAAACTTGCGGATAGAAATTGGCGGAACGAACGTAAAACAGATTGAACCAATCATGAGCGTTCCGCCAATTCCGCGTTGCGCATACGTTCCGCACCAGGGGATCGCACCATAAGAATTTCTCAAATCTCAAGTTGTTTCTTTACATTGTGAGAGCTGATCTTGTCTACTTTATAATCTATGGTTCAAGAGAGAAAAGGAAGGGCACATCATTGACGTACTAGACCACGGACTAAGGAATAGAGGGACGGAGCACAAGCTGTACCGGTGAGGCACGTTTGCGGCGGGGGGGGGCCGCTATATTCGTTTAGTAATCACCACACATAGAACTCACTATTTGCGTACGTGCACAGATGTCTATACTAGTACTAGTATAGACATCTGTGCGTACGTGTGAGAAATGAAAGTCAGATCCTGCGCACAATGAACAAAATAGAAATAGGAATAATTATTAAATATTATAAATAAGAAATTAGAATTATTTATTTTAAAAATAAAAAGAATAGAATAAATTAATGCGTGAATTAAGAAATAAGAATTGGAACTAATTAATATATTTTATTCTCTTGTTAGATGTAAAATAATTTCTCTTTTCAACAATAAACAACAATAACAACAATAACAACAATAATAAAACATAAAATCACCGCCTAACCTCTTTACGCTTGTCACTCGTTATGTCTCGTGGCACCACTACACGAGTGTAACCATGTCACAGACACAGGATCTCTGTGTGAGAATCGCTACATCAATATGGCGGAAAGCAGTCCCCCCCGCACGCTTGAGTTACCATCCCCTCTCGCCTAAAGTAGGACTTTAGACTCGGTCCCTCTTAGACGGAGCGTACAGACGCGGGGAGTGAAGATTTTAGGGGAGGAGGGGGCCGCCATATTGTCTGGCGACATTAGTAATGCCATCTAGGTGCAGGAAGCAAGAATATAAAAGAAAACATTGTGACATTGTCAAGATTTAGAAGTATTATTTTTCTAATTTTTGTACTGAAAAATAATGAAAAATGCCACTTTGTGTTGCAACCGACTTCTGCAATCTTAGAACATATATAAATGGAAGTAGAATAGCAGACTAAAATGTGTCCGGAGGAAGTAAGAAAGAAAATCATAGTTGCCTCTCTCTTGTGAGTAACTGCTCGAAAAGATCAAAATGTTAAAATCACATATCACCGGCAAGTATATATTGCATTCATAACTTACAAAATATGTTTTTTTATATCAATAAAGTAAGATTTTTAATTAAAAGTTTACTACTTAAACATATTTGTTCCAAACACTAGTTAGCTTTTATGTAGCATTTTATAAAAGAACTTTATTTGTTATTAAATGAAATTGATTTTATATAAAATTAAGTTGTTTTATCTCATTAGATTTCCACAAGATGAAGAAAAAAATTAACTTGGGTAAAAATTATAGTTCTTTGTAAGGAAAGTTTACCCAAGTCTCCACATTTATGTTCATTACATTTTTCGAAGAACGATTTTGATCGTACCTCTCTGACGCGAACACGATTAAAAGAAGATGCTATTCCAATTGTAAGTATAATTTTATAATTTGATTTTCATTGTGTTTGTAATTTTCATAACTTTAAATGCATATACCATCTTGAATTATATTCTGATTATGGATTCTTTTACAGAATATTGTCTTATTTATTTGTAATATTGGTATTTATTATTATAAATTATATTACTCAGTAGTTAGATTTTATTTGACTTTTATATTTCTTGGTTTATACTTTATTATTAATTGTCAGATATATCAATTATTAGATTATCATTATATAGCATTTATGAATTAATAAATATATTATTAAAATCTATTTTATACATAAAGCCAAATATCTCAGAAGATACAAAAGAAGTTGAAATTCCATCTTTAGTTAATTCAGAATCAGTGGACAATAATGATTTGACTGTAAGTACTTTTCTTGAGCATGAGATTAATTACAATTAACTAATTGCATATTTAAATCAACATAACAATATTATATTCACAGATGAGCATTTCAGATGAGCATTTACAGATGAGTATTTCAGAAAGTAATGATGAAAGTGAGACGATTGAAACTTCCTGTAAGGTATGAAATAATTTTCATCTTTGATATTTATGTTAAAATTTGATGGAATATTTTCATTTCTTGCGCATTATGAATAAACAATGAATAAAATTTTTAATTTTACAATTATAGTTAGTGTCAGAAACAGAAATACAAACACTCAAACATCATATAGAACAAGATATTGATGATAGTGATGATAACAATGAAATTATATTTAAAAAAAAAGGACGTTGTTCAACATTTAATGCTGACACTGATCAAAGATTAGAGAAATCACAAAGAGTAAAATTTTTACTCAAAGTATTAGCCAATCAAAAGGCATATTATCAACGGCAGGTGCGAGTATTGAAGCAGAAAAACAAGCGTCAAGAAAAACGGACCATACAATTAAGTAATGTTAGAAGAATAGATATAAGAAAGAGAGAAATATATATAAAAAAAGAGAGATATAAGAGAGATATAAGTTTTGTAATAATAATATTAACATTATTTACGTAATACTCTTTTAATTGATAAATAAATTTATTCAGAAAATATTTTTAAATAAATTGTTTCATATACAGGGTGTCCCATTTTAAATAACGGATAGGAATATCTCGGATGGTAAGCATTTTGGAGGAAATTTGTTGATACAAAAGTTGTATGGTTTCAAGGGGGACATAAGATGGTGTCATTAATGTGACCTTGAATAGTTGCTTGAAGGTCACGTGAAGGTCACCTTAAATTTTTTAAATGGAACTGCCTACTTTTTATTATATATTCTTGTAGCTTATCTCGAGACCTTTCCAAAACACTATAAATAAATGTTTTTTCGTTAAGTATTTTTCGAGTTATGAAGGTTGAAATAATTTCTTAATTTTACATGAACTATAAAATATCTCGTAAAATATTCACTTTTCGATGACCTTACCTCAATACTTTTATGCACAGAATAATGAGAGGAATCAATTAGTGTAAAGAAAACACATAGTTGTTTTTAACAAAATGTATGTAATTGTTAGTTACAAATTGCATATTTTTTGTTAAAAGCAACTATGTGTTTTCTTTACACTAATTGATTCCTCTCATTATTCTGTGCATAAAAGTATTGAGGTAAGGTTATCGAAAAGTGAATATTTTACGAGATATTTTATAGTTCATGTAAAATTAAGAAATTATTTCAACCTTCATAACTCGAAAAATACTTAACGAAAAAACATTTATTTATAGTGTTTTGGAAAGGTCTCGAGATAAGCTACAAGAATATATAATAAAAAGTAGGCAGTTCCATTTAAAAAATTTAAGGTGACCTTCACGTGATCTTCAAGCAACTATTCAAGGTCACATTAATGACACCATCTTATGTCCCCCTTGAAACCATACAACTTTTGTATCAACAAATTTCCTCCAAAATGCTTACCATCCGAGATATTCCTATCCGTTATTTAAAATGGGACACCCTGTATATTTCAGAAAATATTTTTAAATAAATTGTTTCATATATGTATATTTCATATAACCAACTAATGTAGTGATATTTTTATATTATTTATACAGAGAACAATAACTTTCATATTTTAGATATTTTTAAACATATGAAAAACATTTTTAACTAAAAAGTCATAATAATGTTGTTACATGTAATCAATGTTGTTAAAATTAAGTTCATTTTATTGATTATAAATTGTAATAACAATTTTAAAAATAGTTTTATACATACATACATAAATATGTATATAGTTAATTTAATGATTGTGTGTAATGGAAAATAATTTTCTACAATAATTATATATATATAAAGAAAATTATTGCAGAAAATTATTTTCAATTGCGAAACTAAGTTAACTTAACTCAATTAAGAAACGCAACGTATAAAAATATAAATTATATTTTTAAATTTTGTAAAATTGTTTAATACATTAATTTTTAGAATTAAATATTAAAAATAAAACATATACAATATAATACAATAAAAAAAAAATTATAAAAGTAAGATTCGAACCAGCAACATGCAACATTCTAATCCGACGCCTTATTCACTACACCTCGCCGCTGCCAAGGTCTGTAGATTGAGGAACGGACTAGGTAAGGTCGTCGCATCCACTTCACCCGATTTGGCACAAAAATGGCGGTGACTGAAGCTCAGCAGGGGGTATTCGATTGTGTATCATGTTACTTGGGTGAAAATTATAAAAGTGAGCAAGTTATGTGGTACACAATCGACCTCCTGATTAACCAAATAATGTCAATTTAAATACAAATTAATTGTTCTCGTTTTATGTATAGGTTATGTTAGGACGTGTTTTACTCTCTCACACAACTAATAGCTATATTAGTATACACCAACACAAACTCGCAGGCTCAAAAATGGTGGACCATGACGACCTTACATAGTCCGTTCTTCAATCTACAGACCTTGGCCGCTGCTTGACAAACTATACTTACCGTTCGGTACATTACCAACATAGAAATCTTTGAATGCGTTTTTCTCGCGAATGCTTGAGAGGTGCATCGTATCCTTTTACCACGGTTTAGTGGGAGGGCTGAACTATAACATATATAAAATTCAGCCAAATCGGAGGGGACAAATCCTGGTGTTCCCCTTGTCAGTGAACAAACTTCCATCATGTTTGGTGAGCGAACGCAATTTTTGTGAGCGATTTGGAAATACGGTCAGTTAATGGGTCTGTTTTTTATAGCTGCACTACTGAACTGATGCAATAAGTTAGAGTGAAAAAAAAATATATTTGTCTTATTCTAACTTATTGCACCAGTTCAGCAGTGCAACTATAAAGAACAGACTCAATACAACATGATTTGTTTACACTTGACTATTAAGGGGGTCATCCCATGTGATAAGTCCAAAAAATCGAAAAATTTTTTTACATAAATTGCTTTTATAATAATATATATCCTAGAATATGTAGGTAAAATGATTTTTCGATATTCGAAGTCGTTGGAAAGTTACAGACGTAGAACGGAACAGGTGTTTGGAGCATGCGGTCGAGCGCCCGGCGGGGCGAAGCATCGTACCTTTTATAATATGATTTTGCTGCTACCTGGGACCTTCCTAGGTAATGCTCATTTAGAGGGGCGCTGAATTCATTAGAAATTCCCATAGGAATTTGACATATCAAATCAAACGCTACAGTAATGGTTAGTTTAGTCTTGGCTTGGCGTTCAAGCAGTGTCTGATTCAGCTTTGCTCTGCGCATCGTGAGTGATTTTTGCATAAAAAATGAATGACAGAAAAGGAAGTAAATATGATCTTGCACATGCTGATCGCATCAAGAAACGTAAGTTTTGTGGCAATCATACAGTTGAGCAAAGTATAGAATATACTTCAACATCAGCGAAGAAACTTTTAGGTAAACGATAAACTGCCTTTGACAACAGAAGTGCAGAAAGCCATCAAACCAATATACGAAGACTTGACTAAAGATGATCTATTGACCAGATGTTTGGGAGCGGAGACTCAAGATAACAACGAGTCGCTCAATTCATTGATCTGGACTTTCGCTTCCAAACACCTTCATTCTGGTCTAAAAATTATGGAAATTGCCACTTTTTTAGCTGTAATGATCTTTAATGAAGGATTTCAAACAATTCTGAAGGCAATGAGTACAATGGGATGTGAAATTGGGTGCAAAGCCCAAGCTTATGTTCACCATCGCGATCAAGCTCGCATCGATCGCTCCGGGTGACGCTCGAGTGATTTCGCAAAACAAGCCAGGATTGAAGCCAGGGAAGAACAAACGGTTTTGCAGGACCTCTATGAGGCAGAGGAAGGCGTATTATATGGACCAGGCATAGCAGACTAATGGTGAGTCAAAATTTTCTTTGTGTAAATCGTAATTGAACTTTTAAACGCATTTTTCTCAAAACTGTATTTTTCAAATTGACTTCCATGATATCTAAAAAACTATTAAACGGATTTCGCTCAAATTTGTATGATATATTTAGTACATCTACAGTTCGCTCCCGAACCAAAACAATTCTGAAATTTGATAGTTTTTTTTTAAGCTGAAAAAGTTGAAAAAAAATAACAAAACTTGGAACTTAATTTTTAAAACCGTGCCAAAAATTCAATTTTTAATATTTTCATTTTATTTTGGTACCGGCGATAGTCACAGATTTACAAATTAAAATGCCGTTTGATTTTTTTATTTCATAAGCAAAACCTCCGAAATCATGAAAGCCGTTAAGCCAACTTTTTTTTCACATGAGTGTTTTTCGAACGGTGTAAAATCGATTCAGCTTCATAATTTAGTTTGAAACAATTCTGAGTGACTGTTTAAATGTTAATAAATGTGTGGTAAAAATTCAAAGATAGTGTGTTTTAATGGTTCATCAAAAAAAGCGAAGAAAAATAGCCGTCACATGGGATGACCTCCTTAATTAAACGTTTTTTTAAATAATTTTACAAACAGGAATGTTTGAAAATAATTTACTGCATAAAAAGCCAACATTTACTGTACAATCTATTAAAATGCATGTATTTGTTAATGTCTTATGTAGAAAAATTTCTTTTAAAATTTCTGTCCTCAATTTATATGATTTTTTGTTTTATTCCATTTGCTGTTGCTTCTAGCACTAATTAAAAAAAAAACTTGATTTTTGTGATATTATAAAATTTTTAACTTAAATTTTTCCGAAATATACTGCAATAAATAACTGCAATATGCTGTCGAAGGCGCAAGTATTGATTAATGAAATTTTGTTATAGCCTAATTTTGTTCCTTTATTGGAAATGTTGTTTCCATTTTTTATTATTGGCATTTTTGTAATTTTATTATGAAACAAAAATGGATTCTCAGTGTCATTTTTCTGTAAATATCTAGTCGTCATTTTGATATTATTCTGCCATCCTTTAATACAATATCGTTTTTATATTTTATGAGCAATTCGATCACTTTGCATTTATCTATTGTAAGTGGTCTTCAGCGTTTAGACATAATTGAAAATAATGTTAAATTATCACGATATACTGCACTAAATATATTGTAAATATAATGTAAAATTAACTTGAATAAGTTATTATAATCTTAATAATATCAAAATGTTGTTTTTTACTCGCGCTTCTACATCAATTGAAAACCACCGATCTCTGCGCTCCGATCTCGGAAGAAACAGTTGAAACAGATGTTAAAATCGAACAAGTCGGAAGAAACATGATATGCGATTCTATAACACGTTGGAGTAGTCAGATATTTAAATGTCTGTTTCAACTGTTTCTGTTTCTTCTTCTGTTTCTTTCTCATGCTAATGCTAATGCTAAGGGTGCCGTCGGTGACTCCGGCCAGGCTACGGCGATGACCCCCCTCGTGGATGCCACCTTGTCGTGGTGAGGGGGCTTAAGGAGGGACTCCTTTGATCCGTCGGGGCAATGATGCTCGGCATTGCCGGCATCATTGGCTCGACGGGGAGGAGTCTCTCTGACTAAGAGCATCCAAAAGAGCCCGGCTTCCCTTTAGGGACTCTGTCTATGAGTCCCATTGTCGGTAGGGGTAGGCGGCCCTGAGTGCAATCGCCCGGCCGGTCGGGGCCGTTAGGAGGACATTAGTCCTCCACCGGCCACGGGGTTTTGCCGAGTGCTCTCGGCTTTTTTGGGTGCCTGTCGTCCGATGTTTCGGGCGGCAGGTGTCCCAGTGGGGGGGACCGGGTGCTCCCGGTCAAAACCGGGTGTTCCCGCGTTCGGTGCTCCGGGCGCGGGACGCTCGGTGGGGGGACGTGGGTGCCGATCCACCGGTGTCGGGAGGCGGCCGATCTCCGCCCAGTCATGGGCGGGGGGAGGTGCGCACCGGCATCGGTGGAGGCGGCGTCCCACAAGGGGGTGGGTCCCTCCTCTCCTCCCTAACGGCTGCGGGACGTGGTCCCGCAGTACGCGGGAGTGAAGGGGGGCGACGGGCCGGTGGTGTCTCGAGTTTCGAGCCCACCGGGCTGGGCCACTCCAGGCCGCTCGGACGTTTCCGAGGTCGGGGCTGGAGTGGCGGTGCGGGCCAGGGCGAGTCTAGGGGCGTAGCCCTTCGGCCTGGCTCGGAGGCCGCTCGGGCCGCCTGGACGCATTCCAGGGCAGGGTCGAGCGGCGCGGTCGGACTCCCCCGGAGGGCGCCCCGGTCATGGCTGACCGGTCCCGGGGATGTTCCGACGAGGCGTCGGCACGCTGGCTGCCACGGCGGGTAAGGCGGTAGGTCGGGTCGCCACGACCTATCGTCCCAACCGTCCGTGGAGCCCCCCGCGTGGCGGCGCCCTGCACGGTGCCCGTCTTGTCGGAGGAACGGGACCCCCGAAACCCGTCGGTGGCAACACCGAGGGAGTGTAGGGGGCTGGAGGTCAGTGCCCCAGATGTAATATTCCTGGGGCCAGTACCATAGGTCGACCCCCCGGGGGAACTCGGGGCCCCATGCGGCCATGTCTCGTGTGGATGAGGGCACGCCCTGGTCGACACAGCCGTGCAGGGTGGTGGGGTTAAAAACCCAAAAATGTATTGTATTGAAATTGACGACCAAAACCAAAATAAAATAAAAATAAAGGAAGGCTACGTGCGGCAGATGACCGCGTTCTATAATCGCGAAGCAGAGGTGGCTAGTCCCTCCCCTCTAAGGATTAGAGGGGGCGCGGACAGGGAGGGCAACGGGAGTCCAGTTCCCGGCTGCTCTCATTTTCCGGACCTTACCCCACCAGGTCCCGACCGCCACTCAGGGGAAAGAGCTGCCGATCCTGACCCCACTCTGGCGGAGCCAGCTTTGGCGATGCCGGAGATGGAGCTAGGGTCGGATCAGGGAGAGAACTTGGACGTGTCCGTTACTTACTCTTCCCCAAAGGCCGGGAGGGTCTTGAGGAGGAGGGGGACAGTTCGCCCTATACAGGCCATTTTGTCCTCTTCCGAAGACGATCTGGCGGGATCAACTGGCCAGATGTCCTCCAAGAAGAGGAAGAGGGGCCGGCCCCCGGTACATCCGGAGCATGAGGGCCAGTTTACCGGAGCGGCCTTAAAAAAGAAGAAGGCCCTTTCGGTGGAAGTTCAGAATGCGGAGCTTGCTCTGACCATCATGAATGGTGTTGAGGAGGACACCACGTCCAAGAGGTTTAGAAATTACCGGAAGGACCTCATCAATCAGGTAAGGGAGTTTGACGGTCTTCCCAGTGAAGATATCGCCATCTCCCTTCAAAAGCACTTCCTGGATATTAGGGAAGTTGCGCGAAAAAGCGCGCGCATCAGGGGGGATTTACGCGGCTTGCTGTACTCTGCTGCCACCGTAATTGAGGCAGGGACGAAAATCATGGCCTCCCGAGTAGTGGACAGGGGGTTCTATGACCCCCTGTCCGGTAGAGCTCCATCCTCCGCCAATGTCCGGGTGGAGGAGATTCTCGCGGCGAATCGTCGGTTGGAGCAGGAGCGGGTCGACCTCCTCAAGGAAATTGAGGAGCTACGACGCTCCTCCCCTCCCCCCTCCCCGATCGTAACCAGGGACGCCGCCCGATCCATCGAGAGCTCGATGGACCCGGACGGCATCTTTGAAGATCCGGCCTATGCCGAGGCCGAGGTCCCCAAACCCCCTATTATTACGGAGGACGACCTGGCGAAATTTCCCGTCAGGCGTCCCCCCGTACAGGGGGTGGTGAAGATCCTCCCCGACAGACCGATGCCTATCGTTGTCAGCAACGAGGCTGTCGTGGAGGGCTCCGCGCAGGATCTTATTGGATCTGTTGCGCGGAAGGTTGAGGCTAAACTCCGGGACACTGTCGTCGATGTCCTGAAGGAGTTTCTTGGGGACTCGGGGGTTTGCCTTCCCCCCCAGCCTAAGCCCTCCCCTTCTTCCCCTGGCTCCCCCGGCGTGCAGGGTCAGCCCCCAGTTAAGGGGGCTACTCCTTCGGTGGAGGTCCCTGCCGCCAAAGGGGCCAACAAGAAGAAAAAGAAGGGGTCAAAGAAGACGACAGAGGGGCAAAGCAGACCTGCCGCCCCGCGGCAGACCAACCCTGCCCCTACTGTCGCCCCTCCGACACGTGGGGCCAAGAAGGATCCCCGGTCAGGTGCCCCCAAACTGGGGACTGCCCCTAACCCTAGGGTCGTCGCTCCCCCCAAAGCGGCCCTGAAGAGCCAGGCCGCCCCTCCGTCCAAGGGCACTCCCTCCCTGTGGACGGAGGTAGTGGGGAGGAAGAGGAAGGCTGGCCCCGGCCAGAAGGCGCCCGCCAGCAAAGCCGGTGCGGCCAAGCCTTCTTCGCAGTCCCCCTCCTCTGCCCCCAAGACTGGGGACAAAAAAGTTACGAGGAGGAGGAGGACGCCGAACACCGCAGCGGTGTCGGTGACTTGTTCACCGGGCACCTACGCTGCGGTGTTCAGAGAGATTAAGGCCAAGGTGTCCCTGGCCTCTCTAAATATCCCACAGCCCCGGCACAAAACAGCTCAGACCGGGGCTACAATTCTGGAATTCCCTGAACTCGAGGGGAAAGCCCAAGCCGACAGGTTGGCCACGTGTCTGGTCGACCTGTTCGGCAACAGGCCGGGAGTAAAAATCTCCCGGCCTCAGAGAATGGCTGAACTCCGGGTCCGGGGACTCGACCCCTCCTCCACCGCGGGGGAGGTGGCAGTCGCGGTGGCGTCGGCCGGGGGGTGCCCGGTCGACGAGGTTAAGGCTGGGGACCCTAGGGTCTCGTACAAGGGGCAGCTGACCTCATGGGTTCGCTGCCCCTTAGTGGCGGCTTTGAAAGTCGCCAAGGCTGGGCATCTCAACCTGTTGCTGGTCAAGGCAAAGGTTGAGATGCTGGAGGCGCGCCCCCTCATATGCTACGCTTGCATGAGGAGGGGGCACGTCAGGGCCGCGTGCCCTAATGGCGGCACCGATCTCAGCGGTCTCTGTTACCGCTGCGGTGTCGCCGGGCACGTGGCCAAATTGTACTCGGCACCCGTCAGTTGTGCGGCTTGCCGGGCAGCTGGCCTCCCGTCGAACCATAAGATGGGCGGCCAGAGCTGTCGTCCTCCCCCTATTAAAAAGGGGAAGAAGGGGAAGGGGGGAAAGACTACCCCCCCCTCCCAGAGTAGTATTGCCGAGGTGGTGGAAACGGCGGCGCCACCCGGTATAGTGGGAGGGGTTTCTCCCCTTCCCACCCCCATGGAAGGAGTAGAGACACCCGAATCACCGGCCCTGGCCGAGGGTGTCTCTGAGGAGATAGGCCTGCAGGAGGAGCCGGCAATCACCACCGTCGATGTCCACACGCCTCCTGCAGGCCAACATTAATCACGCCCGGCAAGCTCAAGATCTGTTTTTGGCAGATCTTGCCGGGCGTGATGCAGGTCTTGGGATCGCGGCGGACCCATACAGGGTTAACGTCCGCGACCCAAATTGGGTCGCGGATGAACTCGGCTCCGTCGCGATCATAAGAAGGCATTCCCCGCGGTCCCCTCCCATCTCCTTAATTGCGAGTGGGAGGGGCTACGTCCTAGCGCGGTGGGGTGCCTTCGTGGTGGCAGGGGTCTATGACCCGCCTAGCCTGTCTCGTCCACAGTTCCGAGGTTTACTACGGGCTCTGGGGGCCGGCATTCGCCGTTGCCGCCCCCATCCCATTATAGTGGCCGGGGACTTCAACGCCTGGAATCGGGCGTGGGGTTCCCGGTCCACTAATAGGAAGGGGCGAGATAGTGCTAGATTGGGCGGCGGAGGTGGATCTCCTGTTGTTAAACAGGGGATCCACCAGCACCTGTGTGCGCCCTCAGGGGGAGTCCATCGTGGATCTCACATGGGTCTCCCCACGGGGCGCACACCTGGTCGAATCCTGGAGGGTAATTACCGACCGTGAGTCGCTTTCGGACCACCTCCACATTGAGGTGGTCCTCACGGCAACCCCCCAGGAGGTGCTGCTCCGCCGTCGGGCGCGGGGCAATAGACCCCTGAAGAGGTGGGTCCTGACCAAGTTAGATCAGGACCGCCTCTTAGCGGCGGCCTCCGTCGAGACGTGGTCGACACCATCAACCGGCCACGTCGACGCGGAGGCCGAGGCCGCTGAAGTGGCGGGCATGGCGCGTCGAATTTGCGACGCGGCCATGCCCCGTTCCAGGCCCGCCCCTCGCCGGGCGGCATATTGGTGGTCCGAAGAGATCGCGGAGTTACGGGTCACGGCTATCCGTGCCCGCCGCGATCTTCTGAGGACCCGCGCCCGGCTGAGGAGAGCGGGCCGGAACGACGACGAAGAGACTGCGGTGGCTCACGAGGCGTACTTAGCCGCAAAGTACGACCTTCGTGCAGCCATCAGCAGGGCCAAGGCTAAGGCCTGGAAGGAGCTCCTGCTGGAGCTCGACCGGGACCCATGGGGGCGCGCCTATAGGCTGGTCCTGAATAGACTCAGGCCAGCCGCGCCCCCCATCGCGGAGAGGCTTGACCCGGATTTCCTGGACCGGGTGGTGGGGGTCCTCTTTCCCTACAGGGATGTTGTTATCCCTGATAGGGCGAGCCCTCCCCCCTGGTCCGAGGAGTTTGAGGTGACCGGGCAAGAACTCTCCGAGGCGGCTCGGCGACTGGGGGCAGCGAGCAAAGCCCCCGGTCCCGACGGGGTACCCGGTCGTGTTTGGGCCTTAGCCTTTGGCGAGGTGAGTGCCCGACTGATGGGGCTATTCAATGCCTGCCTCAAGTCGGGCACTTTCCCCTCCGCGTGGAAGAGGGCTAATTTGGTCCTACTCCACAAGGAGAGGAAGCCGGCGGAGCTTCCTTCGGGTTATCGACCGATTTGTCTGCTGGACGAGGTCAGCAAGTTGTTCGAAAGGATTATTGCTGGCAGAGTCGTCCAGCAGATCACGCGAAAGGGTCCGGATCTTAATCGATCCCAGTACGGATTCCGAGAGGGCAGATCGACTGTGGACGCAATCATGTCCCTCAAAGCCCTCTCGGATAGGATCGTTGGGGAGGGAGATGTGGCGTTGGCGGTGTCACTCGACATCGTCAACGCCTTTAACTTCCTCCCCTGGGAATATGTGGGGGAGGCCCTCGAACACCATGGCCTCCCCCCATATCTAGTGGAGATCATCCGCGACTACTTCCGCGATCGGTCGCTCCAATTTCGCAATCAATTGGAGCAGATGAGCCGAAGGCCGATGTATTGCGGGGTTCCACAGGGGTCAGTCTTAGGCCCCCTATTGTGGAACCTCGCATACGATCGAGTGCTCCGCACGGCGCTCCCCCTGGGCTGTCATCTGCTGTGTTACGCAGATGACACACTCGTGGTGGCCCAGGGGGAGAATTGGGAAGAGGCCCGGGACGCAGCAAACACAGCGACCCGGGCCGTCGTACGTTCCATCAGGTCCATGGGACTCGAGGTCGCCCCTGCCAAGACAGAGGCAACCTACTTTTATGGCAAAACCAAGGGGCGACCTCCCCCTACCGAGATTTGGGTAGGGGAGGCACGTGTCCAGGTGGGGCCCCAGATCAAATATCTGGGCCTCACCTTGGATGGGCTCTGGGGCTTTGAGCAACACTTTGCTCAAGTAGTCCCCAGAGCGGACAGGATGGCGGCAGCGCTAGGCCGCCTCCTGCCCAACGTGGGTGGTCCGGGTTCGAAGATAAGAACCCTATATGCCAACGTCGTGCAGTCGGTGCTCCTTTATGGAGCACTGGTATGGGCCGGGGCGGTGGCGAAGAGTCGGCGCAACAAGATGCTGGCACATCGCCTGCAGCGCCGACTCGTCATACGCATCACCCGGTCCTACTGCACGACGTCGTTTGCAGCAGCCACGGCCCTGGCGGGCGTAATCCCGGTGGAGTTCCTTGCGGCCTCGTACGCCTCAGTCTATGAGCGTACGAGGTCCGCCGACGGCACCGGGAGAGCCCGCCTCAAGTCAGGGGCCGTGGCGAAAATTAGGCAGGACGCCCGCCGTGGGGCGGTACGCCAGTGGCAAGTTGCCCTGGGGGGCCTCACGGCGGGCCAGCGGACTATCCACGCCATCCGGCCCTGTCTGTTCAAATGGGCAGGCAGGCGCGGACACGGCCTGGGTTACCATCTGTCTCAGGTACTGACCGATCATGGGTGCTTTGGTCGGTACCTGAACAGAATTAGACGGGAACGTACGACACGGTGCCATCACTGTGCGGCCAGTGAGGACTCTGCGGAGCATACTCTGCGTGAGTGTGCCTCATGGGCTGAAGAGCGCAGAGTCCTCACTGCAGTGATCGGCGAGGACCTCTCCCTCCCAGCAGTCGTAAAGAAAATGCTGGAGGGAGAGGACAAGTGGCGCTCCGTCTTCGACTTCTGCGTCAAAGTTATGACGCAGAAGGAGGAGGCGGAGCGCATAAGACGGGGGGAGGTGGAGATGCTCCCACCTCCCCCAGCAGACAGCGACGACAGCGGCGGTGGGGCCCCCCCTCCCCCTCTAATTAGGAGGAGGGTGCGGCGAATTCCTCACCGCCGCTTTGTCCACATTAGGGGCACGTGAGGTCCGCCGGGCCCCCGAGGGCCAGGCAATTCCTGGTCCAAGTAAAAATAGGGGGCCCGACGGTGTTATACTCCCTCACAGGAGTTTGTTTCTTACCGGGGGAGGTCTCCTCTTTAAGGAGATGCTCCCCCGGTCTTCCCCCCACCCGGAGGGCTGCGTGTAGAGGGCGCAGGGTTCTACCATCAGGGGTGTATGCACCCCTGGGTGTTCCCTGCGTCCGCCCTCCCTCACAGGAGGTTCTGGGGGATGAGGTCCTCGTAAGTGGTTGGGTCAGGCTCCCTACGCCTAACTCAACCCGGAGTCTGACCTCCCCCAGGGAGAGGGACCCTCCCTTTTTAGGGGAGGCAATCCCTCTCCCACGAGAGGTTCCGCCGGGCCCCCGAGGGCCAGGCAATCCCTGGTCCAAGTAAAAACAGGGGGCCCGGCGGTGTAACGCTCCTTCACAGGAGTTATATACTCCCTCACAGGAGTTTGTTTCCTACCGGGGGAGGTCTCCCTCTTAAGGAGATGCTCCCCCGGTCTTTCCTCCACATGGAGGACTGCGCGAAGAGGGCGCGGGGTTCTACCATCAGGGGTGTATGCACCCCTGGGTGTTCCCTGCGCCCGTCCTCCCTCACAGGAGGTTCTTGGGAGTCGAGGTCCTCGACAGTTGGTTGGGTTAGGCTCACGCCTAACCTAACTCAGAGTTGACCTCCCCCCAGGGAGAGGGACCCTCCCTTTTTAGGGGAGGTAATCCCTCTCCCACGTGAGGTATTAAAACCGGGAGAGAGCTCTCTCCCGGCGGAGGCTAGCCGAGAGCGGGGGCTCTCGGCTGACCTGTCCCCCATTACGGGTGGTGGGGGTTGTTGGAGCCCAACTCCCCCCCCCGACACTTTAGAGTCCGAGACGAGGCCCTGCTAATACGGGCCGGCCCGGGGGAGGGGGGGATGTATACCATTGGGTGATCCCCCCCCTCCCCCTGATAGGGCGCGCGTGGCTATCCCGGTGAGGTTTTAGTGGGTATGCCGGCTAGGTTAGGTTCTTTCTGCTTAGCCGGAGACTCCCACATAACCCTTGGAGTTCCCCCGGACTCCAAGGGTATCCATAAAGGATTTCCTCATCGATAAAAAAAAAAAAAAGAAAAGGCTACGGCGATGGCGGCAACCTTCAAGGCATCCCGGTCAGGACGCTTAAGCGTCCAGCGGGGTGATAAAGCCGTATTCCTCGGGCAATAGGGGCGGGCCGAGGGAGGCGGAGTCGTCAAATTTGATATACAGGATGAGGAAAAAGTATGGAAACCCTTAAATATCTCGGAAACTACGCATTTTAAAAAGAAATGTTTCAGACGAAAGTTGTAAGGTTGAAAAAGTCTATTTACTGATCTTATCATTTTGACTTTGCATGGCGTCGCCAAGGTCAGACCAAGGTCATCTTGAATTTTTTAAATGGGACACCCGATATATTATTGCATATTTTGTAGCTTATCTCGAGATCAATTCTCAAAAGGACACTGAATTGTTAAACAAGACGTACATCAATCTTATCAACGATTTGTCGCTCACATCCCCACCTTGAAAACCTGCAAAAGCATCCAAAACGGCAAATGTCAGAAGATTGTTTTATTTTAAACGTCGACAACAGTACCCGTCTAGACTGTCCTGTGTTGACACGTTTTCTGACATCTGCTGAGTATACCGCGATAAACATAAATTCAGCCTAAATCTCTGACAGGTATTGCAATCATCTTACTACCTTTTCGTTTTTGCCTATTGATGTACTCTTTCGACTTATCAGAATTGGTTTTGATTCGTCCGTTTTCTGTTTGCGACATTTTTGTAGAACCTATTTTTTTGTATGCCCTTAGAATGCGTTACCCTGACACTTTCAACGGTATAATTCTTGCGGTTAACAGTCCTTCAAGGAGCAAAACGACAGCAGGTCTCGACCAACTGACTAACATATTCTCGCCAACAAACGAAGAATAGGTTTTCTACCACAGGTTTCATCTTTTTGTGACTCTAAATGTGTTTTATTGTTAGATCGTCGCGCGTGCTGACTGTTTACTTACAGCGATTTTTACATTCTTTGTTTTTACCATCGACCCTTTGCTCCGAAATATTTGCGTTTTTATTCTTATTTATTTTTATATTTATTGATTTTATTTACACTTTACGTTTTAATTTTATACCTATACGGCTTTCCCTTATGTTTTGACATTAACCGATTTATTTTTACAACACGCTCTATGTTCTATTAGTCCAACGGTTATTTTTTAATTTGCTGAAGAAGACTCAGTGTAGTCGAAATGTCTAATGTATTTACTTTTAATAAACCTCTAGTGAGGATATCAAGTTTCGTATATCATCCTATGTTGCTCGATTATTGTTTCTATTGGCCTTTTATCTTTTGAACTTAAAATATTGCAGCACCGAGGGGACAGCGCCTCCACGCGTGCCGCCACCCAGTCCATCATGACTCGCTCTAATTTCGTTATTTTTCTTGCGACAGTAACGGGGCACTTTGCCCACGCGGTGGGTTTCTTCGAATGTCACCCGTCTTTACGTCCGCCGATATGCAACTTCTGGCGTTGGCCAGCGCTACGGCTAGCTTCTTCCTGCTGACCGATTCATCCACTGCTGATTTTAATTTTGGCTATTTTCACCGGTCTGGTACTTTTTTATTTGCAAGGGCCAACCGTAGCTTTTACGCGAGACTGTTCGCCCTCTCGGCACTTTTCTTCCCGGGTATCTTCAAAATTATAGTCTCGATAGCAGCTATCTTCGGGCGAACATGTAAGATACCCAAATCTTCCAATCTGATTTTCCGGCGCGCCTCCGCCATCACATTGGCGCGCGACACACCCTTTGTGGGCGGCGTTATGATTACCGCAGTAAATTTTGGTGGGCGAATCTTGGTTTTTTCCCCTTAGCCGACGTCGCGTTGGCAGACTTGATGGTAGGGGTTACCGCGTGCTTATTGTTTGTATTTCGGCTGTTCTTTGGTAACCAATTTGATGCCAGTAGCTGCCGGTTTCACTCCTCCACGACCGATTTGTTTTCTTCTTTCTCCTTTTCTTCCTCTCCACTTTTTCCTCCGTCATTGTTTGGCCTGGGCACAGTAGAGACTGGTGTGGGACGCAGTTTCTTGCTCACCTGTCCCGGCTTGCTATTGTGAGTGATTGCTGGTATTTTATCACTTTTCTTATTTGCAACTGTCGCCACTCGCTCCTTGTCCTGCCGCTGCTGACGGCTACCGATGGCCGTCGCAGTAGCATACGTTTTCTATACATTTGCATTTGGCTGCTGTTGTTGTTGCTGTTGCTGCAACTGCAGCTGCTGTGCCGGTTGCACAATCTTCTAGATCCGCAAATCTTCTAGCTCCGAGGAGGGAGTCTTAGTGACCTTTCGGGAAGCAGTCGTTCCTCGATGGCTGCGAAGCGAGCACTCACCAGGTCGCCGATTCATGATGACCTTTGCAAGTCTGTCGTTGTTGTCATACAGAGCGCGTTCTCGGTCTCTACCTTCATCGGTATTTCCTTAGTTGCCATCGAGTTTTGTGGCAGCGGCTTGGGAGGCACTATATTTGCCTCCTCATCTGATATTTCTATGTCAGATGGGGGACACGGGAGAGAGAGGAGGGCTTGTGGACTCCTTTTCTCATCTCCTTGAGGGTCGCTCTCATTTCACTCATTTCGTTTTATAGCAATTCAAGTTCCTGCCTCAGGCTGCCGTTGGCTTCTTGAAGGTTATCGTTGAACTTTTCAAATCGCTCTATTTCTTGGTCTTTTGATCTTACCGCTAGAGCGTTTGCTATTGACTGCACTGTGTCCTTTAACGCCCGCACGTATGTGCCTTTAAAATTCGATGATTTGGTTGCCACCGTGGTCACAACCTTTACATCAGCCAGCACTATTTTGTACAGAGCACGCAGCCCGGTATTTTTCATCTCTTGGGTTCGCTTCTTGACTGTTGTTTGTCTTCTTCTTGAGTGGGAGAGCTCCCGGCTCGGAAGGACAAATCCCAATAGCCCTGAAGCTCTGGCTTTCGCTTCCTCAATGGCCATAGTGCGATCCGCATATCTTCCGGTTTTTGGGGGACGTCCTTGCTTTCTCTTCACCCCCCCCCCTGTGGTAGAGGATATTGTGGACACCATCAACGGTGTGGATGCTAGTGATGCGTCGGACTCGTTCTCGCCGTCCGACGGGGGCTCCATGTGCTCCATCTGGCTCCTCTTCTTTTTGTGTGAGAGAGGACCAGGCCTCTCTCCCTTTTCGTAGCTCTACGAGAGGGCGCTGCGGGGAGCGTAAATTCCGCTGGGGATGATTTTAGTTTGTCTATCCTTGAATTCGCGTTGCCGCCTCTTCTTGTTGCAGCTAATGCTGCAAGTGCACCGAAACCTCCGGTCGAGGGTAATTCTTCCACAGGTATGATAAAAGATTTGGTTTTGTTTTTGTTTTTAATATCAAGACACTTCATTCTGTTCCCACGTGGTCGGATGAAAAGTCCACCCCGACAGAGCCACCATAGCCGGGGTAAGGCGGCTTAATATTACGGGGGGTTGCGCCAATTGCCCCCGGGTTTGGTCGTTCACAAGTGAGCTATCTCTCAGCCATGCATCTATCGCTACAACGCCAAAACTTGGATTGGGGAGATTTATAGAGGTCCGACCTCGCAGCTTCGGGCGGTTAAGCAAGAACCCCCAGTTTTCAGAGACACTGACCTAGAGATTCTGGTTTGATCTGCTCCCGCCCCATTCGGCCCAGTGGGTTGTAACTCTCCACCGGTGACCGACTGGGATCACGTCCCAACGTGCAATCTAACCACCGACGGGCGCCTCGCACGGTCCCATAGCCGCACTACGTACGACCGGTAGAGCGGGATCCGTTAGCGCACGGTGCGATAGCCCACTATCCGATAGCACACGACAAATTTAACGTTATTCCCGATAGCCCACAATTCTTTAGCACACATCCCGATAGCACACCAAGTAAATCGAATATTTTCCCGATAGCGCACAAAATAAAAAATGTATCATCCCGATAGCGCACAATAAAAATGCACATTGTCCTGATAGCGCACCAGATAGCACACGGTAAATTTAACGTTATTCCCGATAGCCCACACTCTTTAACACAGAGAGGCCTTCAGTTGCGCACGGTACAATTGGACACGTTGCTATTGCACACCGTGCTATTAGACACATAAAACTACACACAGTTCGATTGGACACGTAGCAATTGCGCATAGTAACGATTGGAAACATTGCTATTGCGCACCGTTCAATTGTACATCGTTGCTTTTGGACACAACACAAAAGAACTTGAAAATTATTTATTTCACTATTAAATCTTTGAGAAATCGATTTTTCATGCGAAGCGAGTTCCACACTCATGCGACTTTTCACGCAAAGGAACGAGCTCCACGAGTTCCACGTGGCGAGGGAGGGTGCGGGTGGAGGAGCCGAAGACCCTCCGCACCCCCTTCGGTGTATGTGTGTGTGTGCGCGCGCGCATGTGTTTCAAATTCACTTTGTAATAGCTGATAGATTAAATAAATATAATTTTCAATTTCTTTTGTGTTGTGTCCAAAAACAACGATGTATAATTGAACGGTGCGCAATAGCAATGTTTCCAATCATATATATCATATATTCCGATGTATAATTGAACTGTGCGCAATTGCTATGTGCCCAATCGAACTGTGCGCAGCTTTATGTGTCTAATAGCACGGTGTGCAATAACAACGTGTCCAATTGTACCGTGCGCAACTGAAGGCCTCTCTGTGTTAAAAGTTGTGGACTATCGGGAATAACGTTAAATTTACCGTGTGCTATCGGGTAGTGCGCTATCGGGACAATGTGCATTTTTATTGTGCGTTATTAAGATGATACATTTTTTATTTCATGTATCGGGAAAATTTTCGATTTACTTGGTGTGCTATCGGGATGTGTGCTAAAGAGTTGTGGGCTATCGGGAATAACGTTAAATTTGTCGTGTGCTATCGGTAGTGGACTATCGCACCGTGCGCTAACGGGACCCTTCCGCAGCCGTTTCATATAGGCTCCTGACATCCCAGCTAACACGGCATATTAATGCAATATAACCTAGGAGTAACATGTAATATAACAGATGTTACACTCCATTTATATTATAGTTACATAATCTTAATTTATATGCAATAAAACTAAGTTATGAAACTATAATATTACTTTGTTATTTATATGTTATAAAATGTGAACAGTAATATAACTGTAATAATACATGTTATGTAACAGTTGTTATATTTGTGTTATATTTATATTATAATTCGAAACTGCCGCGAAACTCCATAACCTAGACGCATAGCAACACCTAGTAATGTTTAGAGATATGACATAAAGTTGTAGAAAATATTACTCTACATAATTAATGTAATATTTCTTAAGTACAATATATATAATATTAGATTATTCATCATGTTCTTTCTACAAGTTCTAGGTTATCTTTTTAGTTGCGAAACCTGCAACAATATTTCATATAATACTTATTGCAAATCCACAAATTATATAATTGTATGTGGATTTGCAACAAGTACGTAGTCTTTTATATATTTTTAACATAAATATATTCTGGTCAATAGTTTGAGGTTATGGCTTTTATTTGCGAAAGCCGCATATCATTTAAATCATGCAATGTCAAAAATATATAAAAGACTACCCAGTGAACACATTTTATAACGGCAATATAACATGGAAGTTACATGTAATATCACAATGTTATTCTTGTGATATATAAAGGCTACATAACACGAAAGTAACATGCAATTTAACATTTGTTATATGCAGGTAACATAACTGTTATACATCTTTTTGGCGTTACAGTTATGTAACAAAAATTGTGTAATTGTTACGTAACACGCTTGTATCAGTATTAGTATAACTAGTTATATTCTGGTAATATTAATGGGGTGTAATGGAGTAACATATAATGTAACAATAATATAAGACTGTTGATTTGCTTACTGCTCACGTTTTTTTATGTGCCCGGGCTCTTAAACCCTGCATCGTTTTATTTTGCTAGAGCTAATAATGGTCTGCGCTTTTCATCATAAATTTTCAATTGTTTTTAATATATAATATATGTAGGATTTGTATATCCATTTTGAATAAGCACGTTAGGCGATAGTGTTGAGAGGCTTTTGTTTTTCCGGGCGAGCTAGCAAGCGAGCCAGCGTTGCAGGCACGGACTCGCTGCGTGGCTGTCGCCAAGTCAAGACGTTTTGCTGTACCGTTGTAACTAACGTGTCGACTCAAAAGAGAATACATCTTATTTCATCCAGATCCATCTTCCATCAGTGAGTTATTTAAGTTTTACCCCTACATATATTTGTTTGAAAGGTTAATTGTACGCAGACGCGTCTTTTTTACTTCGCCTTAAGGCAAAAATTATAATTTACAAAATACATAATTTATAATTAATAATTATATTAATAATTTACAAGATATTTATAATTTATATGATCAATATTTATAATCCGGGTATCCGTATCGGTAAATAACGTAATCATGATGCATATATTACAATTACGTATGGTAATGTCGCGGGTGTCGTGTTGTGAGTTGTGAGTTCCTAGAAGGCCGGAGAAGAACAGTGTAGAAATTCGGATGGTCGAATTCCATTATTGGCCGAGACGGCCGTTAAGAGTCACGTTCAAGTAATGATTCGTTTCGTTTATAATATTTTTCGCAATTTTGTGAGATTTAATGCGTTCAGGTAGCGCATACATAATCACATAAGCTCAATTTGACATTTATAATTCGAGTCATATTAAAAATGCATACTCTTTATTTCTCAGCATATATATGCTGAGACGGCAGCCACACTAAACATGTGGAGAAGATACACACGTACAGTCGCCGTCATTGATTTGTTCCGTGACCCCTTTCCGCGGGGCAAGGGGAATATGGAGAAGATGGAGAATATCCGTGGCGCCACCCAGCGGCGGCCCTGTTTTACCGCCCTTGATTTGTCATATCCATATTCCCCTTGCCCCGCGGAAAGGGGTCACGGAACAAATCAATGACGGCGAGTGTACATATATGAGTCCACATTCGTGTACGGCTTAGGCTCTTAGTAGCTGCAAAACCGTTTGCCGTCTGGCATCTACATGTTTTTCATTGTTAGTCAATTTTCTAACTTCAATAGTTACATCTCAGCAAATAAATTTAATAATCCTGATAATTTTTTCACAGATCCTCCGTGCTTGCTGTATGAGAAACAATCTTTGGTGATATATATATATATATAATTTTGCACTAAAAAGTGAAAGACGTTAATGAGATATATATCAATAATTTACAACTATAAAGGACAATTTACAGAAGCTCGCGTTATTAATCAGGTACGTGTGTAGTAATAATTAGGCAAACGGACGTAAAAACTTATATTGTCTCTTTGTGTTATTTCATTGTTGGTTCCACATTCGTAAACAGATTAGCTCAAGTCTATTATAGTATAGTTATTACCTTGCATTATTATCTAACCTTTGTATTTTGTGGCTTCCAAATAGCCAAAGTTAGAAGCTAGTCGCATTTGCATAAACCATTATAGATTGTAAAACAAATATTATGTGTTTGAGCAATCTGGATTTCTATATATTTTTGTTTTTGAATTGCATCCATTATACGCTACTACACGCTGTTGTATTCTGATTCGTACACTGTTACGAATATTTACAATTTTTTTTAAATTAACTAATAATACAAATAAATGCTTTTTATTATTGTCATAATAATAGTGTAACTAAAGGCAAATTACAGAGAAAACTGTTGATATTTGAAACTGTTATCATTTCTTATTTGTTTTAATCTTTCAGATTTTCCAACTGTAATTGAACTCAATATCCTCAATATTATTACACCTGCACTACCTTTCTATCCATTATAAGTTTAAATTTATGATATTAAGTATTTTTTACTGTAAAAATATTAGTAAACGTAATAGTTTTACTAAGTACTTTTTTCACGTAATAGTTTTACTAAGTACTGTTTTCAAAAATGTCAAAAGATATTTCCTCGTTATCTAAACGTAGAAAAAACCAAATGCTCAATGCACAAATCGCATGGTACTTGACAGATCACAATCAGCCATCTACTTCTCGGGTTACATCAGATACAACACCTTTATCTCATAATTACCACATCGATCGTGTCAGTCCACTCAATTATTCAGTTACCAATGAGATACACAATAACGATCAGTTATCAGTTTCTTCCACGGATTTTGATACTCCTATAACTCAAAGGAATGTCTGTATTCACATGGACGATACTGATGATATTGGGACAAATCGTATAGCGGAAGCGGAAAGTCCCATACATTTCGAAGTTCCCCAATATTCGTCAAGTGACTCTAGTAATGAGTCCTTCGTCGAAACTAATTATGACATTCCAAATAGTGTCGATATGAGTTTAGCGGATCAATTACGCTGCTGGACTGTACAAAATAATGTGCCACACAGAAGCGTAAATGCATTATTGAAAATTCTCTCTTTATATGGTCATTCTGATTTACCAATAGATGTTCGAACTCTTATAAAAACACCTCGAAATGTGTCATACAAGATTCGACCAATGAATGATGGCTATTATGCGCATTTTGGACTAACAGGTGGACTAAAACGTTCGATTGCAAAGTACTTTCAAGTTATCCCTTATAAAATAGAAATAAATATAAACTGTGACGGTTTACCTCTGTTTAAAAGTTCGCGAGCTCAATTTTGGCCAATTTTAGTGTCAATCGAAACTGATTTCTACACGAAGCCTATCGTTGTTGGCATATACTATGGTGACAAGAAACCTGCTGACGCTAATATCTATCTGAAAGAATTTATCATTGACATGACTGAAATTCTTGAAAACGGCCTTGATATTGATGGTCATAAGTGTTGTGTAATTATCAAGGCAATTGTTTGCGATGCACCTGCAAAGTCGTTTCTCACATATACGAAAGGTCACAATGGATACTTTGGATGTTCTAAATGTATTCAAGAAGGAGATGTAGTGGGCCATCGCATTACTTTTCCTGAAATAGATAGCGAATTAAGAACCGATAATTCCTTTCAACATCAACAACAGCCTGAGCATCATGTGGGTTATTCAGATTTATTAAATTTAAATATAGGTATGGTTTCTCAAGTTGGTTTAGATTATATGCATCTTGGATGCTTGGGAGTTATCAAACGTCTTATTCAGTTCTGGGTTAAAGGCACTAAAAATGTTCGACTTACTAACGAACAGCTGCAGGCTGCATCAGAAATTATAGAGTCAATGAAATGTTTCATAACTAAAGAATTTTGCAGAAAACCGAGAAGTTTTAACGATATCGATAGATGGAAGGCTACTGAGCTGCGTCAATTTCTTCTGTACACCGGTCCTGTGGTTTTGAAATCAGTTTTACGGAAAGATTTATATAATCATTTTCTTTCATTGAGCGTAGCAATCCGTATTTTATCTGATCCTAAACTGTGTTTGGTTATGAATGATTATGCTCGATCTCTGTTGTGCTGGTTTGTCTCTCATTACGGCGAATTATATGGTCCAGAATACATTACATATAATGTACATAATCTCGTGCACCTTGCTTCTGATGTAACCCGATTTGGCTGCTTAGATAAATTCAGCGCGTTTAAATTTGAAAACTGTTTGCAGGCAATAAAGAAACAGGTTAAGAATTCGCAAAGACCATTACATCAAATCGTGAATCGTATAACAGAAGAAAATGATCTACCTATTCAAACTCAATATCGCAAATCGTATCCAATCGTACACTATTCGAGGTCTGCAATGAAGATTAAACGTCTCGAATTTGATGGATTTTCCATCTCAACAGAAAATTATGAGAATTGTTGCCAATTGAATAATGATTCGATTTTTATCGTAACAAAAATTTTCAGCGATAATAACATTCTTTACGTAAGAGGTAATAAGTATAGCAACACGAGATCACTTTTTTTAGTGCCGTGCGATTCTGAGAAATTTGGCATCTCCCTGATTAATGAAGGATCTATATCTGAACGGATTACATTGTTAGCATCGCAAATACAGACAAAGTGCTTGAAATTGCAAAATCCTGAAGAAACCACCTCGAGTATAGTGATTCCTTTACTGCAATATAATTATTGACATTTAGAATCTAATCCAATAAAAAAGATCATTCCTTGCATTTTTCAAATTTAATTTTTCTGGCAATCTCATTCTCTCTTGTTCCATTTTTCTCTGGTTCCATTTTGAAATTACCTCGTTTTCACTTACGGTTGGTGGTAGACATGGCGTATGCAGTCGTAATATTCAAAGACAACGAAGTTTCCGAGGTACCAGCTAATTGGCTTGAAACAAATGACGAAGAATCGTTATGTTGGTGGCCGGTACATTGCAAAAACGCCAGTACGCTAATAGCAAAAAGATCTGAACCAGATAAAAAGTCGTGGAATAAGTTGCCTGTTGCCATCGAAAAATATTGCAGTAGGTATACTTCTTTATCATAGAATAAAGGAACATCTGCGATATTTTTATTTATAATAAATACTTTTTGTAGCGTCTTATGAAAAGGCTCGAAAGGTCGCGGAGGATGCAAATTATGTAACTACTGATGATGACCAACTCGGGAAAGGACGCAGACAAGTGATGCCTATACGAAAATCGAGCTCCTCATCCGAAGATGCCGAAAATGAAAATCAATCTAAAACTTTGAAACGGATAAAGGCACGAGAACCGCGTAAGTTCTAGCCATCGTATATTCTGATTTAACAAATTTTTTGAAGATTGTTATGTCTCGTCGTCTATTCTTCGAATGTCACAAGGGGTGTCTATATATAACGTATTTTTTAGAATCCATTTCGCAATTTGAACTTTTTACAATTTTATTGAACTTGAAATCTCTATGAATTTCAAATTCTTATGTATTATCTCTTGCGCATTCCATCGTGAGCTATTTAAGATGAGGCTGTTTGTAAATTTTTGTGTAGAAATCTCAGTGATGGTTTTACAATATCATGTCTACACACACACACACACACGCACGCACGCACGCACGCACGCACGCACGCACGCACGCACGCACGCACTTTTATACGCACGCGCGCGCTACAACACGCACGCACGCCACACCACATCACACACACACACACGCACGCACACACACACACACACACACAAGTGACAATGAAACATTATCGAAAATCAAATCACGAATTTGCAGGTCAAAACATATTATTAGACCTGCCACCGATTCCAAACAGCTCTGATGAGACATCAGAATCTGTAAGATTTGAATACTCGCACGATGTCGAGGCAACAAAATCAAAACGGGTCACAAAATCACACATTAGGGTAGCGCGACCCAAAGAGACAGAAGCATGTGAAACGGATAACACTGATGTTTTAAGCTGTAAGAACAACGGTACTTCAGTTTCAGACCGTAAGTAGTTGCAATGTTAATTATAAATATTGTCCATTTAAATTCAAATTTTTATTAACTTTTTCCGAAAAGTAGAAAAAATTCAGAAAATCGAGTCAGATGAAAAGCATAAAAATCATGTGAAATGTATGCATTGTACAAAAAAATCTTATTTTTACGAGTCACAAAATAATTTTTATTTAAAAAATATAATGTTATACTAATAAAATTATATTGAATTATATATATTGATATTATGTTATCAAAAATTGAGTGATGATGTCTTGTGCTGTGCTATAGAAGACCAATGCGACATAGACAAGGAAGCGGAAGACGTGGATGACCCATACATGACGATTTCGACTCCGGTTATGACGCCAACAACCGGCAAGAAAAAACATTTTCCTGAAGTTTCAACATTTCCCAGAAAGGCCTTCGATGGCATGGAAGCGACGGACCGTAGTCGGAAGGTGAAACCTATTGGACTTATTGGACATTTACAAAAGGAACATTAAAATACTTTCGAAATATTCTCTATCATTTATTCTGATGTAGAATATTCAAGAATAATTATTCGGATGCTTGCGTCGATTCAAATAGAACTACGAGAGCTTCATCAGAAAGTCGACCGTGGAAGACCTATGCTTTCAGGAAATATTAACCTCGTAACGCCTCTTCTGCCATTAAAGTCAATCGCGGAGATTGAAGCCTTCGAGAAAAAAATCCATGAAGATCCAGATGTGAAAAAACAATTCGTAAGTAAATTCTTTAAACACCCCACGAAGAGAAATCAATTTTTGTTGAAACTGTTGCAAGTATAGTAATAATCTTTCTGTTGCAGAATACGTTTGTACGAAAAATCGGAGGTCACACAGCGCGTGAGGATATCCAAAGAACTTGCACAAAGGTCTTTACAAATTCCTGCGCAGAGTTGTGTTCATGGAAAGGACGGAAGGAAAACTTTTGCATTGAAGACCTATATATTATTACAATAATGCAAGGTAAGTGATAATCTTGAGATTTTAGCACCAGAAAATGTCATTTTAGCGTTGTTTGATAAATAGGATTTTTTCTTTTCTATTGTTCAGTTTTTAGCAGAAATGTTGATAAATAATGCTCTTGTTGCAAACAGACAGTTCAATAATCTACATAATAATTATAATAGTTAAGAATAGGTACATTTTCCCAGTCAGCGTTGCCGATATCGAATCGAAAAAGTAACTCTCTTATACAATTATTTTGATAATTTTTTGCAATGCTATTTGAAAGGGTTTAAAGATTGTTCATTCCGTGGTAATATTGTAGAGAATTTTAATTTTTGCCATGAAAAAAATGTCAAATTATTGTCGAATTTCTTCAAGTTTTCGTTACAGAAATTTTATAAATATACTTTCACAAAAGTTATATTTTGAGTTTAATTTTTAACATTTTTTATTAATATAAGAACTGTATGTAGTATTGAGGCTGTTGCAAACATGGCTTTTGTAAAAAAAAAAAAAAAAAAAAAAAAAAAAAAAAATTATACTATAATCGTTTTATTATCTCAATATAAATAGAATAGAGTGCAAAATAATTGGTTAGTTTACCTCTAAATGTTTATCATAATAATCCCAATATTAGAAGTTAAGCCGACGGCACACGGTACGATTTTTCGTAGTAGATCGCATACGAGTTAGCCACTACGCATGAGAGCGAGAAAAAGCGAGCGTCTTTCGCTCTCTTTCACTCTCGTGCTTAGTGGCTAACTCGTATGCGATCTACTACGAAAACTCGTACCGTGTGCCGTCGGCTTTATTTCCGTTAACCCTAATGGATCTAAATTTATTCTGATTTTTATCGAGTTTTTAGATGTTTCATACATTTTTACATTATTTATTATAGTAACTTTGTTCACAGATGCTATTTTGGATACATATCCGGCAACGAAGGAAATTGAATTTGAAGAGATTGTCGCAGAATGGTTCCGGTTTGCTAAACAACGACGAACTCGAACAGCAGAAAAAGAGAAGAAAAAATTAGAAAGAAGAAAGTAAAGACAACAAAGCAAGACAGACCTGTCTGTCACAGACATGTCTGTGTCTTTTTGTCAAAAAGTCTTTTTTATTTTTATTTTTTTTATTCATAAACATAATTATTAGTATCTAAATAATTGAAGAAACTTACGAATTTGGTCATATAACGTACTGTGGAAAAATGTTTTTGTGTTCTTTGTCAAAAAGTTCTTTTTATTTTTTTTTATTCATAAACATATATATTAGTATCTAAACGATTGAAGAAACTTACGACGGAATTTAAAAACAGTCTGTACCGGAATTGCTGTGCTATTGGTTTCTGTCTGCCTTCTGCCACGCGCAATATAACTTTGATTGAATCGAAGGTCCTCTTGTGCCTTATAGGCGACCTTCACACGAAAACACTTGCTAACCTTAATGAGTGATGCAATTGCGTAATATTAAGTATAAATAATTAATAATAAATGCGTAACGCGATAGAGCTGGTGTGAGATATTATGTAACTGTGATAGCAACACTGCTAAAACTTACATATTATTTAATCACGGTCATCATCACTCGGTATCTAGTCGATTAGTATCTATTAGCCGCCCTATTAATATCTAGTCGATAGGCAAAGTTTGCAGGAAAGGCGAGAGATGTTCCTAATATAAAACATATGTTCCTAAATGTTTTAAGTTTGTTACACATTTTAATACTATATTGATTTAATACACATTATATAAATTATTTTGTTGGATTTGTTTGTAATACATTTCATTAATAAACAGTAATTGTGAATCAATATACTTTTATTTAACTTTTATAATGCGCTCATTGTCCCAATATAACTGTAACATTACAGTTAATGTAATGTTATATTGCCGTAAACATAACAGCAATGTCACAATTAGATTAACTAATTGCAATTATATAGCAGTTATCATATTTGTTACACTGCAGGCACAGTAACTGTTATGCAATTGTTAGATAACATGTTACACAACATGTTATATTGCTGAGTCGGAAATTGTAACTTACATGTAAGTTGCATGTATCATTCTGGTTTATATAACCTGTTATATTCGGTTACATTGCCGTTGCATTGCTGCTATATTACTGTGTTCACTGGGTATGTACCTGTTACAAATCCACATATAATTATATAATTTGGGCATTTGCAATAAGTATTAGCCAGAATAATTAATTATTTAAAAATATTGAAGAAATATTGTAGAGTATATATGTTTGTGCAGCTTTTGCAACTGAAAGGACAATCCAGAGATCGTATATAGGAAAAATGACGAATTATTTGATATTATATATATTACACTTAAGAAATACTACATTCATTGAGTAGAGTAATATTTTTTATAATTTTATGTACCATATCATATGCTGTTAGATTAATGCCTATGTATTCTTTAATTTCAGCACACGATTGGCTTTCGCAGCTTATCCATATCGTTACGCACCTATCTGCAGCGTTTTTGTATTGTACTGTCCTTCGGACAGTGTGTGGTAAGTCTTTTCCACTAAGAACAGAATCACGAATCGACGTCATACAACTTGGTTTCATTCAGAGGTAATTCATTATGTTGCCATCTGTCAATTTTGTTAACATATTGTACAACTCTGAAATGCAAATCACTTGTCTCTGTACTTTCTGTTGATTCAATCGCTAATGAAATTTTCTTTTTCTTTTCTTTAAACGCAATCGGACATGTGATTGAGATTTACAGAGTTTGTACAACTATAGTTTCATATAATTATTTTATTTTATAAAAATGTAACTTATATTTTGGCTGGTAAACTCGATAAAACAGTGGCTTTTTGTGGTTGATGCTGATAAAATCATATGTATGCAGAAGGTGGTTTGTGAAATATCTGCTCTATTAGCCATCAGCCAACATATGACTTACATTTTTTATGTGAAAACATGGACTCATTTAACAAAAAGAAGAAATATGTTATAAAATATAAATTTTATAAAAATAAATTTAATAAATATAAATTTTATAAATATAAATTTTATAAAACTAAATTAATATTGTTTCATTCTTTTATCCTTATCCACAATGCAGAAACTCTCAGGAAATGTGTCTTTTGCATATAATAATCTTAGAAAAAATCTAAATTAATCGTAAACGAATGCAACCGAATATATTTGGTTGCATTCGTTTACAATTAATTTAGATTTTTTCTAGGATTAGTATATGCAAAAGACACATTTCCTGAGAGTTGTGTGCGAATTAGGTTAGGGTACAGTGAGATAACAGTCACATTGTACTAATGTAACAACGTAACAAATTACGTGATAGTTATATTTCAGTTATATAGTTTTCACATAACTATATAACAGTTATGTAACATTTAAGTCACATGCTATATCGATATAATATAGTTGTGATTTTTCTATGAGTGGGAAATTACAACAAGATGGACGTTGCATGTAAGTTACATGTTATAATGCGCGTTACATTCCGTTATATTGTGACAACGTGGATGTTATATATCTGCGTTTGCTAGGATTCCATGTACCAAGTCGTAGTTCCATTTTTTGTTGCTCTAGTCGTTGCCTGATTATCCGCCGTGTCCGAGGTTTATTTTGTGGTTTTCTGAACAAGAGATTTTTTACACGTACAGGTTGTTAGCCTGTAGCGTAACCCCCAAATTGGCGGGTCCTTCTCTTTTTTTGTCCACCTTTCCGACAGGGATTTAGCCCCTGTTTTTTGGGTACAGCAGCGTCACCACGAGCAAGCGAAGTGGGAGTGGGTGAGAGATGAGAGGCTTCACTTCCGTAGATTTGCCATCCGGTGCACATCACTACTCACTAGTCGATATTCTGACTGACGCCATTGGAAATAATTACAAACATTAATTTTACAGATTTTTGTAGTAAAATTCATTGGGCGCTTAACATTTTTTTAATTAATAAGGAGGATATGCGTGCGTGTGTGCGTGCGTGTGTGTGTATGTATGTCGCTCTCTCTCTCTCCGTTGTCTTCGCTCTCTTCATTCTTTTTTTCACTATCTTTATTCTCTTTGTCCTCTCTACTCTCTCTTCTCGTTTTAATTCAAATAGATTTCAAGTATAGAAGTGTGAGTATTCTGAATGTAAACTAATAGTATAGTGTAAATTTATCTCCTTTTCCTTGTATGAGAGGAAATAAAAGACATTGCTCTATAGTAGTGCCATTCCAGACGAGTTGATGCCGCTGCGCCTGATGGCTGCTGCTCGGAAAGGCGCTTCTCCTTCACGAACCTCTCGCGGAGAACATTCCATCGGGAAATACATTCTTCTGGCAATGCTGATCATTATTTCATTATTTATTGTATATTTTTGATATTTATAAAATTATAATAAGAAGGCATAACCTATGTATAATGCATAACCTACCTCCTACTGCTTCGACTATAATTTTCCACACCCTCTTTATAACCAACATTTTTAAATCCATTATGGGTTTTATCGTAAAGAACAAGATGCAACCTCACCGCTTCAATTAATTTGCTATCGTTCATTTTTTATATAAATATTAATTGAATTTTTCTTGCGCTCGCACCGTTTACATGATTAATTTTGTATATATTTCGTTTTTTGTGTCGTAATACGCGCGTTTTAGTTCAATGGTCGTAATACGATTGAGTTCAATGGTCGAAAATGAGCCCCATTACTCGTAACTTAATGCGAAGTTCAGCATTGCAAAACTTTCCCGTTTCGTCATGTCCCGTCACGTCAATCGTGAACGACTCCATAGTAGGCAATATGTTTTACTTTTACATCGCGTCACGTTAAGTAGTGTCACGTTAAGTTTATCGTGAACCGGCCGAAAACTTAATGTTTGAACTGCAAGTTTAACTTTCATTTTTTTATTTTCAAATTCAATATGTCTACGAACTTTAGTTGCAACGTGTAAACCTTGTTCTTCTTGAAATTTAACTAATTTGCAAATATATTGCCAATTAATAATAATATTTCCATTATCATCTGTAATTAAATTTGTTGCAAATGTGTTACGTACTAATTTTATATGGCATGCATCTAATATAATATATATGTTTCTTTTTGTATAAGGATTTTGAAAAAAAGCTCTAGATTCATTTTCGAAAAGACATACTCCAAAATTTGCAACTATTGATAAGTAAGAAGACGCTTCATCAAACGTTATACTTCTGACATCTACATGAAAATCGTATATAGCATGCAAAATGTTATCTAAAATATTGTGTTTCTGTACCTGTTAAACTATGTATTAAATAATACACAATTTTAAATCTTTGATTTATACACGTTAACATGAAAATTAAAACGTTTGTTGCTTCTATCATATTATTATGATTAATATCGTTATTATTCTATATGCCTAAATTTACATAACCGTGACATTTATTATCATCCTAATCAATACGTATGGCCATTTGCGTATGGCCATTTCATCAAAAGTTAAATTGTAGTAAAGTTTTTTATTTTCAATTTCAGCTTTTGTTCTTAATGCTTTATAATATTTAACGCTTCTTGCGAAATTCCTGGTTTATAATGAGTCGATATAAATTATAAACCATCTACACAAAGATGACGGATGCGGTAATTTTTTTAAGAAAAGATCTCTTATGTATGAATATGCACTTGGTGGGATAAAAATTAAGTATTAAAGCAAACTTTGAAAATAGTCTTTTCTTCGCCAGTAATTAAGATAACACATGATAAGGTATTATTTGACAGGCAAACTGGCCACGTGAAGGCTTTTCAGCCAATCAATAAATGATCTGCGCGCCGAACATGGATTGTCAGCCTAACGCAGTCGAACAACGAATTAAAATCATCTTTCGATTTTAATCGTTTTCAATATTTGGTAAATTAAATAAAGAATTTATTGCGAAAAATATTACCTCAGCCAGGATTCGAACCTGAAACTCCCCCATTCCATGCGGGCGTCATACCAATTCGACCACCAAGGCATGTCTTGGTGGTCGAATTGGTATGACGCCCGCACGGAATGGGGGAGTTTCAGGTTCGAATCCTGGCTGAGGTAATATTTTTCGCAATAAATTCTTTATTTAATTTACCAAATATTGAAAACGATTAAAATCGAAAGATGATTTTAATTCGTTGTTCGACTGCGTTAGGCTGACAATCCATGTTCGGCGCGCAGATCATTTATTGATTGGCTGAAAAGCCTTCACGTGGCCAGTTTGCCTGTCAAATAATACCTTATCATGTATTAAAGCAAAGTTTCTTAACGCAGATGGACATTTCTTACTTCTCTTTGTTCTTAGTAATTCCTTTAACATCTCCTTTACAACAGGTGAAAAATTACTCTAAAGGAAAAACAGGTATAAAGAAATAAAATTAGTTAAAAAATAAACATATACAATAAAGTTCTAAAAATAAGTTTTATGTACTTTTCAAAATACCCAATATCTGATATAATTGTATCAGGTATGACTATAGACATATAAATATAGATTTGTATATAATATAGACATAGAATAAATATAGACATACCATATAAAATTAATTAAATTCCTACTTTCATTATTTCTTCTGTTTCTGTGAATAACAATTTCTTGTGTTAGAGTGTCTTTAATAAATTTTCGACCGTTTTTTGCCGTTTTCTCACTCGTCTCTGTCTACCAGGTATATACCTATGAAATGGGGATTTTACTAATAGATGGCGTAACTTATATATGCGTGTTATTTATTATTTGACATTGATGACTTTTATACTTCTATCTTCGTACTTCAACGCCACATATGTCATTCATCATGTAAGTAAAAGCATCAAATAATTTTTTGTTATTTAAAATGTCAAGTTTTGTGCCAAATAAAGAGCATTCGCGGACAGCATTAATTTTTTGTTTTTATTTAAAAAAAACTGCTGCTGAAACCCATCGAATGCTTGTTGAAGCATATGGAGATCATGTTCCATCCCAAAATACATGTGAGCGATGGTTTAATCGTTTTAAAAGAAGAGATTTTGATGTCGGAGACAAAGCAAAAGGCAGACCAGAGAAAAAATTCGAAGACGCAGAATTACAAGCATTATTAGATGAAGACGACACACAAATTCAAAAACAACTTGCAGAACGGTTAAATGTAACACAAAAGGCCATCAGTGATCGTTTACATGCCATGGGAAAGATTTAAAAGGTTGGAAGATGGGTGCCACATGAGTTGTCGGAAAGGTAAATGGAAAATCGAAGAACAACATGCGAAATGCTGCTTTCAAGATACAAAAGGAAGTCGATTTTGCATCGGATAGTCACTGGCGATGAAAAGTGGATCTATTTCGAGAACCCAAAGCGCAAAAAATCATGGGTTGATCCTGGTCAAGCATCAACATTGATGCTTGACCAGGAACAGTTGACTGCAAGACCGAATCACTTCGGAAAGAAAACATGCTTTGTGTTTGGTGGGATCAGAAAGATGTGATATAATTACGAGCTGCTCAAACCTGGCGAAACGGTTAATACTGAACGCTATCGACAACAAATGATAGAATTGAACTGTGCTTTGCTCAAAAAACACTCAGAAAAGAGACAACACAAAGTTATTTTCCTACACGACAATGCACCATCACACACAGCGAAACTGGTCAAGGAAAGAGGCGCTTAGCTGGAAAGTGTTACCTCATGCGGCTTATTCACCAGACTTGGCTCCATCAGATTCCCACTTGTTTGCATCGATGGGACACGCACTTGCTGAGCTGCACTTCAAAAACTATGAAGAAGTCGCAAAATGGCTCGATGAATGGTTCACCTCAAAAAAACAACAATTCTATTGACGTGATATCCATAAATTGCAAGAGAGATGGGAAAAATGTGTGACTAGCGATGGACAATATTTCGAATAAACCATTTCTTACCATTTTCCTAGAATAAACGTGTTTTTTTCATTAAAAAATATCCATTTCATAGGTATATACCTGGTATGAAACATATTATTTCTGTGCGTTCTTGTACTTTGAATAAAATACTTCTCCCAACTTTTCTGTGATGTGAAATCATTCTTCGAAAGTCATTCTGTTTGATTATTTATAGTGACTTTACATTTTTTGTTTAATGATAAAGATGTAGTTGGTTTCCTTAAAAAAAGATTATATAATAAAGTTTATTAAAAAAGAAACATAATATTAAAAAATATTATTTTACCTTTTTTTGTTTTACCCAAGTCATTTATATGATCTACTTGTGAATTCCTAAAATAAAAGAAAACAGTTAAATATACAATAAGAATAGAACTATATAGTATATTGTAATTAAAATATACAATGCGTTTCTTTTTTGAGTTTACATACTCGAGTTTACAATTTCTGATGATTTCTCATATGCATGATTTGTATAATCTGCGTGTGAATTCCTGAAATAAAATAAATTAATTATATAATCAGGACAGAATCATATATAACTTTGGTGATATTATCATTGATAATATTACTGATCTTACATTTGAAAAACTGAAGAAACTGCATTTCTTTTTAATCTTCTTCGTTCCATTAAACCTCTCATAGGGGTAAAGTCGCTTATTAAAAAATGATCACTACACAGCTGAACTTTGGCATGTTACTTTTTTTCCAATGACTAAGAACTATTTTTTTTAGCTTTATTTTTGGGAAAACTAGAAAATAATTATGCACAATTACGGACCACCTTCCGATGACTTCAACTTTGACATATGTTGTCAAGGTCAGCCTCCTGAGTGACTTTGAGAAGGTTTTAGCCGTTGCTCGTTTTTTATTGAAAAGTTATTAACAAAAAAGAGTTTGGAAAATAGTGAATTTGGAACACACACACACACACACCGAAGGAAGGGGCACGGGGGCCTTTGGCCTCCCAACCCGCACCCCTCCCTCCCCCCACCTCGCCGGGTGGAATTCGCTTCGCCTGGAATTTCGACCCGAAATAAGATCTCACATCGCTCATGTACGAAGACAATATTTTCATGTTTCGAACTTTGTATAATAGAATCATGACTTAGAATGACACTGAAAAAAGAACATGTACTTATATTATTCATATCTTATAACAGTTCTTCTGATTTAGCAGTGTGAACATGCTACACTATTTTCTCCATCTTATCTACGATTACAATAATCTTATTGATTACACAGCCACACAAAAAAAATTTTTGGTTCTGACCTGGGGGTCTGACTATGCCTACTATATGTTTTTGGGGTCGCTGAATCCGAATCTGAGGTCTGTTTTGTCCTATCAGATCAGGATTTGTTCATAACCTTAAAAAAACTCATGAAATCACATACAAAAATTTTTTTTTCTGATTTCGGGTCTGACAATTTCTATTATATATCTTTAGTGTCGTTGATTCCGAATCCGATGTTTATTTAGCCTCATCAGATCATGATTCTTCCATAACCTCAAGAAACCGATGATTCAAGCTATTAAACGCACATTGAATTTCTAAGAATTGAAAGAACATTGAAAAAAGTGAAATATTATGCCTAACATGAACAGATTTAACCAACAGTCCTTTTAAGGGCTACATGATGTACAAAACCCGATCGTGCAACCTACCCGCGGTGTACATCGGATAATGCTAATGCCGACGGTACAATGAATCATTAGACTAACATTAGTTGAATAAGCCTAAGAATATAAATATATTGAATGTTTATTTGTTAGAACAATATTTTCAGATTTGTTTTTTTTACTAAAACACGCTTCAAGTGTGCGATATTTCCACTATCGCACGTTCCAACGTACGATATCCCAAAATCGCACGCTGAAGCAGAATAATCAAACGGAGTGTGAAATCTGCTGTTTTCTACAATCAAAACTATTGCGCAAAGTGGCATATTTCGGGCATGCGTGATGAAAAATATAGAAGGAATTGTCAGACCCGAAATCAGAAAAAAAATTTTTTATATGTGGTTTCATGAGTTTTTTTGAGGTTATGAACAAATCCTGATCTGATAGGACAAAACAGACCTCAGATTCGGATTCAGCGACCCCAAAAACATATAGTAGGCATAGTCAGACCCCCAGGTCAGAAACAAAAATTTTTTTTGCGTGGCTGTGTTATTTGTGTGATGCGCAAGTGTTACGAAAATATCGAAAAATTGTGATGTGATATGCGTGCTGCTCTGCTTCGTTTTGGCTTGTCACAAGCATTATTTGGCCGAGTATTTATTTAAGGAACAGTACACTATCAATGAGCAAATACCGTAATTTTTTAAAATAATGGCATCTTTGTATCCGTTAACTTCTGCATCAACTAATCAATAAATTGTGAAATCTTTCTCCAACATGTTAATTTTTGCGTAGCGATTTCCACACTCATGCGACTTTTCACGCGGAGCGAGTTTCACCCGATGAGGGAGGGTGCGGGTGAGGTGACCGAAGACCCCCCGCGGTCCCCCCTTCGGTGTGTGTGTGTGTGTGTTGTGTGTGTGTATTGATGTGTGTGTGTGTGTGTGTGTGGATGTGTTCCAAATTCACTATTTTTCAAGCTCTTTTTTGTTAATAACTTTTTAATAAAAAACGAGCGACGGCAAAAACCTACCGAAAGTCACTCAGGAGGATGACTTTGACAACATATATCAAGGTTAAAGTCATCGAAGGGTGATCCGTAATTGTGCATAATTACCAACAATATTTTGTTTTTAAAAAAGTATACAAATTTTATGGAAAAATTAAAGTCAAATATTTATTAGATAGATTAGATTTTAGATTATAGATTAGATTTTCACTAATGTACATTGTTATTGTTTTTAATGTTCTTTAGGCATCTTGCGTATTACTAAAAAATATATCGAAATATGTAAATATTACTTTCATATTTTTTACAAAATTATCATGGACGTTATCTTCAAATAATCTAATTATTTGTATAAAACAATTTTATTACGTATTTCAAATAAAATATTTTAATTATTTACGTGTGAAACGATCGAAACACATTCATGTTATAATCGACATTGCATACGTAACAAGATGTAACGGAGCGTTCCGTTACGAAGCTAAACCTCCGAGATAAATAATTATTTTCCGCGTTGCACCAACCCTCCCGTCACCAACCTACGAGTATAAATACCGCCGATCTCGGGGTAAAAATCATCTTCCCTACGACCAGCAAGTTGAGCAGGTCTTACAACCAGACTTAGTCTCCGGATCATATTCCGCACGCGAGTTGAGCGAGCAATTCCTTCAGGGTGCGAGTTGAGCATCTTCTAGAGTCGTGAAGTGAACGACAATTCCCCGCCTACAGATCTAGCCGACTACGGGTTGAGTAGTCAATTTCCGAAGACCACGGGTTGAGTGGCGAGTCACGCGGTGAGGGACAACCCCCGCCTCGTAATGAGAGGCTCTCCATCTCTCCCGGCATCCCTTTAATTCGCGTCGCCGAATTAATCCGCAAACCGCACCGCCGAAGTACGACGGAGTCCGTCGATCCCGCCCGATCTCCGCGATCAGAGTCGCGCCGCCGAAGTACCGCGAAGTCCGCCGATTCCGTCCGATCTCCGCGACCACAGTCGCGCCGCCGAGGTACCGCGGAATCCCATGATTCCGTCCGAACGCGATCAGCGAGATCACGCCGTCGAACGACTGTGAACCGAGCCGAACGCTCCTGACGGCTATTAAGCCGAATTCACGCGCACCAGCGCCAGTAAATGCGATCATTAATCCGGCAGTACCGGAACTTGTAAATAGTATTGTACATAATATTAGTTTTAAGAATAAACCTAGTTGTAAGCACACGCAAACGCCTATTCACTCAACTTTCGATTCCGCCGCCTGAACACTGGGTTCCCGCGGCTATCCGTAGCACGAATGAAAATCCACTGTTACAAAGATAGAACCATTGTGATTTGTAAAATTGAATTTTTTCTTTTTGGCTTCTAATTTTATTATTAACTCTTAACACTACGTTTCAACCTCTAGTTTGGGTCCTTATCAAGTGTATAATGTTTATTGGTATAACTATGCAGATGGACCGTACTGCAATGATATCTGTCTCGTTGACATTGCACCTAAACTACATCAATCTAGAAACTAATTAAAGTCGAGGGATGTCAGTAATAGATCGAAGTGTGTGTACAATTAAGCAAATTTTAAAACTTACTTATATTTTTTTGTGTGTGTGGATAAGACACAGTCAAATTTGAATTAAAAAACAGCAGCGTCTCTTCGTGTAGGACACGTCACAGACATTTAGTAAGTGACTGTTATAAATACGCGAAATAGACCAATGTCTATTCAAAACATACTACAGTAAATAATAAATATCATATAAACATTACGGATGTATCGAAAAGTAATAACAGTTGGAAATACAGGATATTCAAAATAATAGAAATCGGCACGGAAAGTGCATACAATACTTGTATGGACATAAACAATAATGATATTTGAAATATTAAAATTGGTGCAGAAACTAAATAACGATGACCTTATCATACACTGCAGTGAGTTTCTCCGTGTCACTTTGCAAAGGAGGAGGGTCAATAAGGCTGATTTTTGGGCTGAAATGTCGCACTTTTTCCATTGCATTTTTGAATAGTAGATATCAAGAGCTTCCCAAAACACCCTATTTAAACCCTTTTTCGTTGGGGTAAACGATAGTTACGATCGATCAAAGTTAGAGTAATATTGCTAAATGGGAATTATTTTACTCTATCAAATCTTTAAGAAATAAAACATTTTTCAAGATGCTTGTTATTATGAGTTTATGGGGGTTGCTGAGCACGAATCAAACATCAGTTTACAAAAATTCAATATGGCGGATACAAAATGGCGGACGACTTTTTTCAAAATCAATCCAATTCGCATGAAACTTGTTAATTGGGGGTTCATAGGATCGCTGATCACGAATCATACATCAGTTATGAACAATTCAATATGCAAAATGGCGGACGATTTTTCTAAATATGAATTCAATTCCTATGAAGCTCGTTACTCGAGGTTTTCTATGATCGCTGATCACGAAGTTGATGCCGGATTTGCATCAGATAGTCGGAGATTCGCTGATTACGAATATATCAGATTTTGATAAGAGTATTTGTTTCTTTTTACCCTCCTCTTTTTAAATACGGGCTTGGGACCGTCACTGGCAGAGTTACTTTTTTTTAAATTAGTTTTTTATTTTTTTTTATTTTTTAAAAATTATTTTTTTTTTTATTTTTTAAATTATTTTTTTATTTTTTTTTATTTTTTAAATATTTTTTAGGTTTCTGATTATATTATAAAAAAGGGAAAACATTAACTCATATTTTTTTCAAGTCGAATAGAATCTTCTTGAATGTATTCGACTTGAAAAAAATATGAGTTAATGTTTTCCCTTTTTTATAATATAATCAGAAACCTAAAAAATATTTAAAAAATAAAAAAAATAAAAAAATAATTTAAAAAAATAAAAAAAAAAAAAAAAAAATAAAAAACTAATTTAAAAAAAAGTAACTCTGCCAGTGACGGTCCCAAGCCCGTATTTAAAAAGAGGAGGGTAAAAAGAAACAAATACTCTTATCAAAATCTGATATATTCGTAATCAGCAAATCTCCGACTATCTGATGCAAATCCGGCATCAACTTCGTGATCAGCGCATAGACTTATACAATAGACTGCACAGACGATTGAAAACCGTGTAGCCAACATCTCAGGAGTGGGGGTAGGGGTCTGGGGAGAGCATCTCTTTCTAACATCGTGCTGTCTCTTTTTCTTCAGGAGAGGCAAGATACGCGAGTGGGGATGAGGTGAAGCAGTACATCGATTTTACCGACCCACTGCAACATGTGTTTACATCCACAGCAGAACCGTTATTTATTATTTAAGTAGAACTTGTGAGCAAAAGTAGTATTTAATTTAATACTTGTTAATCATGGTTAATCGGTGTGTAGTTTGTAAACTCGAACAAGGCGAGATTCAAGGAGTCTCATTGCACAGGTAATGTATTTCATTAATTTTAACAAAAACACATTGCTTATGATAGGTTATTTAGTAACGTAAACATCAATAACACTCATATCGTTTTTTAAATACATTTTCTTAACAGTTTTCCAACGGATGAGATTCAGAGGAAATATTAGCTATCAATAAAAATGAAGTATCGAAATCAAGTCGGATATGTAGTCAGCATTTCAACAAAAAAGATTTTAATTATGAAGTGAGAAAAAATGGTATTTTTAAAACTTTAAATTGCAATGCAGTTCCTTGTATGGTGCCACATGACAAAAGTTCCAGGTACAAACTTATTTAATATTTGTTAAAAAAGTAAAAAATGTTGTAGTGAAAAAAATATTTCCATTACAGTGTGGACACTGATAGTAACCAAACAACACAGCAAACAGATAATTCCAGTGATGTTTGTACAGATGTATTGTCTGGACTGAATGAAAACAATCAACCAGATAACATTTCCATAAGCGTATTATCTTTACTTAATCAAAATAATGAATTACAAAATGTGTCAGCAAGCGTACCACCTCCATTGGACCAAGTTGATCAACCAAAATGTGAAAGGTAACATTTGTACTTGCATAAATGAATCATGTAAATAAATAACATATTTTGGTTAAAACTATTCCTTTTTTTAAATTTAAAATATATTATTGCAGATTGGAAAAACATAACACATCACAACAAAACTTAATAGAAATTAGTAATGAGACTGTCTGTAAAAGTACTTCAAATAAAGATGTAGTTAAAGATTCATTGAAAAGGTACGTGGTCAATTTTAAAAATTTGTATTTATTAATTGTAAATAAGTTATTAACTTGGGTATGAATATTATTACAGAGCTAATGGATCAGAACTTGTGTTATCAGGCGTAAAACGTGTTAAAAAAATTAGGTACATTGGCGATCTACGTCCTGAAGATTTTACTTCAACAGAAGCTTATGAAATCGTAAAAAAATAACATGAGACTACAAAAATAAAAATGAAAACAAAAAGGCAAAACATCTCTCGATTAAATATCAAGATGAAAAATTGTAATGACTTATTAAAACACTTGCAAGATGGTCTAATAACAAGTGAAGGTTTTAATGCTTTACAAGTAAGTTTTTTCAAAACAAAAATTGATGAAATTGATAAGAATTTTAATTGATATTTACAAAACTGAAGAAAGTAAAGCATTTCGCGTTTAAATATTATTTAAATGTAATATGTAACGCGCGTAGACATAGTATTTAGTAAATAATTTGTAGTGTGTACATTTTATTGGCGAATGAATTAATTTAAGCATATGTTACAAAATTATGTATTTTGAGATTATAAACCTACAACTTTTTTATTTTTGGTTTTTTTTCCAGTTACAATCGACACCTGCTTTGCATGAAATAATTAAAAATGTTCTCACAGGAAAAGCATGCCATTCTTACTCGTCTGAGTTCAATTTACATGCTCGTACAAAAAGTTAGTTAGCCATGCTAATTCTATTATTGTGTTGGAAGGAAATTGTACTCCACAAGACGAAACAAAAATTTTAAAAATTGATAATAAGTGTTGTGATTCTGAACCATTAAATATTCCCATTATTAATTTAGATCACGATTACACTGCCGATAGCTTTTCGTTTTGGTCTTCGTACAAGAAAGACGTTATTACGTATATAGCTGGATACGTCGTGAGAAGTTTAAAAAAAATATTAAAGTGTGACCTTTGCATCGATTGTCTTGAATCGAAAGAAACCAATTGTGCTTTCATAAAAATAAAAAATAATCCGAGATGCGTTAATGTATCTGCAACAGATAATACAAAAAATGGTTTAATCTTTCCTTCATCAGACATCGTAACTGTTTGCGAATTATGCGAGAAAATTTTAAGAACGCAAAATTTATTTTCCTATAAAAATATTGTGGATGTTTTGATGTTGCATGCTAGAAGTGTTTTATTGCCAATGAAATTGTTCGAAAAATTGGATTGTGTCGTAGAAAAGGATTGTATGTCGAGTCATAAAACAAAATTAATTAATCATATATCAGAAAAATATTTTAAATTACGATTGCATCATGAAGCTCGATCTGTTCAAGATCATACACAACGCATAAGGACATATCACAATAGATTAGTCGTATTTAAAAATCAATAATTAGTATGGCATTATTATCTTTTTCACGATGTTAAATTTTTGAATAAAATTATTTCAATTGTTTATTGTTGTTTTTTCATTGAGCAAATTATAAATTATATATCTACAAATTTGTTTAATATTGTTAATTTTATTAAATTATACAATTAACAAACCGACGTGTATATGAATCTCTAAAAAATTACCTTTTTAAAAAAAGGTAAAAAAAAGGTGCTAAGTCCGCGTCAAAAAGTATCTTTGCAAAATAGTATAGTATTATTAACTCTAAAAAACTATTAAAAAACCTATTTCCAAAAGAGTGTGATATTAATCTACACACATAAGTTATTTTAATCCAAACAAAATGGTTTATTTTAAACTATAAAAAAACTATAAGTTATTTAATTATACGTTCTACAAAAATAATGATATCAACAAAATTGTGCTAAGTAAAAATAAAAATTCATTGATTTTACATATTATATATAAAGTAATATGTAAAATTCTAATACGCAATAAAAAAAAAAAAAAAACAAAAAACAAATATATTTAAAAAAAAATTAAAAATTAAAAATTAATGAAAAAATATAAAAATGTATATAAAAATTAAAAATTAATATAAAAATAAAAAATTTAATTAAAAGACTTAGCGCTGCTAATTTTTAAAATAACATATTTTGTAGCAGAGCTAAGTCTTTCAATTAAATTTTTTATTTTTATATTAATTTTTAATTTTTATATACATTTTTATATTTTTCCATTAATTTTTAATTTTTAATTTTTTGTTTTAATTTTTTTTTTTTGTTTTTTAATTAAATTTTTATTGCGTATTAGAATTTTACATATTACTTTATATATAATATGTAAAATCAATGAATTTTTATTTTTACTTAGCACAATTTTGTTGATATCATTATTTTTGTAGAACGTATAATTAAATAACTTATAGTTTTTTTATAGTTTAAAATAAACCATTTTGTTTGGATTAAAATAACTTATGTGTGTAGATTAATATCACACTCTTTTGGAAATAGGTTTTTTAATAGTTTTTTAGAGTTAATAATACTATACTATTTTGCAAAGATACTTTTTGACGCGGACTTAGCACCTTTTTTTTACCTTTTTTTAAAAAGGTAATTTTTTTAGAGATATCACTCTTTTTTGTACACAATTATTAAATAATGAAATAATAATAATAATAATAACTTTATTTCTCTCTCTGCCCTATACAGGGTACAAAGGAACTCCCGTTCCCTTTACAAATAGCTTAACCTTGTTCGCAAGCGAACGACAGCCTCCCCCGAACCTTGCTCACGCTGTATTGCATCGCCTGTATTGCATGGCCTGTGCAACATAGGTGATGTAATGCAACAATAAGACGGGTGGAGAGTCGCGATAGTAATGTGTGATACATCTCACATATTGCTGTCGTTGCTTTCCAATCGCGTTACCAATGGGACTTATGTCCCTCATCGACGCTTTGTACAACTTAGCGCGTGCAGCGCCGCGCTTACGCTAGGCGCGCTTAAACGTGAGACGGCGGCACTGCTATTTAAAAACATGTTAAACCTTGCAGCCGTCCTCCCAGATAGCACAACTGATCCTTTTGATTTCAAAAAGAATTCACTTTCTTGAGTTCTTTTCGAATTCGCGTAATCTGTTCGAAATGAACTAAAAAAGAATTCCTTTTCATTGCGAATTCTTATGGACTCGAAAAGGAATCCTTTTTGAATCTAAAAAAGAACTCACAAATGGTGACATAAAACTGAAGTCTTTTGGAATGCTGAAAATTCTTTTAGAACAGAAATGGGATGGAAAAAGAATTCATTTTGTAAATCGGGGACCAAAAAAGAATTCTTTTCGAATTCTCTGTGCTATCTGGGCTCTTATTATTTATAACATATTCGGGGCTTTTTTGGAATGTTCCTTTTTTGGCGTCATTTCCTTCAAAAGAAAATGACGACCTGGAGGAACATTCCGAAAAGCATAGTATAAAAGCGGCCGCGGAGAGAGGACGCCAGTCTACCCAGAACCTCTCGAGTACGATCCGCATTTCTCTTACGCTTAACAGTTTGCAAATTTGGATAGTCGCATCCTCGCGAATTGTGACCGTGAAATCTCTGAGTTGCTCAGAGATCTTTACACGCACACTTTCTTGGAGTCGCTTGCTCCACGCGTACGCCGATTCGATATTCGCATTCGCTTCAAACGCTTTCGGTGGATCGCGCTGTTCACCGCGGGCACGCTTTGTCCGTTCCATGTTCCGTACCGCGCGCTGAAAGTGTAGAGACTTGTATTAAACTGTAAATAATTTTGTACATATAAAACGTTTTATTGTTCGTGACATTACGAAATATACCTTGTTACTGTTTAAAATTTGCGTGTAAGTGATTTCTGTGTGCACGTGCTCGTATCTCTCTTTTATTCCTCACGGCTCCATTCCGCACCGAACATTTTGATCCTTCGAGCCGGATTCCCATCCAGTGAACCGGCAGTGCGTGATCGAGTATGGTAAAGTATGGTAAAATCAACCAGGGTCTGTCAAATTCAAAAATGGAGCTGTTTGTTGCGAGTCAGGACGAGATTTTCGGGCGCATAGCGCGTACGTTCGAAAATCTCAAGAAGTCGACCACAGCGAAAATCAGGGCCATTGATCGCGACCACGCTCAAGCTGCTCGACAATAAGTGAGCAAAGTTCGAGGAGCAGCACAAGCGGCTGCGCAGTCGACATTTGACCGAACTTCAGGCCCACGATTACTATACTCAAGATTTCTACGGTAAGGTTGAGGACGTATACGCCCAACAGCAGACCGCGCTGCTGGAGCTCGAAGTCGCCCGAAACGTAAGTTCCAAGGACGGACAGCAAGCAGAGCAGTCCGCTTCTCCCCGCACCACCTTACCTCGGATCCAATTGCCGAGCTTCTCGAGAAAGTACGAGGACTGGCCTTCTTTCCGTGACCTCTTCCGGTCATTGATCATTAACAATCCGTCGATCTCTGACGTCACACGGCTCTACTATCTGAAGACTAACCTGAAAGGAGAGACAGAATCTTTGGTGAGGAATCTACCAACTATGGGAGCAAATTTTGCTCGCGCCTGGGCCGCTCTCATAAACTATTATGAAAACACTCGCCTCCTCGTGCGGTCTTATTATGCAGCGTACACGGCACTGCCTAAAATTAAGATGGAGTCGCCGGCAGAACTCCGTAAGCTCTTCCACGCGAAGTCGAGCACAGTCGGCTCTCTGTAGAGCATCGGACGTTTCATCTCAAACAGTGAGGATTTGTTCGTATTCCTCACTGTCGAGAAGCTTGATCCCCGCTCGTGAAGCGAGTGGGAGAACACCATCGGCGGAACTACAGAACCGCCGACGTATGCCGAGCTGCGGCAATTTTTGAGAGATGATTGCATACCTTGGACACAATGCAGCCCGTCAAGGTGGAGACGGCGAAATCGGCAAGTTCCCACCATGTACAGAAGGAGACCAGCCGACAAAGAGCAAGGAACGTTGCACCTTGTGCCGCAAGAACCATTTCCTGATGGTCTGTGACGTCTTCCGAGGGAAACCGGCTATGGACAGGCGCCGCTTCGTGGAGGAGACCCGCTTTTGCAGCAACTGCTTAGGGAAACACGGGTCGGTGAATGCCTGTCCAAGAGAAATTCTGCGTGCGAGGGTCGACACCACACGGTACTGCACGACGCGTACTCACCTTCCGTGAGTGTCGCGGGATCCGGAGACGTCAAGACGTCCTACATTGCCTGACACAGGGTGGGGACATGCGTCACGGATTACCCTGCGTGACCAGCACGGCGGTCTGCACTCCGCGAGGGCACTGAACGACCAAGACTGGCCCGGTGCATTACTCGGGCGCTCGCCACAGAGCGCATCCAGTGGCGGTTCAATCCGCTCCCCATTTTGACGGTCCTTGGCAGTTGGCGGTAAAGGCTGTGAAGCGTCACTTACGGCGGGTGCTGAGCGACAGCACGCTCACGTTCGGGGAACCGTCGACGTTCCTCACGGAGGTGGAAGCATGCCTCAACTTGCGGCCGATCGCCCCCTTTACTCGATCCGGACGATATCGCCGCGTTTACTCCCGGTCACTTTAACGTCGGCACGTCACTGCTGGCCGTACCGGAACCGATAGTCGCGGACGTGTCACGAAATTGTAACGCGTTGGCAATACGTCCAGCAGATGAGGGACCATTTTTGGCGTCGGTGGTCCCAAGAGTGCCTTCACCGCTTGGCCGCGCGTCCCAAGTGGAGAACGGCAGCTCCGAATCCGCACATCGATCAGCTGTGTCTCGTGCGAAGCGAGACCACTACACCGGCCCGGTGGCCTTTAGCACGCATCACCGCACTTCACCCGGGCGACGACGGTCGGGTGCGCGTAGTCGGAGTGAAGACGCCACCTCAAGATTCACACGGTCACTCGCGAAACTGGTCATGCCAGTCAAGCCGGACACTGGCATTGGCGACGCACGAGACACAGCTGACACTTAACTAATTCACGAAACACTCACTCACGTAATACGTCGCGAAGCCCGGCATGCGACGAGCACGTGCTTTGTGAGCCACGTGCATCACGCGGTAGTTAGCCTACGCACCTCGCACGCTCGCCGCGCGCAATACAAATCCGCGAAAAATCGTCGGCTTTACCGACGAAGCGGGCGGAATGTTCGCGAACGAACGACAGGCTCCGCCGAGCCTTGCTCACGCTGCATTGCATCGCCTGTGTTGCATGGCCTGTGTAACATAGATGGTGTAATGCAGTAATGATACGGGTGGAGAGTAGCGATAGTAATGTGTGATACATCTCACATATTGCTGTCGTTGCTTTCCACTCACACTCTCTCCCGCACTCTCCTTTCATTCACACGTAGGTTCGTCCACCGTCTGTCCGTCTGTTTCCCTCCCCTTCTCATCTTTCCTCCCCAATTCCCTCAGTCTCCTTTTGGATTGCAGTCTTTTCATCCAGTCTTCTCTCTCCTCTCCCGTCGGCCTCCAAAATCCTTATTATTTCCTCCCTTCCTCCTCTCTTGCCCTCTCCCATACACACCTCTACCACATGCTCCCATGATTCCAACTCCCACCCACATAACCTACCCACATAACCTCCTTTTTTCTTCCTCCTCCCATTCCCATCCCTCTTTCATTTCACTGCCTGATCTGAACCTTGCGATTCTTATCATGCTTTTCTCTTTCCTCATCTTCTTCAGGTACCTCGACAACTCTAAAGTTCTTATTTCCTTGTACCACCTATTCCTTAACTTCTAAATTCTCTCAAACCTTTCCTGCCCCTGCACTTCTATGTCCCTCTCCCTCAATCGTCTTTCTATTTCTTCCCTCTCTACCCTCTTTCTCCTTACCCCCTTTACTACCACTCCCCTCTCCTCATAGAAATCTTTCCTCTGTTCTTCCCAAACCGACCCCCCTTCGACCCTTTTTTCTTGATAAAAGTTTAAACTTTTTTTTGGCTGCATGGAACGATAAATCCTTTTGTAGGATTAAAGTAGACACTTCAACGGAGCCGGGAGTCAAGCTGTTTTGTGCAGAAAAGTTGTATACCAAATTTTTATATAAAATTGATATTTTCACGAGTTGACATTTACTCTGAAGATAAATATAATGTAAATATAATGTAAATATAATGTAATTTGACTGGATGCCTCTTAATTTATACTACATAACACTACTTAAACTTCCGTTTATTAACAGAATTATATCACACTATGTTATCGGTCCGGCTTGTAACACTATTGTATAACACTGCGTATCTTTTTGTTTGTTTCAATTATTTAGAATACAATCTCCCAAGCATCTTCGACTCAAACATTTGACGGTTGCAATACAAAGAACAAAGCGACAGCATGTTTCTAACTCTTGACCAACATATTCTCGCCATTAAACGACGAATAAGTTTGTACCTTACGTTTTATAATTTAGACTTCAACTTTTTACTTGGAGATTGTGTCTCGAATGTACCATATACCACCAACTTGCCGCGTTCCGTCCTTAGCGTTGAAACTAATTCGCGAAATGATTGTGTTATTTTTATTCTTATTTTTTTTTATTTTATTTTATTTTTATTTGTATTTTTATTTAACAACGGTTTTATGTTAATTTATTTTAATAATTTTTGTCAAGTGCCGAGGAAGACCCAGTGAGGTCGAAACGTTCACATATGTATTTATTTTGAATAAATCTTAGTCATGTCATTATTTTTATTAATTGATTATCTTGTGATAAAAATATTAAACAAATAACAATTATCTCTTTTGTCAATATTATATGTTAGTGAAGTTGGTAGAAGGTGGTACTGAAAAAAGTTTCTTAATCAAAACGATTACATGCTGGATAAAACAAAATCTCAACAAAAATACTGCTGTAGCAGCACCTACTGGTATAGCAGCTTTTAATATAGATGGTTTGACAATCCATAGATTGTTTCAATTACCTGTTGAACATGGTTATAATTTTAAGCAACTATCTAATCATGTATTGGAAGTTTTACGAACAGAGCTTAAAGATGTTATTCTTTTTATAATTGATGAAGTGTCAATGATATCTAATTTGACTTTAATATATATACATCTTCGATTGTCTCAAATATTTGATACTGCTGATTGCGATAATGATTGGTTTGGTCAAAAACACATTCTTTTATTTGGAGATTTGCTTCAACTGCCTCTCATTTAATTTATGACGTTTATATACATAAAACTTATTTACTAACCATTTTCTGCAAAAAAAGTAAATAAACATCTTTAGCTCCTCTAGGCCACTGCCTTTTTTTTACTTGAGCATCATTAGTTTCGATCCAAATATTGGATGTTCCTTCTCTACATATACTTATATAATGACCTACATCGATATTTGAGCCATGGTAAAATATAGCATTCATCACTTTATATAACTTTCCATCTATTAAAACTTTTGTTGTTGGAATAGCACTCAAATTAAAGTCCTGTGTCATTTTTATTAATTGATTATCTTGTGATGAAAATATTAAACGAATAACAATTATCTCTTTTGTCAATATTATTTCATTTTTGAACATTATATCGTTTCCAGTACAATATTCACACGATTCATTATGCGACTGACACCAATTTGAAAATGTATTTAATAAATCATTAAGATTATAACTTTTCTTCTTTAATTTATTAATAGGAATAGAAATAATAATATTATTATCAACAATAGTTTTTGTATTTTGACAAATTTTACATCGTCTAATAGAAGTTATTTGATGCCTCACTAAACTTTTTATACATTCATATTTTTCACAAAGAGCTATAAAAAAATCAGATGCATTTCGTTTTACAGGACTTGAATAATATTCTCCTAAACATTGTCGTATTGCATATGTATTTAAATTACATACCCCATTTTCATATCGATTCATTAACATACGTAAAACATCTGATTCGTCACAATTGGACAATTGCTGTCTAATGGCACTTAAATTCAATAAACATTGTAATACTGAATTCGCATAGCATGAAACCTTGTCCATACTTTGAAAACCGCGCATAACCCAAGCAGTATTGTGTCGAACATTTTGATCTAAACTTGATTTTTGAACAGAAGCAACTACTTTTGATAACGCCCATACGACATCTTTCACTTTATAATGTCGTTCCTTTGATATAGTAATCATTTCTGCTTTTGATTTGTATATCTGTTTTAGACGATTATATTCAATAATTGCATCTTTGCTAGCATTTACCGATGAAGGATCGAAGTTAATTAAATGTAATCCTTCTAGAGATGTTAATCGCGATAATGCCACATAAGTTTGGCCACAAATAAACACAGAATTACCAATATCCATAATAGCATTTTGCAGACTCAATCCTTGGCTTTTATGTATAGTGATACCGTAACTCAAACATATTGGGAATTGTTTTCTGATAACATATGCTCTATCTACCACCTCAAATTTAACTTACTCTTTCAATTAAATATTCTAAATTTGATGGTAAAAGAAGTTTAATTTTTTCTACATAATCATTATCTTGTACAATTGAAACCACTTTAGCAATTGTACCATTTACAAGACCCAATCTAACATCAATATTACGCCGTATCATAATTTTCGCTCCAATTTTAATTATGATTTTTTTCGAAAGCCCTGCTGTTCTAGAATTATCATCATCATTATTTGATAATACTTTTAATACTTTTTTTTTTACATATGGAGTACACTCAATTTTATCTTCAGCGATTAATATTATTTCTTTCGAAGCAATGCGACTTAACATTGCCTCATTGAGAACATCACACATATGACAAGTGGGAAGTAAACAAACGATGTCTGATGATAGGTTGTTAATAAAATTACATAATTCGTTTAGTCTAGATTCGAAGGAATCACCTTTAAAACAAATCTTTTTACTTTCGAGAATCTTACAATCTGATTTTGTTAATAAACCCATACGAATTCTTGACAATAATTCACGATAAGAGTTATCTCCTTGCTGACGCATATTGATTGTCAACTCATCATAGTCAAATAATGTAGTCTATAAATTGACCGCATCTATGGAAGTTAGATATTTAGCAATTTTTTCATCTGATAAATGTTTAAAAATAGGATCATCGCATATGGGAGGCAGTTGAAGCAAATCTCCAAATAAAAGAATGTGTTTTTGACCAAACCAACCATTATCGCAATCAGTAGTGTCAAATATTTGAGACAATCGAAGATGTATATACATTAAAGTCAAATTAGATATCATTGACACTTCATCAATTATAAAAAGAATAACATCTTTAAGCTCTGTTCGTAAAACTTCCAATACATGATTAGATAGTTGCTTATACTTAGAATTATAACCATGTTCAACGGGTAATTGAAGCAATCTATGGATTGTCAAACCATCTATATTAAAAGCTGCTATACCAGTAGGTGCTGCTACAGCAGTATTTTTGTTGAGATTTTGTTTTATCCAGCATGTAATCGTTTTGATTAAGAAACTTTTTCCAGTACCACCTTCTCCACTAACATATAATCGTAATACTGATTTAGCTGACTCTACAGTATTGATAACTTTATCGAATACACGTTTTTGATCCACATTTAATTTTTCTATCATTTCAGATATATCGATTTCTCGAACTACTTTATCACCAAGATCTTTAAAATCTTGCATTGCTTCACCAGCCTCTATATTTTGAACACCTATCGGATTTTCAGGATCATCCTGAGACTGTTGTTTTTGTAAATTGTCATCTAAGCATTGCTGAACTAACTGTTTTGCAGTTTCAAAAGCTTTTTGCAATTCTTCTAATTTTTCATGATATTCTAACGCTTCTACAAGATGTAATTTTTCTTTGTGAAACGATTCAACATAAGTATCGCTTCCGTCTTTAAGATCATCTAATTTTCGCCATGGTTTAAACATAAGTAATAACGCGAAGAAATAATTTTCCGGCTGTGTATTCACATTATGTCTATAATGATCAATAAGATATCCACGCTGTCGTCGTTTAAGATATTTATTATCACCTATTTTATAATATTCAACATACTTATTTTTCAGTTTAATCTTGGACACGTCATACCACTGTGCAAATTCATAAAGAGATATATTTGCTAATTCATTTGGTCTATGTGGATAAAAATCATCTATTAAAGACGGATAAAAGATATCTGTAGATTCAGGATCAAGAGCTTCAATTTCCTTGTAGTTTTTTAATCTTTTACGTCGTATTTGGTTAACATCTAACCATCTGATAGTTGTATTTCGATCAGTTCCGTACAAAGGAATGCCTAACAACGTATCAGCAGCTTCAAGAGCTCCACATTCTCTATTATTCACAAATCGCATACTTATATTCCAAAGATAACTCACTAATTTCTTCTTATTATTATTATCATTATTTTTAGTATTAAGAATAGACTCAGACAACTCACATTTTCCCGCTTTATTAATATATTTTGTAATGTACCAGGTAAGCAGCGATGATTTTTCACCAATAAATTGTATATCCATATTACCTTCCCATGCAGTAAGAAGAACAGGATTATAATCATTGATATTAACTTCACTCTCTGTTCGAGGAAGATCATACAACCTACTTTTATGTTTTAATTGTTTCCTACCTGCTATCGAAGTTGCCACATCTCTCATGTTAAAAGTTTCAGTTTCGGGACGAGGAAATCCAAAACGACATCGACGAATAACTTTACGTCCTACTTTTTTAGAGCGAAGACAATAATCGTTATGTTTATGTCGCTGATGCGTATCAACACGTTTGTACAATAATGGCGATATATTTTTTTCTGGTAATCTGCAACTTAGATATTGTAAAATAAATTTGGAGACTTCTTCAACAGTAGATTCACCGAAAATTGGTGCATTTTTAATCCAAATTAATAAGTGGAAATGTTGTATACCTCTACCTTGGTATTCTCGTCGCCAAAAATAGTGTGTTACTTCTCCAATTGGATGATCTTTAGAACAAATGAAAGCGAGCATTGCTCGAAACTTATTATCGAGGAACCTAGATGTTGATACAGGATCTTTAGCAACAAGTACGCTAACAGAGGAGGGGAGGACGTGGGCGTAGCCGTGGTCGTGGCCGTGGCCGTGGCCGTGGCCGTGGCAATGTCCCAAGAAATAATAAAATATTCACCCAAAAGATATATTTGTAAAAGATATCTCTATTATATCTCTAATATGTAGAGTGACAAGAATATTAAATACATTTGTATTAAATACAATAATAATATTTGTATTAAAAAAGTACAAATATAAATGTTCCCAATTTAAAAAAACCTGTTCTCAATAAAAATATGTTAAAAAAATAAATAAATAAAATTATTCAAGCGTATTTACGTTAGACCTTGTTAATCATGTCCAGCGAAAGTACAGTTTTACTTCAAAAAAGGATCTCGTTACACCGAGCACAAATATATGATAATGATTATAATAAAACATAATAAATAGTATAAATAAGTGAATGAATAAATAGTGTATAAAATAGAAAAAAGTATAAGTATAAGAAATAGAATAAAGTATAAGTAGAAAAAATACATGTGTATATTATATACATGTGTATATTATATATACTTTACTCAAAATTTTTTAACTAATCGGTCTGATAAATAAAAGATTAGAGAATAAGTAATGAGTGAGAGAGAGAGAGTGAATGCGTGATAACGAGAGCGAAAGAAAATTTGTGTTATTGCATGTGCAAATACAATAATAATCGTCGCTAATAACCTAGCTTACGTTTATCGACGTCACATACTGTCGATCGATTATCGACGTCACTTACTGTCGATTATCGATCATACTACGTTATAGTAAACGTGTCTTAAAAACGTCCTGTATACAGATTTCTTCACCCCTCACCGCTGCTCCCCTTGCCGACAATTTAGCACATTTCTTCGTCCCTGACCGCGGCCCCCCTTGCCTGCACTTTAGCACATTTCTTCGCCTCTCCGCAGCCCCTCTAGCCTAGCCAAAATTTCCAGAGCGTCACTAGCGCGATCTGATGTCAAATGCTACAGTAAAATCTAAGCGGTGGACGACGACGACGACGACGTTTCTTAATTGATATTTTTCACATTTTGACTTTGCGTCGTAATAACTCGATTTATAGAGCATGTAGCCCAAAAATAAAAACACTTTTCTTATATAATTCGACCCCGCTCTATCGATTGAGATTACTTAGAACTCAATCCGTTAAGCGGATATATGAAAACTAGAAATATTGAGTGCTCTCAACTGACCGACTCGCGTAATAAGACACGGTAGTGTCTATCTTGTGCTTGCGCGGACTTAGCACAAGACACTACCGTGTCTCTTGATTTAAAAAAAAATAAAACAATTATGTATATTTTTTGTAGAAATATTAAATTTTTTTTTTTTTATAGCATAATTTCTCGATGTCAGTATTTTAGGCGGATATGATAAAAAAAACTATTTTTTATATTATTTTATAACATTTTTTATTACAATATTTTTATAAATTTTTATTATTACTTAGCACAATTTGTTGATATCATTATTTTTGTAGAATGTATAATTAAATAACTTATAGTTTTTTTATAGTTAAAAAAAAACCATTTTGTTTAGATTAAAATAACTTGTAGGTTTTTTAATAGTTTTTAAAGAGATAATAATACTATACTATTTGGCAAAGATACTTTTGGACGCGGATTGAGCACCTTTTTTTTACCTTTTTTAAAAAAGATAATTTAAAAAGAAATATCATTCTTTTTTTAACACAATTTTTAAATAATAAAATATTAAGCACAATTTTGTCCAATCAACATTTGAGCGAACTTTTCCCGTTCGAAAGATGTTAAAATAATCGATCTTATTTCAAGTTAGTTGATAAGTGATCGGCAAAATAAGTGACTACTGATAACTATTATCATGTACTAAATTAAGGGTATGTGATGACACTTTTTCTGATTACAAACAACCTGTCAAAGATATGATTGCATGAATGTGCACGAGTTGCCAAATGATGATGAGATATAGATAAAGATTGCAAATGTAACAGCAAAAATTGTCTGGAGTTACTCATGTATAATAAATGTATACGATTGCTATGCTAACATTTGCTATCGACATTGAATTTGACGGTAATACCAGAAAAGGAACATCAACAAATTATTAACACTGAATTAAACAGATTGAGAACGCTAACTATAGTAAAGGACCACTGAACAAATAGAACACGTTCCTCTGAATGTAACATAGAACAATTTCTGAAACAATGTAGTAGAGAACATATATATATATTTTTTACAAAATTACATTCAGAAAAAGATGTTTTCATTCGCTAAAGTTTAAAACTCAAAATAATTAAACAGACGATTTACTGCATTATTTCTTGCTACACAACTATTTTTATATCTTGAATATAAAATAAATCATTTTTATGTCCTGTAAATAAAAGAAGATATTAAAATAATAAAATAATAAATTATAAAATTGAATACTTCTTTGCTTACCTCACAATTTTAATTATATTTTTTGAATTATAAAATATTATTATTAAATATTTTAAAATAAAATGTAATGCATAAGGGATGAAGATGCTCAGAGACAAGATAGAATGCAGTAAGCAATCATCATTACTTATCGCATTGTTTCTTGTTACACAACCATTTTCATATCTTATATAGTATTTATAGGATGATACACCATCTTGAATATACATCTCAAATCTTTTCTGTATTATTTCCTTTCAGCAATTCCAAACTACAAAAAATAAAAATCATTCTTATCATATAGCACAATTTTAATAATATAATAATATATTATTAAATATTATTATAATATATAATAAATATAATATATAATACTATTATTAAATATTTTAAAATCAAAATGAAATATAATGCATAAAGGGTAAAAATGCTGAGAGACAAGATAAAATGTAGTAAACAATCAACATTACTTACCGCAATGTTTCTTGTTATTATGTATATATCATATGTGGTATGTTATCAATTTTCTCTAATATATATATATGGCAGCTTTCTCAAAGTTATCCTGATCTTCTTCAAAGCTGGCCCATTATGAAAATAGTTGCGTAGCAAAAAACAATGCGGTAAGTAATGTTGATTGCTTACTGCATTCTATCTTGTCTCTCAGCATTTTCATGTATGTATTACATTTCATTTTCTTTAATAATAGTACTTTATGTTATAATTATGAGCACTATTTGATTTGGGATCGCTGAAAGAAGATAACACAGAAAATATTCGAGATGGTGTATCATCTTTCTCAAAGATGGTCCATTGCAAATGCAAGTTTGGTTTTTAAGGATGATACATCTCGAATATTTGCAGTGTTATCTTCTTTCAGCGATTCCAAACCAAATAGTGCACATAACTATAACATAAAGTACTATTATTAAACAAAATGAAATGTAATACATACAGGATAAAAATGCTGAAAGACAAGATAGCATACAGTAAGCAATCAACATTACTTACTGCATTATTTCTTGCTACACAACTATTTTTATATCTTGTATATAAAATAAATCATTTTTATGTCCTGTAAATAAAAGAAGATATTAAAATAATAAAATAATAAATAATTATAAAATTGATAATGTCCTGTGTGTATTGGTATATCTTGTTATATATATAAGGTATAGTAATAGGGTGTGGATATTGAGAAAACTCTCGTATTAAATATTTTTCAAAATCAATGCATGCATAAGAGATGTGAAGATGGCTGCATCGATGACAAGATAGAATGCAGTCCACGGGCTGATGTCTCCTGAGTTCCCCCTGTGGCTGGGCCGGTTCCCGTCCTGGGGAGCCTGTGAGACCACTCTCCATGGGCTCCCCTCATCCGGGGATTTCATGGAGGTGGTTGTAGGTAGAGGAGGGGAGCAGCCTCAAAGAAATAAGAAGGGGGAGGGCACTCTCTAGTTTGGCTGGCGGGGAGGAGGCGGAGTCGCTGATCCAAAGCTCTCACCTCCTTCCTAGTCGAGTAGGCCACACTGGACTTTGGGTGATTAAGGTGGCATACCTGATATCCTGTCCTGGACGTGTTGCTCAACTGAGGTGGTAGAGGGACCCGAGCAAGGCCTTGGGGATGGGGCACGTTATTGGGGCCACTGGCTGCCGCATTTCTGAATTTCCACAGACCTGCTGGTCCCTAAGGAGGTCTGGAGGGCTAGACTGAGCAGGAGTCTGAGGCCTTGACTCTGATTCAGGCGTGCTCACTTTTAGGTATAAGCGGTCCGGGCTTCCGGATCGGTCTATACATTGAGGAGGGAAAGGCTGTGGTTTCTGAGTATCATGCAACTTATTAGGGTTGGAATATGTATGGTGATATTCACAGACCCCCTCTTCCTTCTGAACCGGGAATTTTCCCACTGATGATGGAGGGCGGGGTCTGTGTTGGGGGAGGGTAGGGGCATTGGCCTCCCTCTGTCATCTCCCACTGTTATTATGTTTCTTCCCCCAACATCTGGGGGACGTATAACACTGCCGGGCTGGAGAGTGGGGCTTCTGGCTCAAAGCCGATCCCCCTCAGGTGGTGGGAGGAGGAGCCGTTGGTCACGGCCTCCTCCACTACAGGCATTCTGCACGGACTTCATCCGGTGCAGGCTGTGCCTGAGAGGGGGAGAGAAGCATGCCCAGGGTGATTCCTCTCCCCTCCGATTACCATGGGGCTTATGGGATGCCTGTTAACAGGGTGACTACAACCTGGGGTTTTTGGGTCGGGCATCCATGCCCGTTAAAAAGGTCCAGTTAGTCCAGGTCCCATAGGGTCATAACCCGAGGGGTTTCGAACTCCCCAGGGTATCCATAAAGGAGGTTTCGACAACAAAAAAAAAAAAAAGGTTAGGTTCCTCTCCGCTGTGGGAGCCACCTGCCGTGGTGGAGGGGCCCTCCCCCTGGGAGAGATCCCAGGGGTTCTAAGAGCTCACACATGGAAGGAAAACCAACAAAACCCTGGCCAGACCTGTGAGGTGGGTTAGGCCAACTGGCCTAGGGAGCGGGGGCCTGAAATAACCCCCTGGAAGACAAACCAGTTAAAACAATTTCCTTTTGGGATTGACGACTAAAAATCCTAGTTAACTTACCGCCCCAGGGGTCCTGGGAGCCCCAGGGTCGGCGTGGGGGTAGAGTCCTGCCCTCCCACGTCGTCATCGGGACGACGGGCGGTGTGGGGTGGACGCAGGCCTCTGCACTATTCCGCTACTGCCGATGATGAGGGTTTTCCAGACTTGGTCTGGAGAATTATTGAGGGTTCCTCCTCTTTGGGGGATCCACACAACAAGGGGTGCTCGGGGGTTTGCCCCCCGAGCCTGGGAGGGCGTAGGGGCCCGTCGGTCCGTCCGCCGCCTCGGTGGTGAGGTGGGGAGGCTTGCGTCCCGTTCCGTCGGGACGCAGACCTCCCTGAGGCAAATGCCCCCAGGTGCTTCAAGTGCCTGGGCGGGGGCATGTGAGGTGGTGCCTGTCCTGCCGTCGACCGGGGCAGTTCCCTGCCTCCGGTGCGGCGGGACGGGCACCATGTGGGGCATGCACGGACCACCGCGCATTGCCCCATATGGGGAGGGTTGGCCACCCGCCCGCCATCGGGTGGGTGGGGAGCGGGTGCCCAGGTTATCCCTCCCCGCAAGGGGGGGAAGAGAAGGAGGAGGTGCTGGGGCTTGCCCTCCCCCTTCCCCGGCTGAGAGAATGGAGTGGTGGCCCTCCCCTCACGGGAGAGTCCACCTGGGGAGGTAGAAATGGAGGTGGCCTCCGGGAGAGTCCACCTCCGGGCGAACGTGCCGCGGGGTTGTCGCCGTTGGGATGAAGACGACGGGGATCTTCCGTCGCTGACACGGGTGATAATCTCCATGGACTCTGGGGTTCTGCGGGAGTCCCCATGGAGGTGGGATGGGAAGGAGTCCCTCCTCCCTCCCACAAAGGATGATGAGGAAAGGGGGGGGAGATCCCTTCTCCCCAGAGAAGAGGGTGGGGAGGAGGGACCACCTCCCTCCCCCAGGGAATGGTGGTGGGGGTGGCGGTCGGGTCGGACGCCGCCCCGGGCCTGATCAACGTAAAGACGGGGGAGCGGCTTCAGGGGACGCCGTCCCCCTGGCCAAAAAGGCCAAGACTGGGTGACCGAGGGGAACCTTGTGTAAGGGATCGAGAGGGAGAAGGGGGACAACCCCCCCAAGGTGATAGAGGACCCGGGAAGGTGGTGCCCCAGGACCGTTGTTACACGAGGGGGAGAGGGGGAGGGAGGAGGTGTTTATTTAAAACTCCAATTCACCCCCGGGCATAACGTTAGGTCCTGGGTGACTCTCTCGATCGCCCATAAACAGGGGCTCTTTACCCCCAGGTCTACAAAAATTTTGTGGGGGAGTTTAGGAGAGATGGACCCCCGAGGACCCCTTCTGGGGGCTCTGTGCCATTAAGTGGCAGAAAATTGCACATCAGTTGTTTTATGCCGGATCCTTCCCCAGCAGGATGGATACCGCCTGGTAATTTTTCGGCGATTGCCACAGTGGCGGCGGAAAACCCAGGCTGGGGGCCCGCGTGCCACGGTCAGTGCCCTGTCCATGGTCGGCGTACCAAGGAAGGGGAGCCGGGTGGGGGTCGGGGCGCCCGCCCCCTGACTATCCCCTCGAGGCGAACAGATTCTGCTGAAGGGGGAGGAACCTCCTCCCTGATCTCCACCCCCAAGAAGAAGAAAAAGGGGGGCGGAAGAATACACCAGGGCCACCTGTCACCTCACTGGGGAGACCTCACATTCTCAGTGACTTTTTATAGTCGGCCAGGAGCTGGGGCTCCTGGCCGGGGGGAACCCCACCGCCGAAGCCGGGGCGGGGGCCTCGGGGGTGCCGATCCCCCAGTGCATGGAGGAGGAGCCGAGGGGGAGGGGTCTCTGCCCCCCCAACTGCAGTGGAGGCACGCATTTTCTCGGCCATGCCTGAGGGGGGGAGAGAAAGTGTTATTTGGCGATTCCCTGTCTCCCTCATGGGTTTTGAAGGCTGACCCTGGGGGTTTTAGTGGGTATGCCCGTTAAAACAGGGAGATTCCCACATAACCCCGGTGGGGTTCCCCTGAACCCCTGGGGGTATCCATAAAGATTTCCCTGTCACCAAAAAAAAAAAAAAAAAGGTTCCTCCCCTCCGTCGGTGGAGCCACCTTGTCGTGGTGGAGGGTTCCCCAGGAAACCTCCTGGGGTCCCGGAGCTCACCGGGGTGAGGGAAAACCATGTTAAAAAACCCTGGCAGGGGGCCAGACCGCGTGAGGTGGATTATACGGGAACTGGCTTCAGGCGGGGGCTGTGGAAATAACCCCCTGAAGACAACCAGCTAAAAATTACATGGACAGGAAGACCAACTGGTACAAAGCCGTCAACGAACCCGTGCCCCAGGGGATTTCGGAGCCCAGGGCGGCGTGGGTGAGTCCTGGTTCTTCCGTGTCGGACGACGGGCGGTGGGGGGGGACGCAGGCCCCCTGCACTATTCCACTACTCGGTGGGTGAAGATCTCCAGACCGTCTGAGATTTTTGAGAAAGCCCGGGGACCCTCTTGGGAGGGGGAATTCTCTGACAAGAGTGGCGTGCACTGGGCTGGTCTGTCCCCCCGAGTTGCTCGGGAGGCGTAGGACTGAGGTCCAACGCCCGGTTAATGGGAGGCCTGCGTCCCGTGACTGTCGGGCGCTCCCCCTCCTTTGAGTGGGAGGAAAATGTCACCGTGACACACCATGCCTGGGCAGGGGCATGGTTCGCTAGGGCATTCCTGGATGCTGGGGGCACTTCCTGCTCCGGTGCGGCGGGGGACGGTCACGGCCGAGGAGCCAGCCAACGGGGCTGGGACAGGCAGGCCGGGGACTGCTGGTCCTGTTGCTGTCACGCGCCGTGTGGGATGATCTCCTGAGGTCTGTTATCCCTCCCAGCGCCCTTCCGTAAGAAGAGAAGGAGGAGGCCCACTGGAGGGGACGGAACCCCCGTCCCCGGTTGTGGCATGTGGAACCTGAAGGGGGGAAGACTGCCAGGATAAGAGATGGGGAGCCCGGGGACGGCTTCACGGGAGAGTCCAACTCAGGAGGAAGAAATGGGGCGGTACACTCCTGGGTGAGTCGTTCTCCCGTTAGATCCCCATAAACCCTCCCGCCGTGGGAGTCGGGTAGCCAATGGGATGACTCGGTGGTCCCCTCCACGGGGCAGATTGCCGAGGGGCCTTGTGTCCCTCATGGATAAAATGGGGGAGAGGCCACACCCCGGCGGGCGAGGTTGGTGGGGAGGAGGGGCGGAAGACCCCTTCCCCGGGATGTCAGGCACGGAGTGGGGGAGTCAAACGCCTTCCCCCTTCCTCAAAACGCGTGGGCGGAAACGGTAGGCTGGGGGTGTTGAGAGATAAAGCCGGGTTGTTAGATAACATGCCCCTCATACAATCCCCAGAAGATCGGGGACGGGGGACGGTCTCCAAAGCGGCAAAGACAGGGGGGGTTGTGTCTCCTCCAACTCCGAGTGGTCGCGAAAGACGGCGATCTCTGGGGGCGGGGACCAGTCCCTTTGTCAGACATCGCCCCACGGGCAGGGGTACGCCTTCCGCCGTATAAAACCCGGAGGCGGAACCGGCAGGTGGCGATGCATGGGGAAGGTTGTACCCTGACGTCATGCGGAGACCCCCTGCGTCGCCAGGGGTTCGCATAAAAACACGGACTCACTTTAACGGGCAGTCCGTTCATCTGCAAGAATATCGGATGTGGTGAGGTCACACCTGAACAGGGTTGGCAGCGGAAACTCCAGGCTGGGAGCGGGGCCATGGCATGGAAAGGCGATCCCAACGGGCGATCGCGGGGGCAGGCCCCGGCGGGCGTCGGAAATTAGTTTCGTCTGCCCCCAATGGTCCGACGCCTTGAGGCAAATAAATTTTTACGTGGGGAAGGGGATGGTCCCCTCATCTGCTCAAGAGATAACCCCTGGTGGAAATGGCGGGAGGACGTTGGGGGGTGCGCTCGGGGGTGAGGGTCGGTCCCAGCCCCCACAACACTGGGGGGATAATAGTCACCCATCCCATCCATCTGGGATTGGGGGAACCTACTGACGGTTGAGAGGGGGGCTAACGGACTTGTCCGATCCAAATCTCGTCCGGGAGGAGGGACCCGTTGGTCACGGCGGGGGCCACCTGAGTAGCGGGCCCCCCGGCACCACCTGTGCGGGCCAGCCTCCCGAGAGGGGGCTTTGCACCCATTTGGTGTTATCCCCCTCTCAGACAAGGGCGCGTGGTTAGGGACGTCCCTTTAGGGTATGCCTGTTAAAGAGGAGACGCCTCCCGTACAACCCATAGGTTCTATCTGAACCCCGGGAGTCCTCACGATTTCCCCCGTGACAAAAAGGTAAGGTTAGGGCCCTCTCCGACGGTGTGCCACCTGTCGTGGTGGAGAGGTTTGTCCCGAAGCCCGGATAATCCGGGGTGGGGGATGGCTAAGGCACACCTTTCGGGCAGGGTGCATGTACCGCATGCATTCCTGGATCCTGACGGGAGACCCGACTTGCCGGCGCAATGTGGCGGTCACGGTCGAGGGAGCCAGCTAATGGGCTGGACAGACCGATCAAATGGTCCTGCCGTCACGCGTTCAAAAGTGGAATGGGTTCTTTCCGAAGGATTTCACGCGAGGCGTTTAGCGTCCGTGTTTGTAACGGGACCCACGGGAGGGGATGGACTGCGCTGTATCAGCGTGACATCCGGAACCTGAAGGATGACCTCCTATCCCTTTACGGGGAGCCTGGGGGACGGCTTTGGGAGTGCGTAGCTCTTGTGAGTGGCGGTGCTGGGACGGTCGCCTCCCTCCGTTAGGTTAGCTATTACAACCCATAATGGGAGTGGGTGGGTGACTTAGCCTCCCCTTCTTTGAGGGGGAGGATAAGTCGGTGTCACCACACCACTCGGGCAGGTGCATGGGTCTGCCCATGCATTCCCTGGATGCTGACGGGCGGTTCTGACTTGCTGGCGTAGATGTGACGGTCACGGCCGAGGGGAGCCAGCCAACCGGACAGGCGGGGGACCGCTGGTCCTGCCGTCGCCGCGCCGGGCGGGATGATCTCCTGAAGGGTCACGCACAAGGGCGACTAGTGCCCCTTCCGTGATGTATACTGGCCCACTGGAGGGGATCTCGCGCTGTATCAGCGTGGCATCCGGAACCGAAGGATGAAGACTGCTCCATCCCCGTAGATGGGAGCGGGGGGACGGCTTCGGGAGAGTGCGTAGCTCTTCGTGATGGGTACCCTCCGGACGCATACCCGTTAGATAGTTATAAACCCCATCGTGGGAGTCGGGTAGATGATGATTTGGCCTCCCCTTCACGGGGGCAGATAGTCGGTAAAGGGTTGTGGTTTCCCCTTGATAAAATGCTCGAAGCCACAATCGCGGCGGGCGAACTCGGCGATGTCTGGCGGAAGGACAAAAATCCAGGCATCGTACGGACAGGGGTACCCCTCGTATAAAAACGCGGAGGCGGAAACGGTCGGTGCGGGGTGTTGATCGACAAAGCCGGGTTGTCGAATATCTCGTAGCTTACATCCCCTACGAGATCAATTCACCTGTAGGTCCCCCACCGGGGAAGGCAGGTTGGCTACCGCCCTGGGTAATCTCCGGAGTGGTCGCGAAAAGACGGCGATGTCTGGTGGAAGGACATCAGTCCCGGGATGTCAGACATCGTAACAGGGTACGCCTTCCCCCGTATAAAACGCGGAGGCGGAAATGGCAGGTGGCGATGGCATGGGGAAGAACCTAGTTCTGACGTCATGCATCGTACAAGCAGGGGTACGCCTCCTCGCATAAAAAAACGGAGGTGGTAACGGGGCAGTCCGTTCATCTGCAGGATAACGGACTGGCGGTGTGAGGCAATCCACACCCGAACAGGGGTTCGCCTTCCCCTGTATAATTCCGGAGGCGAGCGGGGCCATGGCACCGAAAGGTGTTCCTCGCACGGGGGCTTGCGGGGTTTGGCGGCCTCGGCCGGTGAAATTAGATTCGTCTGATTTCAATGGTCGGGACCGTTGGTTCGTGTGCGGGACTCTCTTACGTGGGGGACTACACGATCGTTGCCGTCGTTATCCGCTTAGAGATAACACTGGTGCGTAAAATGGCGTGGCTGGACGTTGGGAGTAGCGCGGGGTCGGGGTGGGAATGGTCCCGCTGTTGGCCACCAGCGGGATAATGGCACTCATCCATCCTACTGGATGGGGCTCCTAATGGTCCTCGGAACCGGGCTAACTGACTTTGTCCGACGTACCGGACTCGTCCGGACGCTGGACCCGTTGGCCGTACACAAATACCCGGAGTAGCGGGCTTTCCGGCACTACTGGCGTCCGTCTAGTGGGGGTTTCTGTCTCAATGCACCATAAACATACGGCCAGACGTGCGTGGTTAGGGGACGTCCCTGGTAGGGGGACATGTGGGAAGAGGATCGCCTCCCGTCCGGGCATAAGTGCTGGTTGTCTCAATCCCGGGAGGGGCTCACGATCCCACCCTGACCCACGGTAACCGTGGTCCCCTCTGTTAAATGCCACCTTGCCGTGGTGGAGGGGCTCCCCCAGGAAACTCTCCTCCTGGGGTCTAAGACACATGGAAGCAAACCACAACAAAAACCCGGCAGGTCGGCTCGTGAGAGTGGCTATCCCAGCCGACCCAGGGAGTGAGTCTCCGAGATAACCCCTCCCGTGGATGTCCACGTAAAAATAAATATTTTTAAGGAAGAATGACTTGACCATAAAGAAGAGGAGAATCCCACGCCCCAGGGGTCTCGGGAGCCCCAGGTCGGCGGGGGTGTCCCGGTCTCCCGTGTCGTCATCGACGACGGCGGTGAGTGGGGGTGGCGCGTGGGCGCAGGTCCCCTAACTGGTCATGCGGCTGCGGCCGATGGGGTGTCTGGACCTGTCCGGAAAGGCGCGTAATTGGCTCCCCGACTTCAGCGGGGGTATCCCCTCCCGAGGAGAGTTCCCCGGGTCCCCGGGGGTCCCCATCCGATTCCCATCCGGGAGCGCAGTATATCCGGTCCATCTCGTCCCGTGACGACCCACGCCTCCCCTATCAAGTCTGATAGGTGGGGAAGGATATCCGCGTCCATCCATCTGATCAACGCAAGATCCTCCTCGGAGATAGTGCGCGTGCGTCCCCGCGGCGCCCGGGCTTTTTATCCGGGGCGGGGGCGATATTCAGAGGTGGCGGAAACCGCCCGCCCGACCGGGGCACCCTTTGGTCATCTCGGCGCGTTACGGGGATCCAAGACCTGATGTGGCTGCAGCGCGCGCCCACCTGACCCATCCGACCTCCAGTGCGCGCGCAGACCGCGATGCCCGGGTCCGGGCCACAATACAGAACTGATGGGGAACGTAACCTGCGCATCCCATCCTCCCCGTCCGCGGGGGAGAGGGATGATGAAAGTGGGATAGGGCCCAGTCCTCCCTCGGCTTCAGTTTGAGGAAGGGAGTGGGGCTTCACCCCTCCCTGAAGAGTTGTTCCTGGGAGGCCTGCCTCCGGCTGAGGCGCCCTCCCCAGGCGGATGTGCCTGAGGTCGTCCCCGAGGTTGGCATTGTTGCCAGCCCTGGGGAGGCCTCCCCAGGCCTGTCTCCATGGCCTCCTCCGGGGAGGCACATGGAGGTGGTGCGAAAAAGGGAGGGGGAGGTGGCACCCCTCTCCCCTTCCTGTCGGTGGGAGGGAGTGGGGGAAGGTCCCCTCCCCCTCTCTGTTGTTGTGGGGAATGTGTAAGGAGGAGGCGGGAGATGGTGTTGTTGGATGCCAAGCTCCTCCACTCTTTCCCCTCAGTCAGCCCCACAGGTTGACTGATATGGAGGTTGGGGCGATCTATCCCTCCTGGATGTCGTCGCCCCTCTGGCTAAAAAGGCCAGAAGTGATGGGAGCCAGAAATCGAGGTCTCCTGCCATGGATGTGCCAGTGAAGAAAGTGGCTGGCGTGTCCCTCCCGGGACTGGTTTCTCTGGTGGGGGTGGGAACTGGGGAGACCTGTCCTTCGCCCTTCTCGCCACCGCCCCATAGGACAATCAGTCCGGGACGACACGTTAGGAACATAGAGCATGGGGTCATCCCCCGGAACAACTGGGGTGGCACATGTCAGGAGAAATAGGACGCGGAGACCCCTCGTACAAGGGTCTCCGCTAAGGTGGGGTCAAAAGGGCTCAATGCCCAATTTGAAGCCAGTAGCCGAGGTTTATACCATCTCCAGGAGGGACGTCCGGCGGTGGAGCCATTGGGAGCCCACTGCCGCGTGACGGCTATCCGAGTACTATCATGGCGCCCGAAGGAAGCAAAGTTGCCTCAACGCGGGCGTCGGGGGTAAGCTGCCATGCCCCCTGACGTCCGCCTGATAATAACAGGCTTTTCTTTGGGGTTAAAGGCGGGGAGGGTCCCTCCTCCCAACAGACCTTCACCCAAGAAGAAGAAAAGAGTAGTAGTGACTGGGCTTCACCCAGTTCACTCTTTTTAGCCCCCACAACATCGGGGGCATTTACAGGATTTCCCTCTTCAACATCTGGGGATTGGGGGAACACTACCGATTTGCTGAGAAAGTGGGGCTCTTTGTCAAGCGATCCCCCTCAGTGTAGGAGGAGGAGCCGCTATTCACGGCTCCTCCGGGGCCTTCATGGAGAGGCCTGCACGGCCCCCATCCGTGAGAAGGCCAGCCCAGAGGGGGAGAGAAGCACGCCTTTAGGTGACCTCTCCCCCTCACAAGGGCCGAGATCAAGCTGACCCAAGCCAGGGCATGCCTGCTAAATAGGTGACTTCACACAACCCGAGGTTCTGAACCCCCTCGGGTATCCATAGCTACTCTCGTCATAAAAAGAAAGTTAGGTTAGGTTCCCCCTCTGTGAGCCACCTTGTCGGTGGGGAGGCTCTGGGAGAGATCCTGAATGAGCCACATGAAGCTGTAGGAAAACCACATGTTAAAAACCCGGGTAGGGCCAGACTCGTGGAGGTGGGGTTATACCAACTGGTCTAGGGGAGTGTGGGAGGGCTCTGAAATAACCCCGTGGAAGAAGCAAACTCAATACTAAAAATTACATTTGCTGGTTGAAATGCTCTGAATCACGTAGAAACTTAACGCCCCAGGGGTCCCGGAGCCCCAGGGTCGGCGGGGGTGGTGTCCCGGCTCCTCCCAAGTCGTTATCGGGACGACGGGCGGTGCTGGGTGGCGCAGGCCCCCGCACCATCGGGTTCAGGCCGATGATGAGATCGTTCCGGACATTGTCCTGGACCGGCTGTACCTGGATTCTCGTATTTTGGGGGATCCAACTCGAGGGGCTTCTGCTCTGGGAGGCCCCCAGGGCAGCCCGGGAGGCGTGGGCTGGCTTCGAGGCCGTCCCCCACGCCCTGGTGGCTGAGGGGGAGGCCTGCGTCCCACCTGTCGGGGACGCAGACCCCCGAGGTGAGTGCCTCCAGGTGCTTCTAGGTGTTCGGGGCAAGGCTGTGGTGGTGAGGCCCGTCCGCCGCCGTCGAATGGGCACCCGTGCCTCCGGTGGCGGGGACGCCATGTGGGGCGTGTGCAGCACCGGGCCGCACACTGCCTGATGGGGTTAATCAGTGGGGTTATCCGCCCGCCACTGCATCGGTGGGAGCGGGCGGTCCCTCCCCCGTCGTGGGGGAGGGAGGAGGAAAAGGAAGAAGGGGAGGGGGCCTCAACTCTTCCTCGGTCAGGCCTGAGGAGGGAGGGGCCCCACCTCCCTCCCTGAAAGAATGCAAACCCCCGCCTCGGGTGGGGGTGACCTTCCCAGGAGGATGTTATTCCTGCTGAGGTCGTCCCGAGACTGGTTTGCAGTGCAGCAAAAAGTGCTGGGTCTGGGGGCGGCCTCCGTGTTTATCTATGAACCCCTCTGGGGGAACCATGAGGTGGATAGCTGAAAGTGGGGGAAGGGGGAGTCCTCCCCGCAGAAAACAGGATGAGGGAAAAACCCTCTTCCTGTTTCCTGACGGGAAGGAGGCGGAACTGGCTGATATTAAGCTTCTCCGGCCCTCCCTCCCTGTATCAAGTCCACGAGGTTGGCCGCCAGAGAAGGGGGCGAACCCCCTCTGGACGGTCACCTGGCCACCACCCAGGTGGTGTCCAATGGAGTCTCTGAAGATCCTTCCTGGAGACTGTGGGCGCGGAGCTGGGGGCTGTCTCTTGAGATCTCACCATCCCTCCCTTTGTTGGAGGCTGAAGTATTACCTGATTTGACGGCCCCCACCCGCTCTACCGTCAGGTTTGGGACCGGGTGGTGGGCGGCAGCGCGGGACCCCATGATTGTGGCCTGTGTGCTCATTTGCTGGTCGACGAAGGGCAATATCTTTTTGCCAGGACCACCTCCTGTGGTGGGGAAGGGCAACGCCTGCTGGGGAAGAAGCGGCCGGGACTGTTGCCACCGGAGAACCCAACTGGGACCTTTGTGGGGTGCAGCGTCCTGGCTGGGGTGCCCAGGGATTAAGTGGTCGGTGCATGAATGTGAGGAGTCGGGAGGTGGGTCTGTCAAGTTCTCCCGACCATACTTTCTGGCTGCCAACCGCTTCTTCGGGTCGAGGTGGAAGGAGTGGGGAGGATCTTTCCCCCAGATCTCCACCCCAAGAAGAAGAAGCATGGGGGCAGTCCAAATGTGCTGGGGGCCTTAAGCCCAGTTACCTTTAGCCCCCAAACATCGGGGGCGTTTCAGGTGGCTCTTTTTAACATCTGGGGGATTGGGGGAATACCACCGGCCGAGCCGAGAGCGGGCCTCTGGTCGAGCCGATCCCCCATTGTGGTGGGAGGGGGAAACCGTTGGTCACGCCCTCCTCCAAATTAGCGGAAGAGGCCCGCACGAACTTAATTGTAAGGCCTGAGAGGGGAGAAGCATGCCATTAGTGATTCCTCTCCCCCTCTAAAGGCCTGTGTCGGCTGACCCGGGGGTTTTTGGTATGCCTGTTAAATAGGAGGAGACTTCCTCACATTACAACCTGTTCCCTGAACCCCTGGGTATCCATAAAGGATTTCCCCGACACCAAAAAGAAGAAATAGGGTTCCTCTCTCGCGGGACGCCACCCTGTCGGTGAGGGGGCCAAGGGGGAAGTCTCTTTGATCCGTCGGGCAACATAAACAGCAACGTTAGCCGGCAGTCATTGGCCTCGACGTGGGAGGAGTCTCTCCAATCCAGCGTCCATGGAGCCCGAGCCCCATTAGGGGCTTGGGGTCCATAAGCCCATTGTCGGTAGGGGTAGGCGGCCCTGAGTGCAATCGCTCAACGGTTTGGGCCGTTAGAGGACATTAGTCCTCCGCCGACCACGGGGTTCTGCTGAAGGTTTTTCGGCTTTTCTGGGTGCCTCATCGTCCGCTTGGGCGGCAGGTCCCAGACGGGGGACCTGGTGCCCAAACTGGGTGTTCCTCGTGTCCGGTGCCTCCGGGCACGGGACGCTCGGCGGGGGATGTGGGTGCCGGTCCACCGGTGTCGGGAGGCGGTCAACATCCCCTCGCCCAGTCATGGACAAAAGTGCGCCGACATCGGGGAAGCGGCGTCCCACAAAGGGGAGACGCTCACCGCTCCTCCTAACGGCTGTGGGACGTGGTCCCGCAGTACGCGGGAGTGATGTGGGGATCAGCCAGGACCTGGAACTCCCGGGCCTGGTTGGCTGGGCCACCTCCCAGTCGCCTGGACGTATTCCGAGGCAGGGCTGGGTGGCGGGGAGAGCCAGTCTGGCTCTGGGGCAGCCTGGCCCGTATAGCTTCGCCAACCGACCCAGGGTTGACAATCGAAAACAAACCACTCTTATTGATACCCTTAAGGATATGGACAATTTTAGGAAACGATACGACCGCCTAGGTGAACGGACCACCCAGGCCCAAGCGCGAGAGGGTAATGTCCTGCCCCCTTCTCCCGTCGTCATCGCACGTCGGCTGGCCCCAGAGTGCCCCCAGGCTCCTGGGAAGAAGCGGGTGCCTGCAAAGGGGACCCCTGTCCTGTTTCGGTTGCTAACCATCCCTCTCCAAGTTTCTGGGAAGATAGTCGGGCTGGACACCGCCCCGCCATGGGCGGCCACACGACTGACGCCGACAGGGTGATCTGCTTGCACCCACAAACCTCATGTCTTCGGACAACATACCCACCTGTCCTATTAAAGGTTCCGAGGGAGACGCTTATGTGGGAGGAATTATCATCAATGTCGGGGACTCCTGATCACAACAACTCTGAGTACGGAGTTGATGGATTTGGAGAATGAAAAAGGGAGCGTAAAATTTGACACATACTCACCCGGATTGACTGATCGCTCCTGGATCCCCTGTCCCTCTGAACCCGTCCCTCCTGGAAGGGACTCAAAGGGAGAAAGAGAGAATGATGGGTTTAATCTTTTCGGGAGACCTCCTCCTGGAGAACGTCTTGGCCTGAGTAAGACACGCAACTTCAAAAATGCTGGAAAGAGCTGCCTCAGTTCACTGGGGCACGCAGGGAGATATACACGAAGAGAGAATGAGGAGAACAAGGCCCTGCGGGAATGGAGAAGAGGAATAAGGAGCTATGAAATCCACATCAGTGACCTGATTCACCTCCCTGAAGGCTCAAAATGCACAGGAACGAGGTCAAAGTCCAGGCTGAGGTTTGAGAAAATCTTCCCACCCAGCAAATTATAAACACTTTGCAAGTGCAGGTAACTTTGTCATGGAGGTGTGATGGGAAAAAGCTCAACATAGGGGGTGCCTGAGTCTCCTCTATAAGGCTGGCCACCACCTCAGAAGGGGGACAAGAATTATGGCATCCCGCGTACCAACAGGGGGCTTCATGACCTATCAGCAGCCCTGTCACTCTGCCAACGCCAATTGGGAGGGATATGTTGGGAGGCAACGCCGCCTGGAGGGAAGAGTGACCTCCGCCATGAAGCAGGAGCAGGGAGCTGCACCTCCCTCCTCCTCCCCTCCTGGCCAGGCCGCTAAGGCCGCAGAACACGCCATAGACCAGATGGGGGAGCCGACGTTCCGGACCCCCTGAGACTACGGAGGATGACTGTCCAATCGGCCCTAGTCCCAGCACAGGGGTCAGGTGGTGGATGAGCTGATTTGACCATTGCTGACAGCCACCGGCAATGTTGTTGCATAGCTACTGGGTCTGTTGCCCGACAAGTTGAGCGAAGGCTCAGAGTCACGATCGGCCAAATTATTAGGGAGATGCTGGGCGACAAACTCACCTCGGTCACGCCCAATCCCCTTCCCCCTTCCTCGAATCCTTCAAGCGCGCCGGGCCAATCCCCGGTTAAAGGGACTTCTCCGCCAGCGGAGGACCCGGCCGCTAAGAAGGGAAAGAAGAAGAAGAAGAAGGGGTCGAAGAAAATGTCGGGGGGACCAAATGAGCCTGCCGCCTCGCGGCAGACTTATCCCGCCCTCCGCCAAATCCCCCGACCAAGGGGAAGAAGATGAACCCCCGGGTTGCTGTGCCAAACCCAGGTGCCCCCTCGAAAAGCAGGACTGAGGCTCCCGCGGCGGCGCCCAAAGTCCGAGCCGCCCTCCGCCCAAGGGAACTCCCCCCCAGTGGACGGAGGTAGCGGCGAGAAAGAGGAGAGCCGGCACCGCCCAACAGGCGCCCGCCAGTAAGGCCGGTGCCCAGGCTCCCCCCAAGGCCGCCTCCTTTGCCCCCAAGGAGGGGGGCAAGAAGAGAGCCAGAAAGAGGAGGGCGCCCAACACCGCTGCGGTGTCGGTTACCTGTGCGCCCGGTAGTTACGCGTCTATATTGGGGGAGATCAAACAGAAGATCTCGCTGGCCTCCCTCAATGTGCCGCAACCGCGGTACAAGGCTGCTCAAACCGGGGCGACGATTTTGGAGTTCCCCGGACCCGAAGGCAAGGCCCAGGCCGATAGGCTGGCCACTTGTCTGGTGGATCTTTTCGGCAATAGGCCGGGAGTGAGGATAGCCCAGCCTCAACGTATGGCTGAACTTAGGGTCCGGGGACTCGACCCCTCTTCCACTGCGGGGGAGGTGGCCGCGGCGGTGTCGTCGGCCGGGGGTTGCCCGGTCGGCGATGTCAAGGCGGCAGAACCCAGGAGGTCCTATAAAAATCAATGGACCTCCTGGGTCCGCTGTCCGTTGGCAGCGGCCCTTAAGGTCGCTAAAGTAGGTCGCCTGAACCTAATATTGGTTCAGGCCCGTGTCGAGCTATTGGAGGCGCGTCCCCTCACATGCTTCCAGTGCATGAGGAGGGGACACGTCCGGGCCGCATGCCCGAATGGCGGCACCGACTTGAGCGGTTTGTGCTACCGCTGCGGCGCCGCCGGGCATGTGGCTAGGGGGTGTACGGCGCCTGTCAGATGCACGGTGTGCAGCAGCTGGCTCATCCCGTTTCGATCATCGGATGGGAGGTAAAAGCTGTCGGCCTCCCCCAATTAAGAAGGGGAAGAAAGGGAAGGGGGGTAACGTCCCCCCCTCCCAGAGTAGTCAACCTGTGGCGGCGAATACGGCGACGCTGCCCGGGTTGGCGGGAGGGGTCTCCCCCCCTTCCGACCACATGGATGTGGAGCCATCGTTACAGGCTGCGGTGGACGGTGGCTCGAAGGAGATGGGCCCGCAGGAGGGGCGGGTCATAGCTTTCGTTCATGTCCACGCGCCTCCTGCAGGCGAATCTTAATCACGCCCGGCAGGCACAGGATCTGTTCCTAGCAGACCTTGCCGGGCGTGATGCCGGTTTGGGGATCGCGGCGGAGCCGTATCGCGTCGCTGACCGTGACCCAAATTGGGTCGCGGCGGAGGACGACTCCGTCGCGATCATTAGAAGACACTCCCCGCGGTCCCCTCCCATCTCCTTCATTGCGAGTGGGAGGGGCTTCGTACTTGCGCGGTGGGGTGTTTTCGTGGTGGCTGGGGTCTATGCCCCGCCTAGCCTGACTCGCCCTGAATTTAAAGAACTGTTACGGGCTCTGGGGGCTGGCATTCGCCGTTGCCGCCCTCATCCCATTTTCGTGGCCGGGGACTTCAACGCCTGGCATCAGGCGTGGGGTTCCCGGTCCGCGAATCGACAGGGCGAGATCACGCTAGACTGGGCGGCGGAGATGGACCTCCATCTATTAAATAGGGGGTCCATCAGCACCTGCGTGCGTCCTCAGGGGGAATCGATAGTCGACCTAACGTGGGTCTCCCCCCAGGGCGCGCGCTACGTGGAATCCTGGGGGGTGGTGACGGACCGTGAGTCCCTTTCTGACCACCTCTACATAGAGGTGGTTCTCACAGCCACCCCCCGGGAGGTGCTGCTCCGCCGTCGGGTGCGGGGCAATAGACCCCCAAAAAGGTGGGCCCTGGTGAAGTTAGACCGGGACCGCCTTGTTGCGGCGGCCGCCGTGGAGACGTGGTCGATGCCAAATGCCGACCACGTCGACGCGGAGGCCGAGGCCGCTGAGGTGGAGGTCATGGCCCATCGGATCTGCGATGCGGCCATGCCCCGTTCTAGGCCCGCCCCTCGCCGGGCGGCGTACTGGTGGTCCGAGGAGATCGCGGAGCTCCGGGTTACGGCTATCCGTGCCCGCCGCGATCTCCAAAGGACCCGCGCCCGGCTGAGGAGAGCGGGCCAGAACACCGGAGGTGAGACTGCGGTGGCTCACGAGGCGTACTTAGCCGCAAAGTACGCCCTCCGTGCAGCCATCAGCAGGGCCAAGGCCAAGGCCTGGGAGGAGCTGCAGTTGGAGCTCGACCGGGACCCATGGGGGCGCGCATATCGACTGGTCCTGAATAGACTCAGGCCAGCCGCGCCCCCCATCTCGGAGAGGCTCGACCCGGCTCGCCTCGACCAGGTGGTGGAGACCCTCTTTCCTTTTAGGGACCTTATTGTCCCGGAGAGAGGCGCCCCTCCCCCCTGGTCAGAGGATCTTGAAGTGACCAAGCGAGAGCTCTCCGAGGCAGCTCGGCGACTGGGGGCTGCCAGTAAGGCCCCCGGTCCCGACGGGGTGCCCGGTCGCGTGTGGGCCTTGGCCTTCGGCGAGGTGAGTGCCCGACTGAGGAGGTTGTTTAACGCCTGCCTCAAGTCGGGCACTTTCCCCTCGGCGTGGAAGAGGGCTAACTTGGTCCTCCTCCACAAAGAGGGGAAGCCGGCGGAGCAGCCTTCGGCTTATCGTCCGATTTGTCTGCTGGACGAGGTCGGCAAACTTTTTGAGCGGATCATTGCCGGCCGCATCGTCCAGCAGCTTACGCGGGATGGTCCCGACCTGAACCGATCCCAGTTTGGTTTCCGAGAGGGCCGTTCGACGGTTGACGCGATTATGCGTTTAAAGGCCCTCTCGGACCGGATCGTAGGGGAGGGAGATGTGGCGTTGGCGGTGTCACTCGACATCGTCAACGCCTTTAATTCCCTCCCCTGGGAACACGTGGGGGAGGCCCTCGACCATCATGGCCTCCCCCCGTATTTGAAGGACATTCTGCGGGACTACTTCCGCGGTCGGACGCTCCAGTACAGAAATCAACTGGAGCAGATAAGCCGAAGACCCGTGTACTGCGGGGTTCCACAGGGGTCAGTCTTGGGCCCCTTATTGTGGAACCTCGCATACGATCGGGTGCTCCGCACGGCGCTCCCCCCGGGCTGTCATCTGCTCTGTTATGCGGATGACACACTCGTTGTGGCCCGGGGGGAGGATTGGTGGGAAGCCCGGGATGCGGCAAACGCCGCCACCCAGGCTGTCGTGCGCTCTATTAGATCCATGGGACTCGAGGTCGCCCCTCATAAGACAGAGGCTACGTATTTTTATTCGAAAGCCAAGGGGCGACCTCCCCCTGCCGAAGTGTGGGTAGGGGAGGCTCGCGTCCGGGTGGGGCCCCAGATTAAATATCTGGGCCTCATTCTGGATGGGCTTTGGGGATTCGAGCAACATTTCGCTCAAATAGTCCCCAAAGCGGACAGGATGGCGGCTGCGCTAGGCCGCCTCCTGCCCAACGTGGGTGGTCCAGGCTCCAAGACCAGGAGCCTCTATGCGAACGTTGTGCAGTCGGTGCTCTATTACGGAGCACCGGTATGGGCCGAGTCATTAGCCAAGAGCCGGCGCAGTCAGGCGATTGTCCATCAGTTACAGCGCCGACTCGCAGTTAGGCTGACTCGGTCCTACTGCACAACGTCGTTCGCGGCGGCCACGGCCCTGGCGGGCATTATCCCGGCGGAGTTCTCGGCGGCCTCGTATGCCAAAGTTTACAGGTGTACGAGGGCCGCCGACGGTGTCGAGAGTGCCCGCCTTAAACCAGCGGTTGTGGCAAAAATTAAGAAGGACGCCCGCCGTGAGGCCATCCTCCGTTGGCAGTCTGCCTTGGGGGACCCCACGGCGGCGGGCCAGAGGACCATCCACGCCATCCGGCCCTGTCTGTTCAGATGGGCAGACAGGCGCGGACGCGGCCTGGGTTTCCACCTGTCTCAGGTGCTGACCAACCACGGTTGCTTCGGTCGGTACCTGAACAGGATAGGACGAGAGCGCACGACTAAGTGCCATCACTGTGCGGCCAGTGAGGACTCGGCCGAGCATACTCTGCGGGAGTGTGCCGCCTGGATTGAGGAGCGCCGAGTCCTCACTGCAGTGATAGGCGAGGACCTCTCCCTCCCAACAGTTTTGAGAAAAATGCTGGAGGGAGAGGAAAAATGGCGCTCCGTCTTCCGATTCTGCACCGAAGTTATGGGGCAGAAGGAGGAGGCGGAGCGCATTAGACGGGGGGAGGTGGAGGTGCTCCCACCTCCCCCACCAAATTCAGATGACAGCGACGGTGGGGCCCCACCTCCTCCAGTTAGGAGGAGAGTGCGGAGAATTCCCCACCGTCGCTTCGCCCATAATAGGGGTCCGTGACAGCCACTGGGTCCCCGAGGGCCAGGAAACTCCTGGTCCAAGTAAAAATAGGGGACCCGGTGGCACACTCCCTCACAGGAGTTCATTATCTCGGGGGAGGTTTCCCTTTTAGGGAAAAGCTCCCCCGGTCTTCCCTTCATTCGAAGGGCTGCGTGCAGAGGACGCGGGGTTCAACCAGCAGGGGTGTTTGCACCCCTGGGTGCCCCCGCGTCCACCCTCCCTAACAGGAGGTTTTATGGGGGTCGAGGTCCTCGACGGTTGGTTAGGTTAGGCTCACGCCTAACCTAACTCAGAGTTGACCTCCCCCCAGGGAGAGGGACCCTCCCCTTTTAAGGGAGGCAATCCCTCTCCCACGAGAGGTTTTTAAGCCGGGGGAGTGCTCTCTCCCGGCGGGGGCTAGCCGAGAGCGGGGGCTCTCGGCTGACCTGTCCCCCTTTACGGGTGGTGGGGTTGTTGGAGCCCAACTCCCCCCCGACTTTCGGTCAAAGGTTGAGGCCCGAGTCAATACGGGCCGGCCCGAGGGGGGGAGGGAAGCATGCCATTAGGTGATTCCCCTCCCCTCCTCAGTTAGGGCACGAGAGGCTATCCCGGTGAGGTTTTAGTGGGTATGCCGGCTAGGCTAGGTTCTTTCTGCCTAGTCGGAGACTCCCACATAACCTCTGGGGTTCCCCCGAACCTCAGGGGTATCCATAAAGGATTTCCTCATCGATACCAAAAAAAAAAAAAAAAAAAGGTTAGGTTAGGTTAGGTCAGGTTAGGTTAGGTTAGGTTAGGCAGGTCAGGTCAGGTCAGGTCAGGTTAGGTTAGGTTAGGAGGTCAGGTCAGGTCAGGTTAGGTTAGGTTAGGTTAGGTTAGGTCAGGTAGGCCAGGAGGTTAGGTTAGGTTGGGTTAGGTACCAGGTCAGGCCTAGGTTAGGTCAGGTTTTAGGTTAGGTTATAAGGTTTCAGGTCAGGTTAGGAGGTTAGGTTAGGTTAGGTTATTAGGTTTCAGGGGTTAGGATGACGAGGTTAGGTTAGGTGCAACGTTTCAGGTTAGGAGGTTAGGGGTCGGCGTGGGGGGGGTAGAGTCCCGGTTAGGATGTTTTATTAGGTTATAACGTTTCGGGGGTTAGGGGGGTTTTATTAGTTATAACGTTTCGGGGTTAGGTTAGGTTCGGTCTGGGGTTAGGATTAGGTGTTCAGGTTAGGTGAGGTTTTATTAGGAACGTTTCGAGGTTAGGATGTTTTATTAGTTATAACGTTTCGGGGTTAGGATGTTTTATTAGGTATAACGTTTCAGGGGTTAGGAGGTTAGGTCCGGTTAGGATGTTTTATTAGTTCGGTAAGTTCGGGGTTAGGGAGGCCTGCGTTAGGTTAACGTAGGGGACCTCCCCGGGATGTTTTATTAGTTATGCCTGGGGCGGGGTTAGGATGTTTTATTAGTTATAACGTTTCGGGGTTAGGATGTTTTATTAGTTATAACGTTTCGGGGTTAGGATGTTTTATTAGTTATAACGTTTCGGGGTTAGGATGTTTTGGGGTTAGTTATAACGTTTCGGGGTTAGTTTAACGTTGTCGGGGTTAGGATGTTTTATTAGTTATAACGTTTCGGGGTTAGGATTAGAGGTTAGGTTAGGTTAGGGGAAGGTTAGGGTTTTATTAGTTTAACGTTTCGGGGTGTGGAGGTTAGGTTAGGTTGTCACCCCATGGTTTGGTTCCCCCATGGGGGTCGCCTCCGATGGCGTTCCTCCGCCGACACGGTGGTGATGTCGGGGTTAGGTTAGGGTTAGGTTGTGAGGCATCAATGGAGGTGGTGCTGGGGAGGGATGGGGTTAGGATGTTTTAGCCGTTAGTTACCCTCCCCGTAACGTTTCGGGGGGAGGGAAGAAAAAGGTTGTCTGGGAGGAAGTTTTATTAGGAGTGGGGGGTTAGGATGTTTTATTAGTTATAACGTTTCGGGGGATGTTATGGGAAGCGCCCCCAGCCTCGGGTGGGGTGACGCTTCCCCAGGTGGATGGCCCGACGGAGGCCGGCTCCGAAGCTGGTTCTTGTGCTGGTTATTAGTTATAAGCGGCCTCCGTGGGGTCAGGACAGGTCAGGTTAGGTTAGGTTAGGTTAGGCCCAGGTTAGGTCAGGTCAGGTCAGGTCAGGTTAGGTTAGGTTAGGTTAGGTCGGCGTTAGGTCAGGTCAGGTCAGGTTAGGTCCCCCTTAAGTGAGGAGGTTAGGTTAGGTTAGGTTGTTGGGGTTAGGAAACTTTAGGTCAGGTCGGTTAGGTTAGGTGAGGCTCGAGTCAGGAAAACCCAGGTTAGGTTGGAGGTTAGGTTAGGTCAGGTCAGGAGGTTAGGCGGTTAGGTTAGGTAAGGTTAGGTTAGGTTAGGTTAGGTTAGGTCAGGTTAGGTTAGGTTAGGTTAGGTTAGGTTAGGTTAGGTCAGGTCAGGTTAGGTTAGGTTAGGTTAGGTTAGGTTAGGTTATCAGGTCAGGTCAGGTCAGGTAGGTTAGGAGCAAGGGGATCATTACACAGAGGAAGAGAGTCATGCCTTTTTCCAGGCTATGATACGCTCTCCCGTGTACTCCCCTGCTGGTTACCTTTACCTTGAGAAAAGATAAGGTTACCTTTACCTTGAGAAAAGATAAGACACTACTGGGGGAGACCCTCAGTCTCCCCCCAGTGATTTTTAGTGGGTGAGGTCAGGAGAGGGGCTCCGAGGTTAGCCTTAACCCCCACTAACTCCGGGGTGAGGGAAGGTTTCGGAGGTGCCGGACCTTCCCCAGTATCCATTCTATGAATACTCGAGGCAGGGGGAGGCAGGGGCCTTTGCCCTCTCCCCCTGCAGAGGCCGCTTCACGGCCACGCCCGAGGGGGAGCAGGAAGCATGCCATTTGGCGATTCCCTGCTCCCCCTCAGGATTAGGCTCAGAAGGCACCTCGGTGGAGTTTTAGTGGGTATGCCCGTTAAATAGGGTGACTCCCACATAACCCCAGGGATTCCCCAGAATCCCTGGGGTACCTATAAAAGGTTTCTCCATCGGTTAGGTTAGGTTAGGTTAGGTCAGGTCAGGTCAGGTCAGGTCAGGTTAGGTTAGGTTAGGTTAGGTATTTTCTGTTAGGTTAGGTGAGGTCTCCCCTCCGTTGTGAGCCACCTTGCCGTGGTGGAGGGGCTCCCCTGGGAGAGATCCCAGGGGTCTAAGAGCTCACACATGGAAGGAAAACCATGTTAAAAAACCCGGGTAGGCCAGACTCGTGAGGTGGGTTATACCAACTGGCCTAGGAGCGGGGGGCTCCGAAATAACCCCCCCCTGGAAGACAACCAGGCTAAAAAATTACACTTTTATTTTATGGAATGACGAGTAACTTTAGATGCAACGTACCACCCCAGGGGTTTCGGAGCCCCAGGGGTCGGCGTGGGGGGGGTAGAGTCCCGGCTCCCCCCACGTCGTCATCGGACGACGGGCGGTGCGGGGGGTGCGGCGCAGGCCCCCCGCACTATTTCGCGACTGCGGCCGTTGATGAGGTGTTCCGGGTCTTGGCCCGGAACGTGGGTTCGTGGCTCCTCCAGTTTCTGGGGGAGTCAAATTTTCCGAGGTGTTCCTGCTCTGGGGGGTACGCCCCCCAGGGCAGTTCGGGAGGCGTAGGTCCGGCCCCGACTGGATCCTACGCCTCGGCAGTTCGGCGTAAAGGGAGGCCTGCGTCTCGATCCGTCGGGACGCAGACCTCCCCGGAGGTGAGTGCCCCCCCCAGGTGCTTCAGGTGCCTGGGGCGGGGGCACATTCGTCGGTGGTGCCCGTCCGCCGTCGACCGGGGCAACTCTTGCCTCCGGTGCGGCGGGGACGGGCACCATGTTGGGGCATGTACAGCGCCGGCTGCGCATTGCCCGTTGTGTGCCGACGCGGGGCTACCCGCCCGCCATCGCGTTGGCGGGACTGGGTGCCCCGTGGTCCCTCCCCGTCGCGGGGGAGGGAGGAGGAAGAGAAGGAAGGGGAAGGGGGCTTTACCCCCTTCCCCGGGTGTGGAGGTGGTGGGCTCTCCCCAACAGGAGAGTCCACCCCATGGTTTGGCCTCCCCCATGGGGGTCGCCTCCGATGGCGGCGGATCCTCCGCCGACACGGTGGTGATGTCTGTGGGGGGGGCCTCTCTGGGGTCCCCAGAGGAGGGCCCCGCTGAGGCATCAATGGAGGTGGTGCTGGGGAGGGATTCTTGCCCTCCCCAGGACGTTGTTTCAGCCGTTGGGGCTGACCCTCCCCGTCGCGGGGGAGGGAAGAAAAAGAGGAAGAAGGGAGTGGGGGCCTCACCCCCCTCCACGGATGTGTATGGGAAGCGCCCCCAGCCTCGGGCTGGGGTGACGCTTCCCCAGGTGGATGGCCCGACGGAGGCCGGCTCCGAAGCTGGTTCTTGTGCTGGTTCGGCGGCGGCCTCCGTGGGGCGGGACATCTCCGTGGGCTATCCACTTCGGAGGCCCACGGAGTTAGCTGAGTTGGTAAGGGAAGGGAAGGGGGATTCGGCGTCCTCGTCGTCGTCGTCCTTTCCCTCCCCCTTAAGTGAAGAGGAGTCCTCTCCCCTTCTTGAGGAAACTTCGGTTTGTCGAAGAGGATTTGAGGCTCGAGCTTGGAAAACCCAGGCCCGATTGGAGGCAGCTGGGGGACGTTGAGCTCTCCGCGGGGGGATGGCTAAGCCCAAGGGCTTTTAAATACTTCCTCCCGGAGAGCATGTTTCCCCTATTTATAGGTTTGTCTGATAGGGAGGTGGGTGCTTTCCTTGATAGGCATCTTCGCGTATCGGCTGTAGTGGAGCAAGGGGATCATTACACAGAGGAAGAGAGAGGGGCCTTTTTCCAGGCTATGATACGCTCTCCCGTGTAAACCCTGCTGAAATCGCAACCGAAACGAAATCGGACGCGAACATAAGCGCAAAGTTTGGGGGAGACAAGCTCAGTCTCCCCCCAGCGTGAGCAGCGCCCACGTGGGGTCGGTCAGGAGCTGGGGCTCCTGGCCGGCCTTAACCCCCACTAACTCCGGGGGCGGGGAAGGTTTCGGGGTGCCGGACCTTCCCCAGTATCCATTCTATGAATACTCGAGGCAGGGGGAGGCAGGGGCCTTTGCCCTCTCCCCCTGCAGAGGCCGCTTCACGGCCACGCCCGAGGGGGAGCAGGAAGCATGCCATTTGGCGATTCCCTGCGTCCCGACCGAACCGGACCGCAGGCCTCCCGGTTTTACCGGACCGAACCGGACCGGACCGAACCGGACCGAACCGAACCGGACCGGACCGAACCGGACCGAACCGAACCGGACCGAACCGAACCGAACCGAACCGACCAAACCGGGATGAAATCGCAAACGACCGAAACCGCACGCGAACATGCGCGCAAAGTTTGTTTGACTGAACCAAAACCGGACCGCAACCGAAGCGGACCGAACCGACCGCCGGACCGAACCGGACCGACGCCGACCCGAACCGAACCGAACCGAACCGTACCGAACCTGAATTTAGTCGTCAACCGATTAAAATCAAAAAATTTTTTAACCTGGTTGTCTTCCAACCTAACCTAACCTGACCTGACCTGACCTGACCGGACCTAACCTAACCTAACCTAACCGGACCTGACCGACCCGACCGGACCGAACCGATGACAAGACCGGACCGAACCGGACCGAACCGAACCGACCGAACCGAAAACCGGACTGAACCGAACCGGACCGGACCGAAGCGGACCGAACCGACCGCCGGACCAAACCGGGATGAAATCGCAACCGAAACGAAATCCACGCGACCGAAAACCGGACTGAACCAAAACCGGACCGGACCGAAGCGGACCGAACCGACCGCCGGACCAAACCGGGATGAAATCGCAAACGAAACGAAATCGCACGCGAACATGCGCGCAAAGTTTGTTTGTGGAAAACAAGCTCCGCACACGCGACTTAGACGGCAGCGAGAAAGCTACCGCCCACGTGACCACTGAAATTTGAACCGAACCGAACCAACCAAGAAACCGAACAGGGGAGGGGAGGATGACCTCAAAGGGGAGGTGTGAGTGAAACCGTAACCGAATTTTGAACCGTAACCGACTGAGAGTATCATTCCTCGGACGTAACCGAACTCCAACCGAAACCGAACGGGACCGAACCGAACCAAACCAGGCCGAACCGGACCGAACCGAACCGAACCGGACCGAAAACCGGACTGAACCACAAACCGGACCGGACCGAAGCGGACCGAACCGACCGCCGGACCAAACCGGGATGAAATCGCAAACGAAACGAAATCGCACGCGAACATGCGCCCAAAGTTTGTTTGTAACAAGCTCCGGACACGACGGCGGACCGCTGGGAACCGGACCGAACCGAACCGGGGCCGACCTAATAAAAACAAGCCTCTCATAACGGTCAACGTAAGGCTGACCGAAGGGAGGAGGCGGGAGAACTTCGCACGGACCGAAAATCTAGCGTATTTATCCGGATACAGGAAGAGGGACTTTAACCGAACCGGACCGATCCGAACCGGACCGAACCGAACCGAACCGAACCGGACCGAACCGGACCGAACCGAACCGAACCGGACCGAAAACCGGACTGAACCAAAACCGGACCGGACCGAAGCGGACCGAACCGACCGCCGGACCAAACCGGGATGAAATCGCAAACGAAACGAAATCGCACGCGAACATGCGCGCAAAGTTTGTTTGTGGAAAACAAGCTCCGCACACGCGACTTAGACGGCAGCGAGAAAGCAGCGCCCACGTGAATTTGTTACCTAACCTAACCCTAACCCGTTATAACCTAACCTAACCTAACCCCGAAACGTTATAACTAATAAAACATCCTAACCCCGAAACCTGACCTTACCTGACCTGAACCTAACCCCGAAACGTTAACCTAAAACGAACCTAACCTGACCGACCCGGACCGAACCGAACCTGACCGGACCTAACCGGACCTGAACCTAACCTAACCGAACCGGACCCGAACCGACCGAACCGAACCTAACCGAACCGAACCGGACCGAAACCGAACCGAACCAAAACCGAACCGGACCGAACCGGACCGAACCGACCGAACCGGACCAAACCGGGAACGCAACCGAACCGAACCGGACCGAACCGGACCGAACCGAACCGAACCGGACCGAAAACCGGACTGAACCAAAACCGGACCGGACCGAAGCGGACCGAACCGACCGCCGGACCAAACCGGGATGAAATCGCAAACGAAACGAAATCGCACGCGAACATGCGCGAAAACCGGACCGGAAAACAACCCGAAAACACGCCGACTTAAGCGGACCGAGACCGAACCGACCGCCGGACCAAACCGGGATGAAATCGCAAACGAAACGAAATCGCACGCGAACATGCGCGCAAAGTTTGTTTGTGGAAAACAAGCTCCGCACACGCGAACCTTAGACCTAACCGAACCGGACCTAACCTGACCGAAACCTGACCGAACCGAACCTAACCGAACCGTAACCGGACCGAACCGAACCGGACCGAACCGAACCTAACCGAACCGAACCTAACCGGACCGAACCGGACCTAACCTAACCTTTTTTTTTGACCGGACTGAACCAAAACCGGACCGGACCGAAGCGGACCGAACCGACCGCCGGACCAAACCGGGATGAAATCGCAAACGAAACGAAATCGCACGCGAACATGCGCGCAAAGTTTGTTTGTGGAAAACAAGCTCCGCACACGCGACTTAGACGGCAGCGAGAAAGCAGCGCCCACGTGAATTTGTTATAACCGCGAAACCGTAACCCCTATAAATTTTTACCTAACTCCCCGAAACGTTATGAATAACCGAACATCCTAACCCTGAACCGTTACCACTAACCTAACCCGCCCCTCCCATATGTTAAGAGAAGACAACCTAACCTAATGTTGTTGGGGCGTTATAAGGGAATAAAACATCCCCCCGTTATAACTAATAACCCTTACCTAACCCCAGCCAACCTAACCTAACCTTTTTTTTTTTTTGTTCTTTCCTAAAACCTGGATGGATACCCGTGGGGTTCGGAAGAACCTCCACTTCTTCCACCCCGAGTCAAAGAAGCGGTTCGAGAACGTTATAAGACCTAACCCGAAACGTTATAACTAATAAAACATCCTAACCCCGAAAATAACTAATAAAACCTAACCGGGGAACCGAACCTAACCGAAGGAACCTAACCGAACCGGACCGGACCGAACCTAACCGAACCTAACCGGACCTAAACCGGACCTAACCCTAACCGGACCGGACCGAACCGGAGACCGAACCTGGACCGCCGGGACCTAACCTGGACCTAACCTGAAACCTAACTGCTCAGAAATCTAACCTAACCTACCCTCTAACCTGACCAAACCTGCTGAGGAAACCTAACCTCCTGGACCTCACCTGACTTAGATCCCCGGAGAACCGGACCGGACCGAACCGAACGGTGAACCCGAAGCGGACCGACGAAGCGGACCAACCGAACCTAACCGAAGGGAACCGAACCGACCAAACCTGAACCCAAACCGCCCGCGACCTAAATAACCGGAAACCTATCCCGGCTAACCTAGGGTGGACGGAACAGAACCGGACCTAAGAACCCCTAAACCTAACCTAACCTAACCTAACCTGACCTGACCTGACCTGACCTAACCTACCCAGAAACCTAACCTAACCCCGAAACGTTAAACTTCCTTTATACCTAACCCGAGGGAACGTTAACCTGGGCTAATTTATCCTGACCTGACCTGACCTAACCTAACCGAGTCGAATAAAAACCGAACCGAACCGAACCTTACCGAAAGGAACCGGACCGAACCGAACCGGATTTGAACGAAAACCGACCGAACCGAACCTAACCGCCGCTAAACAAAACCTAATTTAAGTCCGAACCGAACAAGGCGTTCGGAAGGGGGAGGAAGACCCAGCCCAACCTTCCTAACCTAACCTGTGGGCGACCTGGTAGGGACCTGACCTAACCTAACCTAACCTAACCTAACCTGACCTGACCTGACCTGACCTAACCTAACCTAACCTAACCTAACCTACCTGACCTGACCTGACCTAACCTAACCTAACCTAACCGGAGGCAACCTAACCTGCCCTACCTGACCAGACCTGACCTAACCTAACTCTAACCTAACGTCAGGACTTTGACTGGGGGAATTAACCGAGACGGAACGGATTTGACCCGACAGAACAGGACGCAAAACCTAAGCTGCCGAACCACCGAGGCCTAACCTAACCTAACCTAACCTAACCTAACCTAACCTAACCTAACCTGACCTGACCTAACCGACCTAACCTAACCTAACCTAACCGAACCTAACCTGACCTGAACCTGAGGAACCTAACCTAACCTTTTTTTGCCTGACCAACCTGTTTTAACCTAACCTGACAGTGAGGGACCTTTTTTAACCTAACCTAACCTAACCTGACCTTTTTTTTTGATTACCCACCGGAGGGGAAATCCTTTATGGATACCAGGCCCGTGGCTTTTTTTTTGATTACCCAGGGGAAATCCTTTATGGATACCCGTAGAGGCCCGGGGGGGCCTCCACGGGTTATGTGGGAGTCTCCCTATTTAACGGGCATACCCACTAAAACCCCTGGGGGTGACCATCCTTGCCCATAATGAGGAGGAGCCGGGTATCGCCAGTGGCATTTCGTCCGGCTCCCCCTCGGGCTTAGCCAGTACGGCTCCTATCCTGGGGGGAGGGAGTGCCAGGGTCTCGTATTAGCACTCCCTCCCCATGTATTAGTAACCTAATCTACCAATCTCGGGGAAGGCTGGGTCACCACAGCCTTCCCCCGCCCCTCCCAGATGTAAGAAGGGAGGGGCCGCCCCCTGATGTTATTGGGGCTAAAGGCGACTGGGGGCCCCCGCCCCCAGCCACCTTTACACAAGGGACAACTGGGGAGGAGGACAAACGCCCCTGCCCTCCCCACGCGGACTCCCCCCCCATCATCAGACCGGAGAAGACCCCGGTCCTCAGAAGGGGGAGGACCCTTAGCGTCATCCCCTGTCCTGCTCCTTACGCTGGCCCTCTTCCACTGGAGGGCCAGACTTTTTATACCGGGAGGAAGAGACAAGCCACTTGCAGACGGCGGCTCTCCTCCTCCTGGATATCGCTTTTTTCCCGGATTCCCGGAAAGCTTGTCGAGCGGATCTGTGCCTCTCTACAAAGGACTCCTTCTCCGTACTCGACACGTCCCAATCCTCCAAAAAGGGGGCTAAGTCAGCCGAGGGGATGTCCTGAAGGTCCTCCGGCACACAGAGTTGACCATCTTCAAGCCACACATCCCCGTAACTATACTCAACCGGCACGACTTCCTCCTGGTCACTGTCGACCTCCGGGGCAACCGTCGAAAGACGAAGAGTCGCCCCAACATCCTTCTCAGTTTGGCCAAGGGCCACAGCAACCGGAGCAGAGTCCAAAAGGGGCTCTGCTCCAACATCCCTAACGGCAAGCCTCTCAAGGCTTACCGAAGGGACGAGGCGGGAGAGCTTGGCATCCGCGACTCCCGCCTCGCCCCCCTCCGAAATAGGGGGGGAATCCTTCTTCCCCCTCTTCCTATCTCTGCGAGGGAGGGGAGCTTCCCCCCCTCCCCCGCAATCTTCAACCACCTCCATGAGCTCCCCAGGTGGGGAGCCCATGGAGGGTAAACTCACCACGGAGGCCTCCCCCGGGCTGGGAACAAGCCCAACCACTGGGAAGACCTCCGTGGATACAACCGCCTGGGGAGGGGTCACCTCTACCTGAGGCGAAAGCTCCTCCCCGAGAACAGTAGGAGAGGGGGGTGAAGCCCCCCTCCCCACCTCAACAACCGGGGAAGGGGGAGAAGCCCCCTTCCCCTTCTTCCTCTTCCTCCTCCCTCCCCCGCGACGGGGAGGGACCACGGGGCACCCATTCCCGCCAATGCGATGGCGGGCGGGTAGCCCCGCGTCGGCACACTGGGGGCAGTGTGCGGCCGGAGCCGCACACGCCCCAACGTGGTGCCCGTCCCCGCCGCACCGGAGGCATGAATTGCCCCGGTCGACGGCAGACGGGCACCACCTACGAATATGCCCCCGCCCCAGGCACTTGAAGCACCTGGGGGGGGCATTTACCTCCGGGGAGGTCTGCGTCCCGACAGAACGGGACGCAGGCCTCCCCACGCCTCGAGCCACCGAGGCGTAGGACCGCGGTCCTACGCCTCCCTGACGGCTCGAGGGGACACGACCCCCCGAGCACGGACACCTCTTATTCGAGGACTCCTCCTCTAAAAAGAGGAGGAATCTCTCAAAAATCCTCCAGACCGCGGTCTGAAGGATGCCGCTGCACCCCGCAGTAGCGGAATAGTGCGGGGGGCCTGCGTCGCACCCCCCGCACCGCCCGTCGTCCGATGACGACGTGGGGGGAGCCGGGACTCTACCCCCCCCACGCCGACCCCTGGGGCTCCGAGACCCCTGGGGTGGTAAGTTTACTCTACCATTTTGCATCTCAATCCATACAATTGTAATTTTTTAACCTGGTTGTCTTCCAGGGGGGGGTTATTTCGGAGCCCCCCACTCCTAGGCCAGTTGGTATAACCCACCTCACGAGTCTGGCCTACCCGGGTTTTTTAACATGGTTTTCCTTCCATGTGTGAGCTCTTAGACCCCTGGGATCTCTCCCAGGGGAGCCCCTCCACCACGGCAAGGTGGCTCACAACGGAGGGGGGAACCTAACCTAACCTAACCTTTTTTAACCTTTTTTTTTTTTTTTTTTTTTTTTGTCGAGGGGGAAATCCTTTATGGATACCCGAGGGGTTCGGGGGAACCCCTCGGGTTATGTGGGAGTCACCCTATTTAACGGGCATACCCACTAAAACCCCCCCGGGTCAATCGACACAAGCCCTTAGTGAGAGGGGGAGAGGAATCACCTAAAGGCATGCTTCTCTCCCCCTCTCGGGCTGGCCTGCACGGATGAAGTCCGTGCAGGCCTCTTCCCGTAATTTGGAGGAGGAGCCGTGACCAACGGCTCCTCCTCCACCACGATGGGGGGGATCGGCACGACCGAGAGCCCCCGCTCTCGACCGGCCGATATAATTCCCCCCCAGCCCTCCCCCAGATGTTAGGAGGGGGAGGGCACGAAGGGCCCCCCGATGTTTGGGGGGCTAAGAAGTAGCCGGGGGCTTAAGGCCCCCGGCCACCTTTACATTTGAATTTTTGCCCCCCGCTTCTTCTTCTTCTTGGGGTGGAGATCTGGGGGGGGGAGATCCTCCCCCTCCTTCCACCCCTCGACGAAGAAGCGGTTGGCTTCTAAAGTATAGTCGGGAGGGGGCTTCCCAGGCCCACCTCCCGACTCCTCCACTTTTTTGCACCGACCATAGTGCTCGGGAACCCCAGGCAAGGTGTTGCACCTAAGTCCCCAGCCAGGGTTCTCTTGGGCAACAGTCCCAGCTGCAGCTTCCCAAATTAATATGGCAGTGCCCTTCCTACCGCGGGGAAGATGGTCCGCGACGAAATAAATAACGCCCTCCGTAGACCAATGAAACGCACATAGACCTTGCGCGATCAGAGGGTCCCGCGCCTTCACTGCCCCCACCACCCGGTCCCAAACCTGACGGTAGAACGGGTGGGGGGGCCTGTAAGTCGAGTAAACTGTCCCGGCCTCCTTTAAAGAGGGAGGGTGGAAGCGGAGGGCCAGGAAAATGGCCCCCAGCTCCAAGCCTACTGTCTTCAGATGTCCTTCTGCAGCTTTCGTCATCGTTTGGGCCACCACCTGAGTGGTGGCCAGGGGGGCATCGACCGGAGGGGACTCCGCCTCCTTCTCCTCAACGGTCAGCCTCGAAAGGCTGACCGAGGGGACGCCCACCGTCTCCAGACACTCTGCTGGAGTTTTCTTCACCGTTTTGGCCTTCACCTGGGTGGTGGCCAGGGGGGCATTGTCCCGAGGGGACTCCGCCCCCTTCTCCTCAGCGGCCAGCCTCGTAAGGCTGACCAATGGGAGGAGGCGGGAGAGCTTGGCATCAGCAGCTCCCGCCTCCCCCCCGTCCGAAGCAGGAAGAGGGATTTTATCCCTCTTCCTATTTCTGCGAGGGAGGGGAACTACCCCCCCTCCCCCTTTGCCTCCATCCACCTCCATGGGCTCCCCAAATGGGGAGTCCATGGAGGGTATACATTCCATGGGGGTCGCCCCCGACCCGGCACACGAGCCGGTCTCGGGGACGACCTCCATCGGGATAACATCCTCCTGGGGAAGAGTCACCCCACCCGAAGGCGGGGGACTCTCCCCAGGAACAGCCGGGGAGGGGGGTGAAGCCCCCCTTCCCTCCTCAAGTACAGCCGGGGAAGGGGGAGAAGCCCCCTTCCCCTTCTTCCTCTTCCTCCTCCCTCCCCCGCGACGGGGAGGGACCACGGGGCACCCAGTCCCGCCAACGCGATGGCGGGCGGGTAGCCCCGCGTCGGCACACAACGGGCAATGTGCAGCCGGCGCTGCACATGCCCCAACGTGGTGCCCGTCCCCGCCGCACCGGAGGCAAGAATTGCCCCGGTCGACAGCGGACGGGCACCACCTTCGAATGTGCCCCCGCCCCAGGCACTTAAAGCACCTGGGGGGGGCACTTACCTCCGGGGAGGTCTGCGTCCCGACGGAACGGGACGCAGGCCTCCCTTTACGTCGGACAGCTGAGGCGTAGGACCCGGGCGGAACCGGGCCTACGCCTCCCGAACTGCCCTGGGGGACAGAACCCCCAGGGCAGAAACCCCTCGAAGAGGACTCCCCCATTAATTGGAGGAGCCAAAAACACACGCTCCGGACCAAAGTCCGGAACGCCTCCCCATCATTGGCCGCAGCCGCATGATAGTGCGGGGGGCCTGCGCCGCACCCCCCGCACCGCCCGTCGTCCGATGACGACATGGGGGGAGCCGGGACTCTACCCCCCCCACGCCGACCCCTGGGGCTCCGAGACCCCTGGGGTGGTACGTTACTTCTGTTATTATTCGACATCTTCATAAAAATACAAGTGTGATTTTTTAACCTGGTTGTCTTCCAGGGGGGGGTTATTTCGGAGCCCCCCGCTCCTAGGCCAGTTGGTATAACCCACCTCACGAGTCTGGCCTACCCGGGTTTTTTAACATGGTTTTCCTTCCATGTGTGAGCTCTTAGACCCCTGGGATCTCTCCCAGGGGAGCCCCTCCACCACGGCAAGGTGGCTCACAACGGAGGGGAACCTAACCTTTTTTTTTTTTTTTTTTTGGTGACGAGGGGGAAATCCTTTATGGATACCCGAGGGGTTCGGGGGAACCCCTCGGGTTATGTGGGAGTCTCCCTATTTAACGGGCATACCCACTAAAACCCCCCCGGGTCAATCGACACAAGCCCTTAGTGAGAGGGGGAGAGGAATCACCTAAAGGCATGCTTCTCTCCCCCTCTCGGGCTGGCCTGCACGGATGAAGTCCGTGCAGGCCTCTTCCCGTAATTTGGAGGAGGAGCCGTGACCAACGGCTCCTCCTCCACCACGATGGGGGGGATCGGCACGACCGAGAGCCCCCGCTCCCGGCCGGCCGATATAATTCCCCCCCAGCCCTCCCCCAGATGTTAAGAGGGGGAGGGCACGAAGAGCCCCCCGATGTTTGGGGGGCTAAGAAGTAGCCGGGGGCTTAAGGCCCCCGGCCACCTTTACATTTGGGTTTTTTTGGCCCCCCGCTTCCCTGTCTTTTTTGGATGGAGGTCTGGGGGGGGAAGATCCTCCCCCTCCCTCCACCACTTGACAAAGAAGCGGTTAGCTTCTATAAGATAATCGGGGGAGGGCGAGGCCATTCCCTCCCCCGATACAACCGCCTCTGCCGAGCCGCTGCTCGGGGGCACCTTTTCCCGGAACCATTGTAGGTACCAGAGCGGGAACCTCTCCTTGAGCCAATCGAGGATCGACTCGATAAGCGCAATGCTGTCCTCCCCATCCGGGAGGGCGGACGAGAGGACCTGAATCCCCTCGTCCCCCCCCCCAACCATGGAGAGGCCCGCAGCAACGCGCGGATCAAAACTCCCAACCTCTCTTCGCAGATACGCGAACAGCACTTCTTTGCGCGGAGGCTTTTGCTCCACCCCTTCTTGGGTTGACCGAAGACTGTCCCCCGCGAACCAGCTATCCCAGGAGGAGAGGGGGGGGTGGAGAAGTGCAAAGGTGACCGAGCCACCCGCACTCTCCGCCGTCCCCCCACGACCAGACGGTCCGAGGACCGCATCCTTGGAGGAAGCCGCAGCTCCCTCTTTTCCTCCCCTATTACCCTGGGCCTTAATGGTCTCAGGATCATCTACGGGAGCGGAGTCCTGAAGGGACTCCGTTCTAATCTCAGGAGGGGAACTTTTTCCCCTCTTCCTAATTCTTCGGGGAAGGGGAGCTTCCTCCCCCTCTCCCGTACCTCCAACACCCTCCATGGGCTCCCCGAATAGGGAGCCCGTGGAGGGCAAACACCTCGGGGAGGCCTCCCCCGGGCTGGCAACAAGGCCATCCTCGGGGAGGACCTCCATCACCGGACCGTCCACCTGGGGAAGCGTTACCTCAGCCGAAGGCTGGGGACGCTTCCCAGGAACCTCAGTGGAGGGGGGTGAAGCCCCCACTCCCTTCTTTCGCTTCTTCTTCTTCTTCTTCCCTCCCCCGCGACGGGGAGGGACAGCCACTGGGGCAGGAACCTCCTGAAGGGGAGGGGAACCCCCCTCCTCCTCAACCTCCATCTCGAGGCCCCCCTCTGGGGACCCCATAGAGGCTCCCCCCACAGAGACCACCACTGTGTCGGCGGAAGATCCGCCGCCATCAGTGGCAACCTCCATGGGGGAGGCCGAACCACGGGGTGGGCTCTCCTGTGAGGGAGAGCCCACCACCTCTACAACCGGGGAAGGGGGTAAAGCCCCCTTCCCCTTCTTCCTCTTTCTCCTCCCTCCCCCGCGACGGGGAGGGACCACGGGGCACCCGCTCCCACCAATACGGTGGTTAGCGGGTAGCCCCGCGTCGGCACACTGGGGGCAGTGTGCGGCCAACGCCGCACACGCCCCCACATGATGCCCGTCCCCGCCGCACCGGAGACAGGAACCGCTCCGATCGACGGCAGACGGGCACCACCTACGAATATGCCCCCGCCCCAGGCACTTGAAGCACCTGGGGGGGGCATTTACCTCCGGGGAGGTCTGCGTCCCGACAGAACGGGACGCAGGCCTCCCCACGCCTCGAGCCACCGAGGCGTAGGACCGCGGTCCTACGCCTCCCGAGCGACTCGGGGGGACAGAACCCCCCGAGCACGCACACCTCTTATTAGTAAGTTCCCCCTCTATAAAGAGGAGGAACTTTTCGAATATCCTCCAGACCGCGGTCTGGAGGAGATTACCACACCCCGCAGTAGCGGAATAGTGCGGGGGGCCTGCGTCGCACCCCCCGCACCGCCCGTCGTCCGATGACGACGTGGGGGGAGCCGGGACTCTACCCCCCCCACGCCGACCCCTGGGGCTCCGGGACCCCTGGGGTGGTACGTTACATCTGAATTTAGTCGTCATATCCATAAATCAAAATGTGATTTTTTAACCTGGTTGTCTTCCAGGGGGGGGTTATTTCGGAGCCCCCCGCTCCTAGGCCAGTTGGTATAACCCACCTCACGAGTCTGGCCTACCCGGGTTTTTTAACATGGTTTTCCTTCCATGTGTGAGCTCTTAGACCCCCAGGAGAGTTTCCCGGGGGAGCCCCTCCACCACGGCAAGGTGGCTCACAACGGAGGGGAACCTTTTTTTTTTTTTTTTTTTTGTGACGAGGGGGAAATCCTTTATGGATACCCGAGGGGTTCGGGGGAACCCCTCGGGTTATGTGGGAATCACCCTATTTAACGGGCATACCCACTAAAACCCCCCCGGGTCAATCGACACAAGCCCTTAATGAGAGGAGGAGAGGAATCACCCAATGGCATAGCTTCTCTCCCCCTCTCGGGCAGGCCTGCACGGATGAAGTCCGTGCAGGCCTCTACTCGTAACTCGGAGGAGGAGCCGTGACCAACGGCTCCCCCTCCACCACGCTGGGGGGATCGGCACGGCCGAGAGCCCCCGCTCTCGGTCGGCCGGTATAATTCCCCCCCGCCCCCCCCAGATATTAGGAGGGGGGGCCGCCCCCGGATGTAGGTGGGGCAAGAGACGGCTGGAGGCCCCCGCCTCCAGTCACCTCTTTTTCTTCACCCGTTTCCCCGCATTTACGCCAGGGCTAGCAGCGGAGACAGAGGGGGAAGACAAAACTTCCCCCCTAGTATCCCCGCCACCCCCAACCGCGGGGGAACGCCTAACAGCTTCCCCCTCTCCATTCGGATTAGGGGAGGAGATGGTCCTCGAGCCTCTACGTCCCTGTAAAAGAGACCGAGAGGACTCGAGATCAACGACCTCCATCACTACTTTAATCGCCCCGTCAAACACACCACCACTGACGGGGCCACGAAGTTGCTGGCGCAACTTTTCCTCCACAGTCCTGCGGGTGGAGGTCACCCACTCCTCCCCCCACGTCTGAGCAAGATTCTGCTCCGAGTTATGGGGGGGAGAGGGGCGAGAACCATCCGGCCTCTCAAACAGCGCCATCGGGTAGATGACCTTCCCGTTCGGGAGACGGAATTTAAACGAGACGGAAAGGGGAAAAGGAAGAATTTCCCCCCCCGATGACGTATAAAACCTCACAGGTATCCCGGTCTCTGCGACCGAGGGAGTAATGACCCCAGTATCCGTCCCCCCCACCTCCCCCAACGGTAGCCTATTCAGGCTGACCGCGGGGTGGAGGAGGGACAACTTCGGGTCCGAGGCAATCCCACTCGTCGCCACCACGGAAATGGTGGCGGGTTTGGGAATCGGGGGAGGATGGACAAAACCCGCACCCCCCCCAGATTCCTCGATCTCCATGCGGGCCCCACCTGGCCCATCGGATGTGGACCCCCCAGCCGGAGGGTCCACATCCATTACCTCCACCTGGGGAGGAGAAACCTCCTCCCCAGGTACGACCAAGGAGGGAGGTGAAACCTCCCCCCCTTCCTCAGGTACAACAGGGGAAGGGGGTAAAGCCCCCCTCCCCTTCCTCTTTCTCCTCCTCCCTCCCCCACGACGGGGAGGGACCACGGGGCACCCGCTCCCACCAATACGGTGGCGAGCGGGTAGCCCCGCGTCGGCACACTTCGGGCAGTGTGCGGCCGGTGCCGCACACGCCCCCACATGGTGCCCGTCCCCGCCGCACCGGAGGCAAGAGTTGCCCCGGTCGACGGCGGACGGGCACCACCTACGAATGTGCCCCCGCCCCAGGCACTTAAAGCACCTGGGGGGGGCACTTACCTCCGGGGAGGTCTGCGTCCCGACGGAACGGGACGCAGGCCTCCCCACGCCTCGAGCCACCGAGGCGTAGGACCGCGGTCCTACGCCTCCCTGACGGCTCGGGGGGACAAAACCCCCCGAACACGAACACCTCTTATTAGAGAGTTCCTCCTCTAAGAAGAGGAGGAACCTCTCAACAATCCTCCAGACCGCGGTCTGGGGGAAGCCGCCAAACCCCGCAGTAGCGGAATAGTGCGGGGGGCCTGCGTCGCACCCCCCGCACCGCCCGTCGTCCGATGACGACACGGGAGGGGCCGGGACACTACCCCCCCCGCGCCGGCCCCTGAGGGTCCGAACCCTCTGGGGCGGTACGTTCCTATCTTGATTCGACATTTTCATAAACTTCAAAATGTAATTTTTTAACCTGGTTGTCTTCCAGGGGAGGGTTATTTCGGAGCCCCCCGCTCCTAGGCCAGTTGGTATAACCCACCTCACGAGTCTGGCCTACCCGGGTTTTTTAACATGGTTTTCCTTCCATGTGTGAGCTCTTAGACCCTGGGATCTCTCCCAGGGGAGCCCCTCCACCACGGCAAGGTGGCTCACAACGGAGGGGGAGGGGAACCTAACCTAACCTAACCTAACCTAACCTTTTTTTTTTTTTTTTTTTGTGACGATGGAGAAACCTTTTATAGGTACCCCAGGGATTCTGGGGAATCCCTGGGGTTATGTGGGAGTCACCCTATTTAACGGGCATACCCACTAAAACTCCACCGAGGTGCCTTCTGAGCCTAAGATGAGGGGGAGCAGGGAATCGCCAAATGGCATGCTTCCTGCTCCCCCTCGGGCGTGGCCGTGAAGCGGCCTCTGCAGGGGGAGAGGGCAAAGGCCCCTGCCTCCCCCTGCCTCGAGTATTCATAGAATGGATACTGGGGAAGGTCCGGCACCCCGAAACCTTCCCCGCCCCCGGAGTTAGTGGGGGTTAAGGCCGGCCAGGAGCCCCAGCTCCTGACCGACCCCACTAAAAATCACTGGGGGGAGACTGAAGGTCTCCCCCAGTAGTGTCTTATCTTTTCTCAAGGTAAAGGTAACCAGCAGGGGAGTACACGGGAGAGCGTATCATAGCCTGGAAAAAGGCATGACTCTCTTCCTCTGTGTAATGATCCCCTTGCTCCACTACAGCGGATACGCGAAGATGCCTATCAAGGAAAGCACCCACCTCCCTATCAGACAAACCTATAAATAGGGGAAACATGCTCTCCGGGAGGAAGTATTTAAAAGCCCTTGGGCTTAGCCATCCCCCCGCGGAGAGCTCAACGTCCCCCAGCTGCCTCCAATCGGGCCTGGGTTTTCCAAGCTCGAGCCTCAAATCCTCTTCGACAAACCGAAGTTTCTCAAGAAGGGGAGAGGACTCCTCTTCACTTAAGGGGGAGGGAAAGGACGACGACGACGAGGACGCCGAATCCCCCTTCCCTTCCCTTACCAACTCAGCTAACTCCGTGGGCCTCCGAAGTGGATAGCCCACGGAGATGTCCCGCCCCACGGAGGCCGCCGCCGAACCAGCACAAGAACCAGCTTCGGAGCCGGCCTCCGTCGGGCCATCCACCTGGGGAAGCGTCACCCCAGCCCGAGGCTGGGGGCGCTTCCCATACACATCCGTGGAGGGGGGTGAGACCCCCACTCCCTTCTTCCTCTTTTTCTTCCCTCCCCCGCGACGGGGAGGGTCAGCCCCAACGGCTGAAACAACGTCCTGGGGAGGGCAAGAATCCCTCCCCAGCTCCACCTCCATTAATACCTCAACGGGGCCCCCCTCTGGGGACCCCACAGAAGCCCCCCCCACAGACATCACCACCGTGTCGGCGGAGGATCCGCCGTCATCAGCGGCGACCTCCATGGGGGAGGCCGAACCACGGGGTGGGCTCTCCTGTGAGGGAGAGCCCACCACCTCTACAACCAGGGAAGGGGGTGAAGCCCCCTTCCCCTTCATCCTCTTCCTCCTCCCTCCCCCGCGACGGGGAGGGACCACGGGGCACCCGCTCCCACCGATGCGGTGGCGAGCGGGTAACCCCGCGTCGGCACACTTCGGACAGTGTGCGGCCGGTGCCGCACACGCCCCAACATAGTGCCCGTCCCCGCCGCACCGGAGGCAGGAACTGCCCCGGTCGACGGCGGACGGACACCATCTTCTAATGTGCCCCCGCCCCAGGCACTTGAAGCGACCTGGGGGGGGCACTTACCTCCGGGGAGGTCTGCGTCCCGACGGAACGGGACGCAGGCCTCCCCCTACCTCTAGCCACCGAGGCGTAGGACCGGGATGAACCCGGCCCCACGCCTCCCGAACTGCTCTGGGGGGCGCACCCCCCAGAGCAGGAACACCTCGGAAAATTTGACTCCCCCAGAAACTGGAGGAGCCACGAACCCACGTTCCGGGCCAAGACCCGGAACACCTCATCAACGGCCGCAGTCGCGAAATAGTGCGGGGGGCCTGCGCCGCACCCCCCGCACCGCCCGTCGTCCGATGACGACGTGGGGGGAGCCGGGACTCTACCCCCCCCACGCCGACCCCTGGGGCTCCGAAACCCCTGGGGTGGTACGTTGCATCTAAAGTTACTCGTCATTCCATAAAATAAAAGTGTAATTTTTTAGCCTGGTTGTCTTCCAGGGGGGGGTTATTTCGGAGCCCCCCGAGTCTTAGACCTAGTCCTGGACTTAAACTTGGTCTTGAACCTAGTCCTAGTCTTGAATTTAGCCTTCAGCCTAGACCTGGTCCTAGTCTTAATCTTGAGCCTGGACCTAGTCCTGGATTTTGACTTGGTCTCGGACATACTCTTGGACTTAATCTTGAACTTAGACCTGGTCCTAGTCTTAGTCTCAGTCTTGAACCTTGCCTGGTCCTGAACTTAGTCTTGGTCTTTGAATTTTGTCTTAATTTTAGTTTTGTCTTTGGACTTAGTCTCGGACTTGAATTTGATCTTAGTCTTGGTCTCTCTCTTCCCATCCTCTTCTCTTCTCATTTTTTTTTTTTTTTTAACGGTCACCCATTTTTTTTTTTTTTTTTTTTTTTGCTTGACCTCGGTGATCGATTTTTTGGGTGCTCTCCGGTCACCCATTTTTTTTTGAAAAACGGTCACCCATTCTTGTATTGAATCCGCGACGTTGCTTGACCTCGGTGATCGCCCGAGAACTGCTGTCTTCGACGTGCCAGAGTGGACGTTCTCCAGACTTAGTCTTAATCTTGCTCTTATACCCATTCTAAATTAAAAAAAAAAAAAAAATCTAAGATTTTTATGTCCAAAACGCATTTCTCTCGATTTTACGTCGATTGGTACGTATCAATTTTGATCCATTTTTTTTTCCATGTCGAAAACTTGGAAAAATGTAAAAAATTTATGATTCCAAAACACATTTCTTGTGATTTTACGTCGATTGGTGCCTATAAATTTTGATCGATTTTTATTATTATTTTTTCCCCCGTCACGGACTTAGAAAAATTTAGAAAACTTGGAAAAATGTGAAAAATTTATAGTGTCAAAACACGTTTCTCTCGATTCTGCATCGATTGGTGCCTATTAATTTTGACCGATTTTTCTTATTTTTTCATTTGTCGGGAACTTGGAAAAATTTGAAAAAAATTCTCAAAAATCGGTGTAAAATTCATTTTACGTCCAAAACGCGTTTCTCTTAATTTTCTATCGATTGGTAGTTATATGAATTTTGATCGATTTTTAATTTCGAAAAAAAAAAAAATGGGTGAAAAATTCATAAATCCTTGATGCGTTTCTCGCGATTCTCGACGTCGATTAATGCCTATGAATTTTTCTCGATTTTGAAAAAGCCAGCGTTTTGTCTCTCTTCGTAAACTTAGAAAAATTTCGAAAAAATTGAAAAATCGGTGAAAAATTCTCGACTTCGAAAAGCGTTTCTCAAAGTGCGATCTCGACGTCGATTGGTACCTAGCGTGAATTTTTGTCGATTTTTAACTTCGTGAATGGTACTTGAAAAAAATGTAAAAAATTCATAGTTCTAAAACCGGCGTTTCTCTCGATTCTATGTCGATTGGCACCTATGAATTTTGATCGATTTTAAAATCGATTTTTAATCTCTCATGGACTTTGAAAAATTTCCAAAAAAATTCAAAAAATACTTCGAAAAATTTATAGGTGAAGAACGTATTTCTCTTGATTCGAAACGCATTTGTCTCAATTTTAATCGTCGATTTTACATGGTACTTAAAAAAAAGGTGATAAATTTTAATTTCCTTGATGCATTTCTCTCAATTCTACGTCGTATTAGTGCCTTATTAATTTTGATGGGACTTTGAAATATTTCAGCCTGTCTTGTGTGTGTAAAAATGTAGCCGATGGTACGACTTGTGATGTCTCTCATTCACAATTGAAAAATGCCCTTATACGTGATTTCTCGCGGATCGATTTTATATATGAATTTTGATCGATTTGTTAACTTAGTGTGATTTGGAAAAAATGTAAAAATCGATGAAAAATTCATTAGCTCAAAACGCATTTCTCTCGATTCTACGTTGATTGGTGCATATAAATTTTGATCGATTTTTAATAATTTTTCACTCGTCAAGGACTTAGAAAAATTTCCGAAAAATTCAAAAAAATAGGTGAAAAATTCATGAGTCCAGAACATGTTTCTCGACTATTCTCTATCGATTGGTACGTATGAATTTTGATCGATTTTTAACTTCGAAAAGCCAGCGTGAATAATCTCGACTTTGAAAAAGCCAGCGTGAATAATCTCGACTTCGAAAAGCCAGCGTGAATTGTCTCGACTTCGAAAAGCCGGCGTGAATTGTCTCGACTTGGAAAAAGCCAGCGTGAATTGTCTCGACTTCGAAAAGCCGGCGTGAATTGTCTCGACTTTGAAAAAGCCAGCGTGAATTGTCTCGACTTCGAAAAGCCAGCGTGAATTGTCTCGACTTTGAAAAAGCCAGCGTGAATTGTCTCGACTTTGAAAAAGCCGGCGTGAATTGTCTCGACTTTGAAAAAGCCAGCGTGAATCTTCTCGACTTGGAAAAAGCCAGCGCGAATTGTCTCGACCTCGAAAAGCCGGCGTGAATTGTCTCGACTTCGAAAAGCCAAAAATTTCCAGATATATAAAATGATCGCAAATTCCAAAACGTGTTTCGCTCGATTCCACGTCGATCGGTGTGTATGAATTTGAGTCGATTTGTGACTTGGTTGGTGGGACTTGTAAAAATTTGCGAGAGAAATGGGTGAATGAATCACGAGTCTAGAATGCATCTCTCTCGATCCACGACGTATCTGTCTCTTCTCTATTATCGTCGTCGCGTGATTCGCCGCTTCGATGAAAGCTGGCGTGAAATGCATCTCTTGCGTCGATCGGTGTGTATGAATTTTAGTCGATTTTCGATTCGTCGGTGGGACATGTAAAAATTTGCGAGAGAAATTGGAAAAATAGAAGAGAAGTTCTCTCGTCCTCGACGCGTTGGAAATATTTCAGAAATGTTGACGTGGTGTGTATCTGTGTAGCCGATGGTAGCAGACTTGTCGATGTCTCTATCCCATTGGAAATGCCAGCGTGAAGAATCTCTCGTGCATAAATCGAAATGCGCGAGACTGATTTATACATTTTTAAATGAATGAAGCCGTTCTCCCGTTTCGACTTGGAAATGTTTCGGAAATGTCGTATGCCCCGTGTGTGATCTGTAGCCGATGGTATGACTTGTGATGTCTCTATCCCATTGGAAATGCCCTTGTACGTGATGTCGTGCGCGGACTCTTTTCTTCCCTGACCAGGGGGCTCCGCCCCCTGGACCCCCGTTTCGCGCCCGTCTCGTTAGCGTTGGCCTTAACTGTATCGATCGTTTGATACGTATTCACCCCCCGCACCCACCCCGCCCCCCCCCAAACCCCCCCCCCACCACCACCCCCCCCCACCCGCCCCCACCCCCCAACGCACACAAAACCAACCCCCCCCCCCACCCCCCCCACCCCCCCACCCCCACCCACCCCGTCCACAACCCCACCCACACGCCAAACCCCCACCCCGCCAACCAAAACCCTCACCCCAACCTCCCCACCACTCCCCCCCCCCAACCTCCACCCACCCCCCCCACCACAAAACACCACCCCACCCCCCCACCCCCAAACCCACCCCCCACCCCCCCCACACCCACACCCCCCAACCCCCCCCCCCCCACCCCCCCCCCCCCCCACCCCCCCCACCCCCACCCACCCCCCCTCCCCCCCCACACCCACCAACCCACCCCCCCCCCACCCCCAACCCCCCCCCGCCCCACCCACACCACCCCGCACCCCCACCCCCACCCCCCCCCCCCACACCACAACCCCCCCACACCCCCACACACACCACCACCACCCCCCACACCACCCCCCCCCCCCCACACAAGACCACCCAACCCACCCCACCCCCCCCCCCCCCACCCCCCCCCCCCACCCCCCCCCCCCCCCACCCCCCCCCCCCCCCCCCCACACCACACACACCACCCACCCACCCCCCACCCCCCCACCCACACCCCCCCCCCCCCCCCTCAAAACCACCAACCCCACACACCCCCACTACCTCCACCCCCCCCCCCCCCACCACCATCCCCCCACACCCCCCCCCCCCCCCCCCCCCCCCCCCACCCCCCCACCACCCCCAACCCACCACCCCCCCCCACCACCCCCCCACACCCCCACCCACCCCACCCCCCCCCATCCCACTCCCCCCCCCCTAACCCACCCCCCCCAACCCACCCCACACCCCCCCCCCCACCCACCCCCGCACACTACCCCCACACCCCCCCACCCAACCCACCCCCCCAACCCCCACCACCAACCCCCCCCCCCAACCCACACACCTCCCCCCCACCACCCCACACCCCCCACCCACCCCCACACCCCCGCACAGCCCCCCCAACAAACCACCCCGCCCACCCCACCCCCACCCCCCCCCCCCACAACCCCCCCCACCCCTAAACCACCCACCCCCCCCCAACCCCCCCCACCCCAACCCCCCCCCCCAGCCCACCCACTGAACCCCCCCACCCCCACACCCCACCCTCCCCCACCACAACCGACGCCCACCCCCCCCCAAACACCACCCCCCCCCCGCACAACCCCCCCCCCCCCCCCCCACCCAACCCCCCCCCCCACCCCCCACCACCCCCCCCCCCGCCACCCCCCCCCCACCCACCCACCACCCCCACACCAACCCCCCCCCCCCACCCCACACCCACAAACACCCCCCACCGCCACCCCCCCCCCCCCCCACCACCCCCCCCCCCCCAACGCCTCCCCCAACCCCGCAAACCAACCCAATCCACCCCCCCCCCCCACACCACACCACGCCACACCCCGCACCACCCACCCACCCCCCACCTACCCCCCCACACCCCCCCCCTCCCCACCACCCCAGCCCGCACCACACCCCACCCCCAACCACACCCCCCCCCCCCCCACACCCCCAAAACCCCCCAAACACACACCCCCCCCCCCCCCACACCCCCAACAACCCCCCCCCCCCCCACACCGAACCCCCACCCCCCCACACCCCCCAAACCACACCAACACCCCCCCCCCCACCCCCCCCCCCCCCCCCCCCCTCCCCCCCCCCTCCCCACCCCCCCCCACTAACACCCACCCCCGCATCCCCCCCACCAACCCCAACCCCCCACACACCCCCAGCCCACCCCCCCCCGCCCCCCCACCCCACCGCTCCCACCCACCCCCCCCACCCCACCAACCCCCCATCCACCCCCCACCACCCCACCACCCCCAACCCACCCACCACACCCAACCCACCACCCACCCACCACCACCACCCCCCCACACACCCAACCCAAACCCCAGCCCCTACCCCCCAACCCCCCCCCCCCACCCCAACCCCCCCGCCCCACCCCCCCCCAACCACCCCCTCCCCACACCCCCCACCGCCACACCCCCACCCCACCCCCCCCCCACCACACCTCCCCCCCACACACCCCCACAACCCCCCCCCACCCCCAACCCACACACCCCACAACCCCCCCACCCCCCCCACCCACCCACCACACAGCCCCACCCACACCCCCCCCACCCCCACCCAAAACCCACTCCCCCACCCAAACCCACACCCCCAACCCACCACCCCCCCCCCCACACACCCCCACCCCACCCACCCCACCCCACCACCCCCACCCCCACCACGACACCACACACCCCCCCACCCAAACCCCGCAACCCCACCAACCCCACACCCCCCACCCAACCCCCCCCAGCACCCCCCCAACCCACCCTCCCACCCCACACCCCCCCCCACCACACCCCCCACCCACCCACCACCGCCCCCCAAACCACCCCCCCCCCCACGCCATCCCCCCCCCTCCCCCACCCCACCACCCCCCCCCCCCACCCCCCAAAACCCCAACCCCACCTCACCCCACACACCACACCCCACACCCCCACCACTCCACACCCACCCCCCCCACCACATAACCACAACACCCCAACCCCCCACCCCCCCCCACCCCCCACCCCCCCCCCATCCCCCCCACCACCCCCCCCGACCCACCCCACCCACCACCCCCAAAAACAATCCCAAACACCACCCTACCCCCCACCCCCCCCACACCCCCCCCCCCACAACCCCCCCCCCCACCCCCCCCCCCCCCCAACCACCCCACCCTACCACCCCCCACCCACCCACACCCGCCCCGCCCGCCCACCACCCCCCCCCCACCACCCCCCAGCACACGCACCCACAGCCCCCCCCACCCACCTCACCACCACCCACCCCCCTCACCCCCCCCACCCGCCCACCAACAGCCACCCCCCCCCCCCCGACGCCCCCAAACCCACCCCCCCCCCACCAACAAACCCACCCCCCCCCCACCCCCCTCCCCCGCCCCGCACACCCCCCCCCCACCCACCGCCCACGACCCCGCCGCCTCCCAGCCCCCCCCCGACCCCCCCAACACCCCAACACACCCCCCCCCCCCACCCCCCCCCCCCCAACCCCCCCCCCCCCAACACAACCCCCCCCAACCCCCCCCCCCCAACCACCACCCGCCGACGCCGCCCCCCCACCCCCCCCCACTCGCCCCCCACCCCCTCCACCCCCCACCACCCCCCCCACCCCCCCCGACACCGCCCCCCCCACTACAACCCACCCCCCCACCCCCCACCACCCCCCCCACACCCCACCCCGAACAACAACCCCCCACCCACCACCCCCACCCCCCCCCACCCCCGCCCACGAACCCCCCCACCCACCGCCCACCCCCCCACCACTCTCCCCAACATCCCCCCACCCCCACCCACCCCCCCCCCCCCCCCGAACCCCCCCAACCCCAAAAACCCCCCCCCCCCACCCCCCACCCCCCCCCCCCCCCCGCCCTCTCCTGGAATCTATCCTCCACCCAGCACACCGTCATTTATCAGCTCCCCGCCTTTACTATTTCGCTCCGTGAAATTTCGGTCTCCGAATCCTCCCTTCTCTCTTCTCTGCAGCCTCTCACCACTTTCCCTTCTACCCCCCCTAGTAACCTCTTAAAATACTCTACCCATTCCTCTATTTTGATCCCTCCATCAATAATTCTTCTTCTATTCCTTTCTCTATTTATTATCGTCCATACTTGTCCCTCCGTCTTTGCATTTTTCGCCAGTTCTGTCCATCTCTCACTTTCTTCCCTTCTTTTCCTTTCACATAACTCTTTGTACTCCCTTTTAACTGCCTTATAACTATCCCCCCCTCCCCTCCCCTTCCTCCATTCTCTCAACTCCTTCCTTACCCTTTTCTTGACCTCTCTACACTCAGCGTCCCACCACCCTCTTCTTTTTCCTTCTCCCTCCAACGCTTGCCCCTCTTGCAATATCCCTTGGATTTCCTTCTTCATTGTCTCCCATTCCATTCCTCCCTCAGTTCCTTTCTCCTCCCATACTCTCCCCATTTTATCCCTAAACATCTCTTTTCCCTCTTCTGACCACATCCACCTCCTCTTTGCTTTCTCTATTCTCGGCCCGCTAACTTTTCCTCCGTCCTTTATTGATACTACAATCGGAAAATGGTCTGATTCCATTTTATCCTCCACTTCTAACCTTACCACACTGTCCCACACTTCCCCATCTCCTATCACATAGTCTAAAACCGACTCCCCTCTTGCCCCTGCGTATGTCCACATTCCTTCTTCATCTCCCTTCCCACATCCGTTAAAGATAAGCCAACCCACCCCCTCCAACTTCTCTAATAACACTCTTCCCTCTTTATTTATCTTTTTGTCTTTTGATTTTCTCCCCTCTTCTTCTCCTTTTTCATCTCTCCCCTCCCACCACCCTCCCAATTCTCCTGTTCTGGCGTTAAAATCCCCCCCCAGTATCGTCCTAGTTCCACCTCTCTTCTCCTCCGCCCAGTTTTTTATTTTTTCCCATTTTCCCTCTACATCTCCATTGACATATACCCCTATAACCCTCCACTTCTCTCCCCCTATTCTAATCACTTTTGTCATTATCCCTTCTACTTCCTCTTGCCCCCTCTCTTCTTCCGTCTCAATCCCCTTCCTTACACCTACTAACATCCCCCCCATTGCTCTTCCTTTCTTATTCCTTCTTTTAGCTATTTGCACCTCCCATCTAAACTCTCTTGGTAGCTTGCCCCTTACCCTATCCCATCCCTTTTTTTCTAACCACGTTCCCACAAATACTAACACGTCCCAATCCATAATCCCCTTCCAAAAACCCCTATCCTTACCCTTTATCCCTGCTACATTCCAAAAAGCTATTCTTAAACTTCTCCCTTCTCCATTTTTAATTCACTCTCTATGTTGTCCCTCCTCCCTACCGATCCTTTTTCCCTCCCATACTCTCCTCTCCCTTCCCTCCATCTCCTTTCCCCCCCCTCTGCCCAATTCCTCCACTATCTTCACTTCCTCTTGTCCGTCTCTGTCTGCCCCCTTTTCCCCCCTTCCCCCGAGTTTTTTTCCCCTCCGCTACTTCTTTTTCTACCCATTCTATCCCTCAACGTCCCTCCCTCCTCATCCCAGAACCACCATTCCCCATCGATCATTACTCTACTGTTTCCTATAGCCACCTTCGCACCTTTTCTCTCTTCTGCCTTAGCCACCTCCCTCAATTTCCATCTAGCCTGTCTCTCCTTCCATGTTAGATCCTCCTCAATCCAGACTTTTTCCCCCCTTAGCCCTCCCTTCTTACTCATAACCTCCCTTTTGTCTTTCTCTGATTTCAAACTCACTATCGCCATTCCCCCCCATGCCTCCTTTCCCGTCTTAATCACCCTAATCTCTTCAATCTCCACTTCTGCCTTTATTTTTTTAAATATCTCCCCTATCTTACTGTTTACCTCCTTTCCCTCCCCCCTGTATCCCTTTACTACAATGTTTCTTCTTCTTTCCTGCCTCTCCCTTCTGTCCCACATCATCTCTACTTTCTTTATTCTCTCCTCCATCTCTCGTCCCCCTCCCCCTTCCTCTTTTCCCTTTTCCTTCCCTTCTAACTTATTAACCCTTCCCTCTAGTTCCTTCAACCCCTTTCCCCCTTCCTCAATCTTTATCCCTCTTTCCCATTTTTTCTCCAGCTCCTCTATCCTTTTTTCCATTCTATCCCTTTCCTCCCTCCACCTCTCCTCTCTTTCCCTCATTCCTTCTAACTCTCTCTCTATTCCCTTTAGACTCTCCTCCATCCTTCCCCATTTCCTACTACAATCCTCCATCCACTCCCTCAACTCTCCCATCATCGTGGACTTCTCTGCCTCCCTTCCTACCCCCCCCTCTACCGACGGCGATCTCGGCGTTTTCCTACTTCTTTTAAACAGCTGCTCCTTTTCCTCTCTTCCCCCCTTTCCTATTCTCTCCTGTCCACCCGTTACTTCCCTTTTCCTTTTCCACATTTCCAGCACCCCCTCGCTTCCGCTCCTTTCTCTACCCTTATTTAACACTTCTATCATTTTCCCTCCCTTAATACCTTCCAACAGCTGCCTCTCCGTCTCATCTATATTGCCTTCCTCCATCCTTCCTGCCTCTATACACCGCCTCCGTCCTATTGGTCCGCGTCTCTCTGCTCGTACGAACGCGCCTTTATCCCCTCTCGACTCTCGGTCTCCTCTCTAAATTACCGCGTTCCGCGTCCGTTCTCGTACGTTGCCACGTTCTAACCTCTATGCCTCTCGCCCACTTCCTAACGCTCTATCCCTTTCTGCTCTTCACCAAACGCTCTCCCCATACACTCCACCTCTCCACTCCTGCCACTCCACCTCTCCGCACACTCCACTTCTCCTCCGCACACTTTCCACTCGCTCACTGCCTCTATTACTCAACGCTGTCCCAACCACTTCTATACTCTGTCGCTCCGAAAACGGAAGTCGAAGCACTCCGTAGTAATTAAAAGAACTCTTTATTGTAAACAACGCCGTTACAGAAACACGTCCGTTCGTTTCGGAAGAACCGATCACAATACGCCGATCGCTGTTAGACAACGACGGCCCGTTGCCAGGGAACGCTCGCGCTTCTAAACGCATCGGGTGGCGCGAGCGGATGCAACACTGCCCTCCCTCTCCAAGAATGTCGTCCCGACATTCCGGAGAGCAGCTTCCAAGAAACTTCCCGTTTTTTAGTTCGCGGCGGGGTTGCGATCTTCTCGGGACCTCTCGTCCCTTGACCCGCGATCTTCGGACGGCTCCTTGCCCTACCCCGAGCTGCTGCTACGGGTTACCGGGCACCGTCCTCCCCGTTTCCGTGTCCTCTTCCGCTTTCTTCTTGCCACCTCCGCGTCCTCTTCCAATCTTCGGGCAAGGGGGGTGTATCTTTCCCCGTGGCACCTACGTCCCGTAGGACTCCCCAAGCCCCTGCCTCGGCATTCGCCCTGAGTCCCACGGAAAAACCACAGGGCAAAAACCGTGGGCGAGGCAGTCTTCTTTTAACGAAAGAATTCTCCTTTGTAGGATAAGGAAGAGTTTCTTTTCCACAGGAGCCGAACGTCTCCTCGTCCACCGACCTCTGTCACGAGCGCCGTTCCCCTTCCGCAACTCCTTGTAAAATGTGAAAAGAAAACATAGCCAGAAACTCAACACAACTTAAATCACCCCGGGCTCTGATCACGTCGCCCAAGCCTCCCCCACGCGTCTCTCGAAAAACGCAGCGCGAGTCAACCCGCATTAACTTTAAAACTTCTGAACGACCTCCGTCCAACCCAGCGAACGGGGAGCTCCTCCCCTCTCTCTTCGAAGATTATTCAACCGGCTTGAAGATTCTTAGACGACAACACCCCCTTCTCAAAAGACATCCCGAAAATAAATTCAAATTCACTCGAAAAGAAAACCGTCCCCCAAAACATAATCCCGGAAACGTCCGTGCCAAGAAAAGAAAGTTCCAGAGAAATTATTTCTCTAACCAAACCGAACCTGCGTTTTCGATCCGCTCACGAGGCTATTCTTAGAGCAGACGCAACAGAGCCCGTGTCAATCTTAAATTATTTTAAATTAACAAAATATTCGGCTCCCATCTAAAGGGAAACACCCCCGCGGTCGCCCGCGTCCGCGTCGCTCCCCATAGCAGACGCTTTCCCGCGCTCGCGGTAACCCGGTATTACGCGTCGCGTGCCCCGCACACACGCTCTCGCCCGCGCCGGCAAAACGCGACATTGCAGAAGGAATATTATTAGAAGGACTTAGCTGGGTGATTTGATGTTGTAAACGCTGTAGCTCGGCTTCTGTACGCTCTTTCTCAGACTGCCAGCGCTCTCGCTCCAAGCGTCGCTCCTCACGGATCTGCTCCAACTCCTGCAGAATCACACGTAGAGACTCCGTCTCGGAGGCAGCGGCGGGCGTCCGCGAACGCGTCGCAACAGGAGAGCGAGGCGTCGTCATGTCGAGATCCTTGTCCGTGCTCGGACGAGCCCCCAAAATGTTGCGCCTCCGCGCCGGTCGCTCCAACACAGGCACACGCTCACTGACACTCGCGGCACTCTCCGCCAAAGCGGAATAAGCACTCGGAAGTAATTAAAAGAACTCTTTATTGTAAACAACGCCGTTACAGAAACACGTCCGTTCGTTTCGGAAGAACCGATCACAATACGCCGATCGCTGTTAGACAACGACGGCCCGTTGCCAGGGAACGCTCGCGCTTCTAAACGCATCGGGTGGCGCGAGCGGATGCAACAATATATTTTAATGATTTAAAAAAAAAACTTTTCTCTCGCAATGTGTCCTCGTAATGTATCTATTGTATCCATTACCGATTTTCAGATTGGGCCATATTTTCTCCCGCCACATATAAATGGACAGACGTACGGACAGTTCATTGAAAATGAACTGCCCGTGCTTTTGGAAGAGGTACCTCTTCATGCGCGAGAAACGCTGATTTTTCAGCATGATGGAGCTCCTGCACATTATTCCCGTCGTGTACGGGAAATCTTAAACGTGCGTTTCCAGATAAATGGATCGGGCGAGGTGGCCCAATTAATTGGCCAGCACGTTCGCCAGATTTAAATGTGCTGGATTATTTTGTATGGGGTTATATAAAAACTTCGGTCGAACATTATCGCGATAGAACCGAAGATGAAGTACGTGAAGCAATAATCGCAGCGTTCAATACTATAACCCCCGATATGGCCCACCGTGCGACGCGACAAATTGTTCGAAGAGCCGACCTCTGCTTACAAGCACGAGGAAGGCACTTCGAACAATTATTGAATTAAATTTTGAGAGTGGATTAGGCCTACTGGGGAAACCACTATAAAAAAAACGCGCCAAGCTATCTACCTCAAGGTGGTGTGGAAACGATAGCGTTTTCTTACCACAAAATAATTTTATTTCTTAAAGATATGTTTGAATGGAATGTGTTTGCAAAGTTGACACGACTTTCTACGAATTAAAAAAAATATATTAAGAGTTCCAACAACACTTTTTACAGTTCTATAATTTTTGATAAAAATTAAAAAGTTTCGCATTTTTTATATTAAAAAAATCGAAATTGAAGAATGTCGATTTTACTTCGCAAATATAATACGACACCTTCTTCTCTAAGTAAGTACTAAAATACATTAAATGTTATTATTTTTGGCAAGAGTTGCCGATAATTTTGCAATTCAGCACATAAATGCAATTTCAGATCAATATTTTACCAATTAACAATTTTTAATAAAAAATTTAATAAAAATTATTAATTCATGGAATATCGTTTTAAAGTGCATATGTTTACTGAACTTAAAATAAAACTATAAATTCTATAAAAATGATAATTTAACGCACATTTTGTTAAAGAAAATTCATACTAAAAAAATTTCTTCATAAAATTAACGCATTTTTTAGATTAATTTTGTTTTTTTTAAATACAAGTGCAGAACTCTTTTGTTTTATCAGGAACTGTAGACCTATTTAAAGATTTGTTGGAATTCTATTATTCTTATTGTTATTTTTTTGAATCTTTATTTTCCAGAAATTTGTCATGCCAACAGAGGAACTGAAACTATTTCAAGCAGAACATACAACGAATACAGGTTGTAATCGTTTACCTCATATTGAAATAACATATTTTTATGCAAAATTATTTTATTTACGCTTATTA